>PVHT020000003.1:0-283726 GCA_004024745.2 Catagonus wagneri
GGTTTTTTTTTTTTTTTTTTTTTTTTTTTTTTTTGCTGTTGAGCTGCATTAGTTGCTTATATATTTTTGAGATTAGGCCCTTGTCAGTTGCATCATTTGACACTATTTTCTCCCATTCTGTAAGTTGCCTTTTAGTTTTCTTTTTGGTTTCCTTTGCTGTGCAAAAGCTTGTCAGCTTGATTAGGTCCCATTGGTTGATGTTTGCTTTTATTTCTGTTGCTTTGGGAGACTGACCTGAGAAAACATTTGTAAGGCTGATGTCAGAGAATGTTTTACCTATGTTTTCTTCCAGGAGTTTAATGGTATCTTGCCTTATATTTAAGTCTTTAAGCCATTTAGAGTTTATTTTTGTGCATGGTGTAAGAGTGTGTTCTAGTTTCACTGATTTGCATGCAGCTGTCCAGGTTTACCAGCAATGCTTACTGAAAAGACCGTCTTTTTCCCATTTTATGTTCTTGCCTTCTTTGTCAAAAATCAGTTGACCGTAGGCATCTGGGTTTATTTCTGGGTTCTCTATTCTGTTCCATTGGTCCGTATGTCTGTTTTGGTACCAGTTCCACACTGTCTTGATTACTGTGGCCCTGTGATATTGCCTGAAATCTGGGAGAGTTATGCCTCCTGCTTGGTTTTTGTTCTTTAGAATTGCTTTGGTGATTCTGGGTCTCTTGTGGTTCCATATAAAATTTTGGATTGTTTGTTCTAGTTCTGTGAAGAATGTCTGAAATTACTTCTGATACAAAGAGACACCTCTTGGGACAGGGTGGTTGGGCAGCAGGCCAGGGGCAGATCAGGTGCCCCCACGCCTCAGCAAGTGAACACATCCAGCCCCAACCACTCAGTTTCGCCTGCCTTTGAGGTCTGTGACTTTAAATGCACCTCTTGTACTGGAAGGAATTCAGCTATTCCATCAGCACAAGGAGGTGGGCGGGAACTACTCTGAGGTGTCCCTGTCACAGCATTAACATGGCAGTGTGATTGGGTCCAACACCAGAGCCGGCAAGTAGCACAATCCCAATGTATGTGGTGGGGGAGGACAGTCATGTCGGGTGGGTGTATCTGAAGACTTAGTAGGTTTAGAACAATGGCCTTTTTTAAAGCTGATCTAAAATCCTCAAAGAAAACATTTTAGCTCGGGTCTAAGATTAAACTGAGGTGTCAGTCTCTGACTTTTCCCTCGGCCTCACTCCCAACCTTAAACACAGTCCTGTTGGTCGTACCTGGAATCGAGCTCCAGCAATGCTGGCCTGGAAACCCTGCTGGCTTCAGCCACTTTCCGAAAGCCAGACTCTCCTCACCCTGCCTAGAGCACCCTTTCCAAAAGGCCAATCTGACCAGGTCTCTCCCAGGCTCAAACCCACCAGCGGGCCCCGTGCCCTCAGGAGAAAGTTATCTTCTTGGCCTGATTACAGGGCTTGGCACTGGTTCCTGGAGGCTGGCCTCCAGCTCTACTCTGTGTCTTGCAGGTTCTGTCACAGCCTGCCCTCTCACCACCTGGATGACACTGCTGGTCCCCCCTCAGCCTGTCCTTTCCTCCCCCACTACCTCACCTGGACAAGCCTACTCATCTACTAGCTCTCAGCTGGGTCATCCCTCCTTCCAAGTCCTTCCTGGGCTTTTCCCCCAGCTCTGGTTAGGGACCAGCCCTGCTCCCACACTGGTGGCAGTAACCACGCTGTACTGCACTCAACTCTTTCTCCCACTGGACGTGGGGTCAGGAACTAAATCTCATTCGTAGTTGAATCTCGAGCCCGGCCCAGGACCTGGAATAGAAAGGGTGCTCAACATAAACTTACTGATGTGTTCAATTTCTGACTTCCCAAGGCCCTGGGGAGGCATGATGAAAGGTCTTCTTCCCTGAGGTTGGTCGGCTGCCTTCCCTGGAAGCGCCCCTGCCTGTCAGCATCCACCAGTGAGTGCTATAAGGAAAAGGAAGGGAAACAGGGATACCTGGGGCTTAGACAAGACAGCCAAGGGCCTGTGTTCTGCCCACAGCCGATTTTACCTGTACATCTGATCGTGCTGCTTCCCTGCAAGGGGACAAACTTCCCCAATGTACGTCCTCCTTCCCCACCCCCACCAGTCTGGCCCCTACACATCTTTCTAACCTTTGCCCACTCTTGCCTTCACATTCCACAGTCCAGCTAAAGAAATACCTCCATTTTTCCCATGTACCAACAAGTTGCCAGGCTCCAAACCTCCCGCTGGAATGCCTGCCCATCCCTCCAGCTCACTCCGCAAAAGTCCAATTTTTCGTTACATTTATTTATTTGTTTATTTGGCCATGGCATGCAGTGTCTTGATGTGGGATCTCGGTTCCCAGAACAAGGACTGAGGGCCACAGTGATGAGAGCACCAAGTCCTAACCACTGGACTACCTACTGGGGAATTTCCCGAAAGTCCAAACTTCCTTATTCCTCATCCCAACATTACCTACACATGAATCCTCCCTCTTGCCTCTCTCATATTAGCGGCCCTTCTCATAGTTTTCTATATATTCGTTTTGTCTTCTACCAGGCCCTTGGTGGGCAAATGCTTTATCTGCTTCACAGCACAGAGCCTTGCACATGGCAGTCTCCAAGATACATATTGAATTAATTAATTAATTAGGTGAGCAAGCTTAATAGTAAGAGGATACAGACTCTGAGAAGGGAATAAATAATATAACAACCACAACTATAATCATGCTTTCTGTTTCTGGAGACTCATACCTTTACAGCACTTTGACCAATATTAAGTCAGGCAAGTCTCATGAATATCTTTAGGGCCAGCAGAGTAAATTCCAGTCTCTCTAATTTACAGGCTGGGAATAATTTCCAAAGGGGCTCAGTGACTTGTTCGAGGTCCCCCAACTGGCCAGGGTAGGATTGGGATGGGAATCAGGTCTTCTAAATTCAGCCTCACCCTATGTCATTAAACCATGTTGCACAAGTCACAACATTTTGTCCACTCCTACCTTTTTAGTAAGAAAAGATCTATTCTACATTTTGAGGTTCCTGATCCAAGCTAGTTGAAAAGCTGAAGGGAAGGAGGTGATCCTCACAGTAGAGTCACTTAGTCAAAAGAGGCCCCAGCACCATGGGCCGATGAAGCCTTTCTTTCCTGCCAGTGGCACTGCCAGTCCGGGCCCTGGGCCCAGGAGCATGCCATCTGGGTAATTGTCCAGCTCTGGACAGGATTAGCCCTCTGTCTCCTACTTCCCCCAAAGCCTGCCTAAGACAGTTTTTGCACTGTCTATTCTCCATCCTGCTTAACAAAAAAATAAAGGAGGAAGGGAGTCTGGTTTTGCTTAATTTTAATACTGGAAATGAAGGAACATAGCTTGCTCTTGGTTTCTACCCAAAAAGGCTGTAAGAGTCTAAGTCAGCTGAAGCCTGTAAGTAACTCAGCAGCTCCTCCAATGGGTATTCCAAACATCCCGTCCACTGTGTCCTGCCATGGTTCCAGTGCTGAGGGCCCCCATGTCCAGCTTCCTTCCAAGGCCTTTGTCTGTCCCACTCAGACCCACCCATCTCCCCGCTCCTTCTTCTAGGAAGGCTACTCCCTTCTGAAGACAGTGCAGGGGAAAACACTGCCCATTTGGGAACCAGTGGGCCTCCGAGGATCCCCAGGGGCCCTCTCTGGCTTGGATGAATCTGGAATTGTGTCCTTTCTGGGGCCAGGGCTAGGGTAACGTGAGTGAGGCACCCTCCTCTGACAAAATTGAAGGGGGCACCAAAACACAGTCAGTCATCAAGACACGTAATAGTTCAATGCAACATCAAAAAATCCAAATTAATGAAAAAAATCCATGAGGAGTAAAACATCAAATTTGTAAGTAAAAACAAGATGGGGATTCCTGATTTTCCTTTTACCTCTGGCTCCAATATGGTTCCTCATGGCGCTGATACTGATCTTGTCTTTAATAAAAGGTTTAATAGTTCAGCATGAATTGTTTGCATTAACTTTTAAAAATATTAAAATAGTAGTTAGGCTGATGACTGTGGTTTGAGGTGAGGTGTCCCCCTAAATCTCGTACACAAGGCAAATGCCCCACTCACTTCAGCCTAAGCCCAGCCCCAGGCCTTCCTATACATGAGAAACATGCCTTGCTTTGGAAACCAGGCCATATGCCCAAGTCAAAGCTTTGTCCATCACAGAAAACCTGCAAAGCCACTTCTCTGTACAGCTTACCTAGGAGCCCCCTCTACAGCATTTCCGAACGTGATCATTTGGCCTCATGGTCAATGGATTTAAGCCTTGGCTTCACAGTAGACTCAATTGGGAAGGTTTTGTTTGCTTATTTGTTTGTTTGTTTGTTTAAATCCTAAGGCTCATTTAAATCAGAATCTCTGAGAGTGGAACCTAGCATCAGTCAGATGACCAAGCATCTGGATTTGCCCTGAACAAAAGGGTTCCCTGGGGGTTAAGACCTTTGGGTGCTAGACTTGGGACTGTCTCTGGAAAACTGGGATGATTGGTCACCCTAGTCATTTCCTTCTCAGATGATCTCCATGTGCTGGATGATTGAGAACCTCTGAATAAATACTCCTCATGGCAAAGAGCTCATTACCTAAAGACCATAGCTGTAAATTTTTAGACCTTGGGCAAGATCTATTCCCACAAACCAAAACGCAGGTAGGAATGGCAGGAAACCACTGTAGGCTTAAAGCCTCAGTGGAAAGCTGTGAGGAGCAGCAGCAAGGGAAACATAAAATCCAAGAACCGAGCTCATGTGAAGCCAAGTTTGGAAGCAAAATTACAGACTGCGAGGGGCAAAAAGTATGGAATAGAGACATTCCCACATCCTTGCGGTACTGATCTGGCTCAGGCCATACCTGGGGGTGGGGTGGGCAAGAATGCAGAAGGGATTGAGAACGAGAGTCAGCTTATAGATTAAATATCATAAGCAAAACCCTGGGTCAATATCCACATCCAGATATTATTTGGCCACAAACTCCAATCATCCCTTTTTTTTTCCTGAAAACTCTGTCTTATTCTTTGACCTCATTGTAGTTGTCTGTGGTCGCAATCAGAGGGTTAATTGAATACAATGAAAGATAGATTCGAGGAGACAGCCCTAAATTAAATTAGGGGAAAACATTCCCACGGTTTTGATTTACTTCACAGGAAGAAGCAAAATATTGGACATCTTCTATTATTTCACTCTTGCCTGGAGGGTAAATGCAAGATAAACTTGCAGAAAATTCTAAAAAGGTTGCTCTAATCCCTACCCATCTCTGAGACAATGTTTTCATTACTGAGAATAAAAGGCTGTCTTTCAAATGTAAATGTGCCCTTCGTAAACCTCTCAGGAATCTTCTTTAAGGCCAGTAGATCTCACCTTTTTGGTTCCGGGACTTCTGAAAGGAGTTGCAAAGGGGAGCGTTCGGGGTTTTTTTTTATTTTTTAATCGGAAAAGTTGTTTAAAAAGCCAACCCGCTTCTGCTGTGGCACAGGGATGTTTGCTGTACTGCTGACATCTACTGAGGGACTGTGAGATAGCATTTCTTGAAGTAAAGGAAATTCAGGTTTCTCTTGAGAAGGCTCCGTCTCTAACAGGTAATGCCGTCTGTAGCGCATCAGGGACCTCCAAACAAGCACTCCTCGATTTCCACAGGTCAGAATCCCGGGACACTTAGCCAGGCAGTTTGTAAAACGAGAATGGGGCTGCGCCCTTGTGGGAGGAGTGGTTCCCATCTCAGGGGTCTTTGCAAAGGGAAAAGCACCCACCTTTCTCACTGCTGAACACTTCGCAGTCAGCCTTCATAACAGCCCTTCCAGGTTGTTACAGATGTGAAAACTAAAATTCAGGAACATCGTGAGGCTTGTCTAAAACTACACGGCTACCAAATGGCAGGACGGGAATGGACACTGGGGCCATCCACATCCTCCGGTCCCTACTTCCTGACCCTCATGACTCTATAGATCCAAACCAGACCCCAAAATCCCCAACCTTAGGAAATATGCTTGTTCCGCTTCATTCCCTGGAGGGCTCTATGGATCTGTGGAAGAAAGAGAGACAATCACCAAGCAACTTAAATTCTGTGATGAAATCATTGTGGATTTTCCCTCCAAAGTTATTATTTTGTTAATGACAAAGATATGCCACTAAAAAAGGACCTAGACATTATGGCCTTTGAGAAGATCTGAGTCAGATGACATACATACTCCAGTTAACGGGTTGTGGGTACTTGTTTCTCCCTTATTCTCATTTTCCTTCTCCGGTGTGACATTTGTAGAAAGTCGATTTTATTTGTTTTATCACTAACTATATAGACACCTTTCCCTTACCTCTGAGTACAGTCTTTGGAAATAAGCTTATCCTTCTGCAGGGGAACCCAAGCAGTCGAGCACTTCTCCTTTCCACATGGAGAGGCATCTGTTTGTAAACATTAGAGGTCATCGGCCTAAATGCAAAACTGTTTTTGATGTCTAGCATCCTGTTCAGTTTTCTGTGTGTGGCATGATTGGTAAAATAAAAGCGCACAGAGGTGAAGGGTTGAAAGATTTTACTTCTTTATTATAAATCACAGTATTAGGGGATTCTGTTGGTTGGCCTGCCAAGGGGATGGAAAGTGCCTGGGGTAAGAAAACTTGTTTCCATAAGTTGGGTTGGTAAATTTTATTTTCCTTTGTAAAGTTGGGTTCCAAAAGACTATGCAGAGGAGAAAGAGGGCTCAGTAAGTAGTTGGGTTTTTTTTCATTAATTGGTATTAATGAATTATTTTGAGGGTAATAGGTAACGCATATACATAATCTATATTTCAAAAGATACAGAAGGTTCTACAGTGAAGAGCAAGTCCTGCTCTGGGCCTTACTTTGCTGAATGCAATCTTGCCAGCTTTTGTATATCCTTCTAGATATAATCTATACATACAGATACAGATATTCTTCATTTTTTAAACCATCTATAGCGTACTGTGTACACCATTTTCCACCTTGCTCTTTTCTCTGAACAGTGCATCCTGGAGATCCTTCTATCAATAAGTAGACTCTAAACAAGCTGCCTCCATGACTCAGAGCAGCGGGTAACCTTATAAGTCTTTGTACTTGGTTGCCAAAATGAATGTTCTTCCTGGGAATTAAAAGATCATTTTCTCTTTTGAGGCCCTGCTCACCTTTGGCTGGAATGCTCTGGGGTTTTTCTCATCCAAGGTTTCTAATCCTACCTTCATTTATTAGACAGGACAGTAAGTGTCTACTGTATAGTGTGCATTTCTATTTAATTTTCTTCTTCAGTGAACTTAGGAAGAGAGCTTCTGTGAATCAACCACACGGTAATGAAGTTCACTTCAAAGCAGACTTGTAGAGGATTTTTTAACATTTTTGTTAAAAGCCCGTGGCATTCTCCTGGAGTGAAGCAGGTGCTGTGGAAAGAGGATTGAGAAGGAGGCATGGGAGGTGGGGGGAACGGGGCACTCTGCAGAAGGTCACACCTCACTATATCCCTAAGGTTCTTCATGTCCCGGCTTTAGTTCCTCTCCGTTAGTCTATAGAGGCCATGTTAGTTTTACTGGTGCTTCCTACATTTAAAAGAAAAATGTGTGAAATATGTATAAATGGAAATCAGCATTTCCAATCAAGGGAAAGGAGTCTGGTTCATCCCCAGGTGACCATCAGTGTGGGACACTCGGCCCCAGTCCCATAACTTTGTCTTGCTCTTAACACTGACTTGCTGTGACCGTGGCCAAGTCCCAGAAGGACCAGGTCTGGGATGCTAACAACTGCCAGGTCACCTTGCCTCAGCTTCACCACGTGCCCTCAGCCCCAGCTCTTCCACAGAAATGGCACCACCACCCTACGTATTCAACAACCTAGATTTTACTTTCATGAGAGCATTTTTGTTCCTTAAAGCTGCTGACAGCGACAGTGGGCGTCACTCAACAGACAACTGGCTTGTTTTCGCCCATTCGCAAACGGGCCTCTGGCCAAGTCCAGAGAACAGCTCATCTTCTGAGCTTGGCCTGCTGGAAAATGGACTCTCAGGAAAGAGGCCTCAGTTTTTAAGTCCATTCAGATCAGAAAGTGTTAAAGTCCCCCTCAAAATACAAGTCCCCACTCTGTACACAAATACACAAAGTCCTTCTATTCCTTTGGTTCCGGAATACTAAGTGGCAGAGGCAAATCCTGGCCTCTGACCTTTAACCTGCCAATGTTCCTGTGTAACAGCACCCAAAATTCTGGTTGTGGGAATTTGAAGTGAGCAGCAAATCTGTCATGGGGCCTCTGGGTTAAAAGCACACACAACGTTTCCTCAAAACAAAGTTAGATGCCCTTGGAAGCATGTCAGAATATATTGCATAATCCCCAAAATACTCTCCCAAGATGCACCCAAAGAAAGTTCCAGACTGGCCTGTGT
This sequence comes from Catagonus wagneri, assembly GCA_004024745.2. NCBI lineage: Eukaryota > Metazoa > Chordata > Mammalia > Artiodactyla > Tayassuidae > Catagonus > Catagonus wagneri. The sequence continues at coordinate 8,339 of PVHT020000003.1, forward strand.
TCCATGAAGATCAGGGCAGCTCAGATTAATATCAACATCTCATAGAGTCTAATAACAAAATGCTCTACACACAAAAAAAAATGTTGTCTATCAAAAGTACATGAAACAAAGACTTGCGAATATTAAGACCAGATGTCGGAAATACTGGAGAAGGCGCTTACTTTCCGCATACCCAGTGAGATAGAGAAAAATGTAGGCAATAGCAAATGAATATAGCTTTCCATGAGTTTTTTTCTCAAATACTGACCAGTAACAACGCAATTTGTGCTTAAAGATTTAATCCCCCAAAGGAGGGGTTTTTTTTTAAGTGTTTGTCAGGAACCCCTTTTAGCATTAGGCCATAATAGCACAATAAATAAACAGAGTCACCTTTCCTTGTCCAATGTTCGAAATGTCAAGTGCTAGGGGAGGGCAAACAGTTCACCTTCTCTCAAGTACCCATCAATTTAAATTATAATTAATCCCCTGATGACAACCCAAGGGGTGGTGGAGAATGTAAGCAGGGCAGTCCCCCGGGGGCTGTTTCTATCTCCCTTAAGGAAGATTCCATTAAAAGAGAGTGACCAGGGCTTAGCGGCTGGGACTTTCTTTGGGGAGTCAATGCCTTCCCCACGAAGTCTCTAGGAAGGCAAGGGGGAGAAGGGGTCCAGGGCACAGGGGTCCTCACAAATGGCAAATCAGTACTGGGCAAAGCAGCTTGGCCCACAGAGAAGCTCTGGGACCACTGCCGGCAGAGTCAAGGGCACACCACCATGCTCAGAAGCCAGCCCAGCCTGGAGAGGTGACAGGCCAAAGACACTTCGGTGGGGGAGCTTGGAGCCCTAAGTTTCCAATTTCCTGGCTATTGTCAGTTTGTGTAGTGGACTCCATATTATCTACAACAGAAGAGACTTTTAATTTCCTTTTTTAGTAATAAAAATCTGAGGTAGTTATAGAATGTGTATTTATCGACCTCTGTGCCCAGGGCTGAGGACAGCATGAATGGACCACGGACCGAGGGTTAGGGAGGGAAAAGGAGATAAGAAGAGGCCCTGGTTCCCTCTTGCTGAAATGTCTGTACCACCCCAAACCCCTCCCCCCATCCCACACCCTCCCCCACCCCCCAGCTCCAATCCTCCCCGCTCAGGCTCATCTCAGGAACAAAGCTGTCAGAAGGAGCGGGGTTGCTCTAGCACCCCCAAGGCTGACTAGAGACCAAATAATCATCTGGTCCTGGGAAGAAAGTCCAGGGAGGCCTGCTGGGCCGCAGGGTTTGCTAGCAGACTGACTCTCTGCTGGAGGAGAGCGTTGGCAAACTATAGCCCGGGGCCGAGTCAGGCTCACACCCTGCTTTTATAGAAAAAGATGTATCTGAACACAATCACCAATCAGCTCTGGCTGCTTTTTCAGGACACCAGCAGAGTACAGGATTTGAGTGTCAAGTTGTCGGCACGTGGCCCTCAAAGTCTAACATAGCTGGTATCTGCCCTGTACAGAAAAACACTGCCAACCTCCAAGCAGAGAGGGTACAAATGGCAGCTAGAAGGTTGTTCCCATGATCTACCCAGGAGGTAACCCTGTTTTTCATGTTAAATGCTGCCTGTTTTAACCTTCTGCTTGCTGGAAGGAAGGGTAGTATATTTAGGGGAAGTCTACAAAGAACTGTATTTAAGGGCCTCTATTCTATTTGTGATCCAAGCCCAGGTGACAGAGATCACTGGGAGCTGAGGAAGCTGACGACATGACCTTCAGCTTCAGGGAACTGAGCTGGGTCTGGTACATGGGCAGGAGCAGCATCACCAGAAAAGCCTGGTGTCTCAGATACGGGTGTCATCTTGGGAGACAGAGACTGAAATCCCCCAGGCCCATTTGGAGGCCTCTGCAGAGCAAGGGGCCCTTAACCTGGAACAGTGGAAAGGAGTAATACTAAGCTACCATTTAGTGCTTACTGTACGTTTTGCCTATATAAACTCATTCTGTCCTTATAACTCTATAAGGTAGGCATTATTATTATCCCCATTTGACAGATGAGGAAACGGTCACTGGAAGGTAAAGTACCAGGGATCCACAGCCAATTCCGCAGCAGAGCTAAAATTCCAGCCCAGTGAGCCTGACCCCAGAGCCCACACACTAAACCACTGGGCTGAAATAAGGCTACAGGGAATGGATGGGGCACCGGGGTGGATTTTTTTTTCTTCTTTTTGAGAATTGGAGTAAACTGTTGATGGTAGAAATTTGGGAAAATTAGCCTGTAATGGAGAAAAATTCACAGTCAGGGGAGACGGAGAGGAGAGTCAACAGTAATCTAGGCATGAGTGATGTGGGATTGAACAAAGACGACAGCAGTGGAGATGGGGAGGAAAGTCAAGGCCAGCCAAGACTGGGATTTTCCTCAAGAATCAGCCTTTGAATGCTGTTGCATTGAAAGCTCAGCACCCTGCACACCTCTCTCTAGTGACTCCACGTGGTTATATCTCTTCCTTCCCTAGACTGGGTGACTTAAGTTCTCTCAGTGACTTGCATTCATCTCTCTATCCCAAGCCTAAGCGTGCTGCCTGACACACAGCAGGCATTCAATAGACTTTTGATAGCTGACTCCAAAGTTTCTAACCAAGAATTCTGGAAAGCCTGGCAGCAACCCTAATGGACATGGACGTGTGGCTGAGGCACCTGCATGTCTTGAAAGGAGTGAGCAGGTGGAGAGGGCGCTTCAGGCGCAGTGAGGCTGGGGGGCTTCAGGGTGTGAGTGGAGATGTCCTGTCAACGGTTGGAAATGCAGTCTGGGGCACAGGAAAGGGTCATGGCTGCAAAGCTTGATTTGCACATCATCTGCTAAGAGGTGCTAATGAAAGCATGAGAATGGACGAGCCATAAAGACAGGCATGGTGAAGAGGAGGGCAGGGCTGAAAGCAGCCATTGTTGGAGGGGAAAGAGAGGCGCCCCAGAAGGGAGCAGCCCCGGAGGTAAGAGGAGAAGAGTGAGGTCAGGTTATGGAGCACCCTTCTCTTTGCAAACTGACAGACACCCTTATCAGCTGGCACAGGAACTCTTTCAGCCAGCGGGGCTCCGAGCTTCCCACCCTGGATCTTTCTGCAAAAAAAATCATCCATTAGGGAATAACAAAAATATCCACACAAGGATGAGCCTAATAGCTCAGAGTGATTTCAGGGGGCTAAGCAAGTTCCCCCTTGCCTGAGGATGCCTGCAGTCCTTCCATTGATCCCTGACTACAAGGCTCCAGTTACAGTTCAAACAGGTGGCACCTCCCAGGATGAGCACTTTGAATTGTTTATGCCTGGAGGCGAATGAAGTCTCTGCAAGTAAATGTTGGTACCATGGCCAAGGGCAAGTGATAGGTCACTGGGCTCATGAAGGCACAATGCAAAAAGCAGGATAAGCCACAGAGCAGATAAATGTTGCCCATTTCATCATTTTTCTAAAGTACCATCGTGGCATGATTTTCCAGCCCTTTCTTATTGTTTATTTATTGACTGTCCAGTCAACAGTGAACTCAAGCAAATTAGCAGTATCAATTCAAAGTACAAGATCAACAGCCTACATGTTGTTAAGCGTTTTTGCCAGTCTATGGCATGGGGCAGTGGACTTGGCGGGGGGCAAGATTGCACACACACCCCCAGTGCCCTGAGTGTGTACTGCTCAGTAGTTAGGAGTCATAGGATAAATTGTTGGACAAGTGCTTGCAGAGCTGAACCTTCAGATGGAGAGGTGAGACCTCTGAAATGCTAGAGTCAGGCAGGTAATGTCCTGGAAATGGTGGCACAGCTGGCACCATTGAAGTCAGGTACAGGCGGCTGCAGGGATCTTTGGTAGAGGGAGAAGGGCCTCCAGCTGCAGGTAGAGCACAGTCTGGGGTGATTGGGGGGAAAAAACAGGTGACTACAGGGGACTGACTGGTCCCTTGACTGTGGAAGGCCTTGAAGAGCAGAGATAAAGCTTTAGGTGGAAGGGAACTTAAGGACCAGAAATGGCCAGAGGTGCCTGGCCCCCAGCAGAAGCAGCATGGAACAGGAACGAGAGTACGAAACAGAGTTCAGCCCCAGCTCTGCCACTGACAAACTCTGGTGTCTGGGTATGCTCTTTAGCCTTGGTAAGCTTCGGATTCCTCACCAATAAAATCAGGATGCGTATAGTGCCAACTTCAAAGGTTGATAAGAGGAGTGAGTGAGAGAAGGCTCTCAAGTGCTTATTAGCACAGGGCTTCTCACGTACAGAATTTCTATCTGTTTACCTGAGTGACTGAAACCACCTGTTTATTAAGTAGATGAACTGCACGCCTTGGGCCCTACCTGAAAATTACAGACTGATAGATCATATTAAAAGTATGGAGTTCCATGGTGGCTCAGTGGGTTTAGGATCCAGAGTTGTCACTGCTGTGGCTCTGGTTACTGTTATGGCGAAGGTTAAATCCCTGGCCTGGAAACTTCAGCATGCTTTGGGCTCAGCCAAAAAAAAAAATCTGCCAGGAAAAAAAAAAAAAAAAAAGATTCTCTCTTTGCCCTTTGTACCCTGCAGCTGAGCTGGTCCACTTGGCCAAGTGGGTGTGTGCACTCAAGGGCCCTAGCCTGAGTGTAGTGGGAACGTGGCAGAGAAGCACCACTAGGAACAGGGAGGAATGGCCGAACCTCCAGCAGGTGGGCGCAGAGCGGAGCGAGGCGGGGAGTGAGCATCTGGAAAGGGCAGTGCACGTAGCCATTAGAACGGAAGGGAAACTTCTGCACATGATTCGTTAGCTCTTCTCTCTCCTGCCCAAGAGGAAGCTCCTTGAGGACAGAACCGGCTGTGCTGGCTCCCTGCAGCGTCCCCAGCCTCAGGACCCTTCAGGAGAGCCCTTCAGTGAGTTTCACCACCATCTCACAGACTTTCCAGCCCTGCTGCCAAGGACGCCTAAGGCCTCCTTCATGGTCACTCACACTATCCTCAAGCAGCCTTACTGGGTGGCATTAAGTCCAGATCCAGGGGTCTCCATACTCGGGCCTAATGCATTTGGATGTGGAAATGCAGGGGAAAGTGTTGAGGCACAATCACACTGGGTCATACTTGTAATTAAAGCTGTTAATCACACTAATAAGAAGAGCCAATATCAACTGTGTCCCAAGCACTTATCACTGCACTAAGTGCTTGGTATGCATCATATATTTCATCTTCACAAAACCCGTTTTACAAGTAAGATAACCAAGATACAGAAAGACTGATTAACTTGCCCAAGATCAGCCAGCCAGCCAATACCCAGCCGGGACTTCGGATCTAATGCCCTCTGGGGGCAGGGCCCATGGGAAGCAGGTCAGGGAGGGGCACTGCTGGGACAGAGAGGCAGGCCCTGTGTGCGTGGCCTTTGGCGCATCTGTGCTTTACCTGAGAAGATGGAGACACAGGGACACAGTAAATAGCGGCCCCAGGGCCTCCCTGCCTAGACCATTCCCTCAGTTTTGCTCCAAACCTGCTCTGTAAGTTGGTACCTCTCAGGTTTGGGGTCTCTGGGGGTTAAATGGAGGATCTTGCCAGCCTACCTTCTTTCACTGGAGCTTTTCTCAGTTTTGGAAAAACTCAGAGCTAATATTTAAATGTTAAAAGCCCAAGGATAACTTTCAAGTTTTGAAGAAAACTATATTTGGACTTCAGTGGCAGAGTTCTAAAGATGGAACTTAAAATGCATTCTGTCCAGACCAGAAATGACAAAAATCTGCAAAACTCATATCCTGTGTTATTCTAACCTGCATCTCCTTTCTCCTTGGCTGTTCCCAACATGTGTAAGAGACCTGGGGAATAAGTTTAAGATTTTATAGACTAGACTTATCTATTCTCTTTCTCTTCTCTGTGAGTATGGGAATATCACAATTGAAAAGTTAAGACCAGAGGAAAAATAGCCAGCCCACGGACAATTAGTATGAAAATATACAGTTAAAACCATTTCCAAAATTCCCTATGATTTAAAATGGGAAAGAAAATGGTTCAAGTATACTTGACGTCCATCTACACCTACAGTTTGTTTTTTCCCCTTTAAGATGAGAATATATTTCAGCCTTCAACTTGAACATCAAAAACACTAGAGTCCTCTCCTAAACTACATTTGGCCTTGGTTTCTGCCTGTCAGATCCTCTCACCCCTTCCTGCCCCACCTCCCTGCACTTCACATATAATTCCCAATGTTATAGGAAATGACATCAATATGGAGGTAAACATACATATGCTTTCAATATGTCATCGAACCATGTTACATTTGGGGAGCATTTAGCAGCAACAACAACAAAATTGGAACCTTGAATTCTGGAGAAATGTAAACTGTGGAAACTGTGCAACTCGGAATTCACTAAGCCACACACACCAGCCATCTACAAACTGACCTTCTGAGTAGAGCCTGGGGTCTGCAGGTCAAAACGAAAGGTGGAGGACGCTAGTTGGGTCACTTCTCACCCATACATGAAGGAAACACTTCAAGAAATACAGGTCAAGTCTCTCTGCCGCAAAGAAACCAAGAGTCCCTCTCGTTACAGCAGTTCTTAGAGAATTAGGCTCTTTTGACCCCCATTGGGCTTGATAGTAGGAAAATGAGAATCTGAGCAAAAAACGTATCAGTTTCTATTTACTGAGTGGTTCCTTCAAAGGCAGTAAAAGGGAGAAACTCTTATTTTGACTTTTCAAAATGCCTAAAGAAATGATGCGTACATTTCTTTTTCTTTGTTTTTGGCTGGAATTAATGTCAACTCTGTGAGTGAAGTAGGGAAGTTGGTGGTTAATGTCTTTGGGTTGGTAACTAAGCTAGGCCTCACCAAGTAAATCAAGTTTGTTTCTGAAGGAAATCTTTGAAATCATGGGGTGTCTGAGGTGAAAGTGAGTAACTGAGCCATTACTGATGGAGAGATGGGGCGGCACTGGGTGAGCAGCGTCAGTCTGGGCACGGTCCAGCCTCCCAAGTGGAGTAAAGAAGGACTTTTCCAGAAGATTACCTTTTGTTCTAATGATTTTTCAAGTACGTTCAATGTTCCTGAAAACTTGTTCAAGGGTTGTGCATAGCATGGCTTGTCGTTTTACAATCTGGATGCTGGAAAGAATCAGAGAAGTAGATTTGAAAGTAAAAGATATTTAATTGAATTGCCTTTTGTTTTGACAGATGTTTTATACAGTACTTTGTCTGTTAAGAACAAGATGTTCCAATAAATATTGGATAAGTGGGAGAGAAAATTTACTACAAGGCCGTAAATCAATTGGCAAGAGGTCATAAACTGCAAGATTGGTGCTCAAAGCATTTATTAGATTATCAGAATCTAAGATTGATCTGTAGCTTTATCTACCTTCCCCTATCCGTCATTTTTATGGGACATGAAAAAGAGTTAGAAAGGACAAATTGCATTTAAAAAATTATAATACGGGTTTTAGACAAAGTAGTGCCAGGATATGGAACTAGATTAAAATAAGTGATAAATCAAGAAAGCTCCAAAATAGAAATGTTTTTGTCATTTGGCAGGAAATAAGTGCCAGTTTAGGAGGGAATGAAATGTTAAGATAAGAGAAATCATGGAAGTTTTAAAATTCAGAGGGGACTTGGGATTGTCTCCTCTGATCCCCAACACCTTACAAACAAAGAAACAAAGGTCCACGAGGTTAAGTGACTTCTACAATAACCCAGCCGGTTAATAGCATCAAAGACCTTATTTCTGCTAAACATGGTGCAGAAAGTTTTGTGACTGTCTTTCCCTTTTTGAAAGAATCTGTTTTATTAACAGAGAAGTATATCATTTTAACTTTAGATACTTACACGCCATAAACTCCTTGAGGAGCAGAACTGAATCTCATTTTTACAACCTATTTCCTATATATTTGTAGACCTCAAATTTTGGGAGCTCTTCTTCATACCCAGACTGTGTGTTTCACAACATGCTGGTGGCCCCACAGACCCAAGTGGAGGCACAGTCCCAGGATCCCTACATTGTGGATGAGGCACGGGAGACACACACCAAGCAGCTGGGGTTGGGAAACGCTGTGACTTGGGTGATCCAGGCCTGTTTTCTTTGGGGCCAGGCAGTAAGTGCTCCTTCCTTCTCCAGGGGTCTGGGCCAGACTAGGAGGAGGCTAGCAGGGCACTGCAATGTGCAGTTTTAAGGAGGCACTCACTCTCTGGGTCCTGCCAGTTCAGAAGGAATACTTTCAGGACCCTGAGAGTGAGTGCCTCCTTAAATGCCCTGGAGCCTGGCTGCCAGGCAGAGGAGAATTGCCAAAGCAAAGGCCAGCTGGAAGCCTCAGGGAGGAGGGGGCTGAAAGGACTTCCTAAGCTTCCTATAGTGCCTTCAGGCCCCACTACCACACCTGGGAGACACTGATGCTGAGGGGACTAGAATAGGAACAAGGCAAGTTCTCCAGCCCCGGAGATGCTTTCAGGCAAATCTAGGAAATAAGACGTGCACCATCTCACAACATGTAGAATGAATACATAACTTTAATCTGTTCATTAGTCTCAAATAAAATGCTATGGGGATGCAGAAGAAAAAATGAGGATGCTATACTGGAAGATGTCATTGAGAAATATGAGTATGGTATTTATAAAAGGAGAAAGAAGATGAGATGGGAGCATCGGGTTCTACCCAGCCACTGGATTCTACTGGTGGGGAAGCAGGGGAGGGGGGCTTGCAATGCCAAGAGGAGCCTGGGGGACACAGAAAGCTTGAAGGATGGCTGCTTCCAGACAGAAGGTTCTACCAACCTCAAATGTTGTGCAAACAGGAGTTCTAAATATAGGGTTGCCAGATGCTATGCAGGGCCCTTCATTAAATTTGAATGTCAAAGAATCAACAAATAGTTTATTAGTATAAGCATGTCACAAACAGTATGATGCTAAAAAAAAATTGTCTTTATCTGAAATCCAAATTTAACTGGCTGTCCTGTTTCGTTTAGTTTTTCATTTGCTAAATCTGGCAGCCCTATCTGAATAGAGCAGGTTGGAAAGGATGGAGGGTAGTTAAGGCAGGGGCCTGAGAAGCTTCGCAGGCACTTCTGGACTGTCCCGCTGCAGGGTATTTCTCTCCTCTCAAAGGAAAGTGGTAGAAGGAATCCCGGAACTGGAGAATTGAGAACAGTGGTTCTCAATCCAGGATGCACATTAGAATGTCCCAGGAGAGCTCTTAAAAACCGTCAGTGCCTGAGTCCATCCTCAGAGACTCTGATTTAATTGGTTCCAGTGTGGCCTATGTATTAACATTTTTAAAAGCTCCCTGGGTGGTTCTAATGGATTGAGAACCACTGCTTTGGAGACCACTAAGCCCTATCCTCTGAAGCAGAGAGTCAGAGTGGGGTTTCATATCTAACTCTATCACTTCCTGGCTGTGACCTAAACAATGCCTGTTTCACCCTGTGTAAGACAGAGATAGCAATTGCTCCTACATTATGAGGTTATTATGTAGACTGCTTCAGACTTCTGTTAAACACTGTAGACTGAGTGCATGTGTTTAAATCCATTCTGCTCTGAAGCCTTACTGAAATGAGAGTAGAAGAATAAAAATGATACCAACCCACGTACCCACCCACCTACTAGAATAGGGAAAGCTGATCTGTGACTGTATGCAGAAAGAAATTAATGAAAAGGAAGCCAGTTTACATCACTGAACCCCAGAAAGGTTCAGAAGAGGAAGGAGCAGGATTCTCAGCAAGTTGGTCTGAGAGTTGGACTAAAAGCTGGAAGATTCGTAATGGTGAGCATACAGGGTAGACAGATCTCCAGACCCCCTCCTCCAACCCTCACACATAGTGGTTGCCCCTCCAGAGAGACCAGAGGACAGACTCAAAGACACTTAGTGGGCACTGAAGGAGACTCAAGGTACACGGTAAAAGTGCGGGGAGGTAAATAAAAATAGGAGGATAGAATGAAAGATGGCAGCCTATTGTGAGAGTGCTAGTACTCTCCCCTGAATACTGCCATCCAGGGGCATACCCCAAAGGCAGGAGACTTTCTGAAGAGGCTAGCCAGTGTGAGAGAAAGATGGACAGGTACTTAAGAAAGATTGGGTGACCTCATGACTCTAGGCCCACAGGTAGGACGTCCCCTCAATTTTTAGTAACTCACTAGAGAGCCAAGAGCGAAGAGATCAGAAGGGAGTCACTAACATGATAGATGAAAAGCAAAAGCAAGTTGAGGGGGAGGCCGGGGAGGGGAGAGAGCACTTGAAAAAACAGATAATTTAAGGATCAGAATTGAAAAAAAAGCTGTAATGAATATGACTAAGACTATAACCATCATCTAAGAAACACAGTATCTGACTAATAGTTCTAGAATGAGAAGATAGAAAATGGAAGGGAATAAATTATCAAATAACTAATACAAGAAAATGCCCCAGAAATCAAGGTATATTTTTCTAGACTAAATAAATCCAACCAGTAGCAACCTTTTGCACATTAAAAAGAAAAAGGGTGGGGAGTGGGGTGGGAGATGATATCAAAAATCATCATGAAATGTCAATATCCTAGGGGTTAAAAAGAAAAACACCTAGGAGTTCCCGTCGTGGCGCAGAGGAAATGGATCTGACTAGGAACCGTGAGGTTGCGGGTTCAATCCCTGGCCTTGCTCAGTGGGTTGAGGATCCAGCATTGCCATGAGCTGTGGTATATAGGCTGGCAGCTGCAGCTCATATTAGACCCCTAGCCTGGGAACCTCCATATGCTGCAGATGCAGCCCTAAAATGATAAAAGACAAAAAAAAAAAAAAAAAAAAAAAAAAAAAAAAAAGAAAAAGAAAAAAGAAAAGAAAAAGAAAAACACCTAAATGCTGAGAGGAAAGAGAGAGAAAGAGAAGTCATAGAAAGAATTACAAAGAATACACAAAGAATGTGGGATCATAATGACACTAAAATGCAGTAGAGTCATGAATGTCTTGAAATCCTAAAGGAAAATGATTTCCTGCTTAGAATTCTATACCCAGCCAAACTGTGAATCAAGAGTAAGGGAAGTATAAAACTATTAGCCACGCAAGGTATCAAATGCTGGCTGTTTGCTCCTTCCGTATGGGATGGAATATGTGTTTTACCAAAACTTGAGGAAAAAACAGGAAGGACAAAGACAGGGATCCAGAAAACAGGTCGCATACAAGAGTGAAACAAAGGGAATTCCAGGATGAGAAGGAGGAAGGGAAGGCTCAGGGTGACAGCAAGTGGCAGACCAAGAGCCCAGTCCAGAGTGGAGCAGGGCAGGGGACTCTAGCAGTGAAGGCTCCAAATGATTGCAAACTGAGGTTTATTGGATTTGTTAGACAATATGGGGAAGAACTTAATGCTTCTGCTGGAAAGTTCTGAGACTCCGTTTTCTACACACATAGAAAATCAAGCAAACAAAGTAATTAAAAATTCCAAAGCAAATTCAAGTCGTGAAAAAATACATGGAGTCCTTGAATACTTGGAAAGTATTGTAAATAGAAAATATTGTTTATATTTATTAAAACCTAAACACTGAATATTTAATCAAAAATTGTGAGATTAGAGGAGCAGAAATGTGAAAGGGTGGATGGGTATAGGAGCTAAACCACATTCTTTGGGTATAGACAGTGTTTATTTTAAAAGTTAAACAGTAGCATTAGAAACATGTTATTGAGAAATCCAGAGAGAAATAATTGAGAAGCAAATCAAGTAGTGGCTTTAGGAATGAGGTAGGGAAAAGGGTTACTGTTTTTCACCATAAACCTTCCAGTTCTATTTGACTTTTTATGTTATACACATGTATTTCTTTAATGTAGCTCCTGATACAGTGCTTTGTATTGAATAAGAGCTCAGTGAATGTTGGCCACCATTACCACATCCTAGGTTTAAAATTGGACAGTGGAGATACTGTGCCTTGCCTAAAACTCCCTCCTCCCAAAATAACTAGAAGCAGGCCTAGGACCTCTTACTTAGAGCAGGTGTTTGTTGCTGTTATTGTTGTTGTTGTTGTTCTTTGCTTTTTAGGGCCACACATGCCATATGGAAGCTTCCAAGCTAGGAGTTGAATCAAAGCCTACGCTACAGCCACGCCAGGTCTGAGCCTTATCTGTGACCTTTACCACAGCTCATGGCAATGCTGAATCCTTAACCCACTGAGCAAGGCTGGGGAGCGAACCTGCATCCTCATGGATACTGGTCAGATCTGTTTCTGCTGAGCCATGACAGGAACTCCTCAGAGTGTTTTTCAAGGGCATCCTCTTGCCAGACGCAGGGATGAGCTAGTCCTAGTCTTAGTTTGCAGACCGGTCAGGCTGGGAGGGAACAAGTGTGTACATCATTACTCCACAAACATACTCTGCTAAGTGCCACATAACAAGCTTCTGATGGTCATTAAGCCAGCCACTAACTAAGCGGGCTCTCTCTGTGTCATACTCTTCATGCCTGTGTGGGTCATAAATATTGAGGGCTGTCTGCTACAGATGCTAAATTTTAATGTGTGAGAGTTTAGGCTCTCTGGGGGTAGTATACACACTTCATTACATTTCTCTTTTTTATTTACAACTTCTCGGGGAAAGGTTGTATTCGTATTATAATTTGTATATGTACCCCAGCAGTCAACAGGATTCTTTGAGTAGCTTTGGTCATGCATCTCTTCGCTATTTTTACTTCCATTTTTTTCATGCAGTTTGGCTCTGTGGAAGCATCACCAGTAGGCTGTCCTTCTCGTTCCCTTCCTGACTAACTTAGGGCCAAACAACTCCAAACAATCGAAGAAGTTTGGTAAAGAGACCTAGGAAGTCCCTCTTCCCCCTTTTACCACCACTGGTGTCTTCACTGGGGACCATGCTGCACAAGTTCACAGAACAGCAGTGCTGAGGGCCATAAAAGAGTCTTTCCTGAAAATAAAATAATAAAAAGATCAAGCTCAGCTGGATTCTGATTTAATAGTATCTGGCAAGCTAACTGTATTATTTTTGAACACACAGACATAAATTTGATGTGAATAATAAAACTGAAGTATAACATGGACAAAGGAAATATAAAATTCACCTAATCTTCAAAAGAAATTCTATACTTGAATAATTAACTATGCTCTATTTATAAAACTAGAATAATTGAAAACAGGATTTTCAGTTGATTCATATAGCCTCTGAAATATTTATTATTGCAAGTCGAAAAGATCTGTCTGGGGTTTGTCACTGAAAATGTCTAAACTCAGTGTCCAGATGTTTATTTAAGTTGCTCCCACAGAGTTCTAATGTCAATAACAGGGGTTATCAGAGAGCATCGCTGTGTATCTTCCTTGACTAATATTCTCATTTCTTCTGCATCTTTGATGTTTTCTTTCATTAAAATTCCTGGCCCATAGCCACAGAAATCTGCTGGGCTTGCATTAAAAATTAGTCTGCAGACTTGACATATGATGATGCCCCAAGTCTCCACAAAGATAATATTTATCAGCAGCTATCATTTGAGCATTAGAGTCAGCAGCATAATCAAAATTACAGAATCAAAAAGAATACGGAATCCAGATTTCAGAATGCCTAACTTACAGATTCAAACTTCCTGAGTATTCTTTTTCCTAATGTTTAATAGACATAATTAGGACAAGCAATGGGATTTCTCCCCATGAACCCATGTGCCTTCCTTCGATCTCTCATACGCTGTCTTCTTTTGAAAACCTGAAGTCAGATGACTTTAAAATAAAGGAAAGCAGGCTCTCTGTCAAAACTCACTTCCTACAGTTTGTACAGAAAAAGCACCTGGGGTGTCCTTTCCTTTCATGTGAAAGTGGCAAGAGGCTAAATGAGTCTATCTTAGAACTGATCAGATGGGTTTTTTTGCTTTTTAATCAGCTGTATAAAAGAAACATGTTCTGAAATTTCCTCCTTCCCAAAACTAACTGAATTTTACCCAAATTGTTAAAGCACCTAGGACACGAAGAAAGGAGGCATGGGTAGATGAAGTTTATGTGAAAATTCGAAAAAACTCTGGTTCATCTGAAGCCATGGTCAAGCCTCTGGTAGGATCTAGTGTGCAGTTAAGACTAGCATGAAGTTAACACTGCTGACCCACTGTTGTTCACTATATTCTTTTAAAAGAATTCAGTCTGATTTGAACTCCAGTACAATGTGGAGAAAAAATTTGGCACTGATGGGAAAAACCATTAATGATACTAAATAGTGCCCTCTGGAAGCTAGGAAATCACCCCTGGGAACTGCAGACCGATTAATTAGAAGGTCTTATCTGTGGAAAAATCTCCATCGACACTGTTTAATTGATGAAATCATGAGATTCATAAACTCTTGTAACACAGCCCGAGAGGTAACTTCCTAGCACAAAGTAGGCGCTCAATAAATGTTTATTGGCTTTTCAATGAACATCTAGTCTAACATTTCTGTATTAATAGGTATTACATAAAATTGGATCTCCAGGCAAATACATTTGGGAAACGCTGAGTTAAATAAAGTTAACCAGGCTTTTCGCTCTAGGACCTATCACAAGCTTTAATATACTAAGGTGATTCTGAATTCCCATGGGATAGTGGGCGAAGGGAGGAGGCATTATGCTGCATTTCCCAAACTCATCTGACCTCCGAATTCCCTTTTTTTCAGGACTTCCGTTTTAAGAGACACGTTTTTTAAAGCCTTTACCTGGCTTTAAAACTGGACAGTTTTAGAAACTGGACAGTTCAGATTCCCTGCAGTTAAGTGACTTGGCCAAGCACTCAGTTTATTAATAATAGCAAAGCAGAAACTGTACCCTCCCACTTTCAGCTCCTTCTTCTCTCTCGCAGCCACCAATATATCTTGGTACAAGAGCCTCCGACTCTTCCTCAGAGCACTTTTATTGCTCTCTTGCTAATATATTTATTTTTCAAGTGGAGCCCCAAGAGAACACCCTTTTAAACCCATAGTTGAGGTAATGCAGCATTCCTAGGAACACGCTGCAGTCATTTAGCAAGAATGGTCTCCTTTGAGTGGACAAGCGTAAGGGAGCAGTTAACCCTTTTATTAAAGAGAGGGTGAGTAGAATTCAAGCTTCTGTAGCACCTTTCCATCACACTTCCCACAGAGGTAACTAGCATTCCCCACTAGACTGTTAATTGCAGGAACTCAAGGAATTAGCCCTCCAGTCTGTCAGTGCTCGGTGGGTAATAGGTGTTAGGGAACATCAACTGAATAAATGACCAGTGGAAAAAACCTACTAGCTGTTGTCTTAAAGAATGCCTTAGCTTTTAGAAGGAAAGATGGCTAAACCCCCTCCTGTCCACTAGCATCGGAAGGCACGAAAACTGTTTCCAAGAAGATCAGGCAGGACCAGAGAGGCTGACAGAGGAGACCAGGCAGGATGGTCCCCAAGGGGCCTCGTGCGATGATGACATTTACCTCGGTGACAGAAGGTCACCAAAACAGTGTGGTTAGTAACCACTTAGATCAAAGTTAGCAAACTAGTTTTGTGGATGTGTTGTCCATAGTTTTAAAGTATGGAATTAGGGAGTTCCGTTTGTGGCTCAGCAGTTAATGAGCCCGACTAGGATTCATGAGGATGCGGGTTCCAACCCTGGCCTTCCTCAGCAGGTTAAGGATCCTGTGTTGCTGTGGCTCTGGCATAGGCCGGCAGCTGTAGCTCTAATTCGGCCTCTAGCCTGGGAATTTCCATAGGCCGAGGGTAGAGCCCTAAAAAGCAAAAAATAAATAAGTAAATGTGTAGAATCAAGTTGGAAGAAGGCGGTACATACCAGGGAAATATGTTTAATGTAGGTGAACAGTACCAGTAATCTGTGGCAGGTTACCTTGTTGCAATGTTAACTTGGCCTGAAAATGTGGAAATGAGTAAGACTGTACTTGGGACATTGTTCAGTGCCTAATTCAGGTCTAGCCCTCTAGTGGTGGAATTCCACAGCATTGTTCTTATTTAAGGCGCCTCTGAGTGGGGAGGGCTTGCTTGTGGAAATTTCTGGATGGCCACTGTCCTAGGCCCAGATTGTGTCCATGTGAATTATACCTCAGATATTTTTTCTCCTCCTTCTTTTTCTGCCGCATCCACGGCATATGGAAGTTCCCAGGCCAGGGATCAAATCCAAGCCACAGCTGCAGACTACACCACAGATGTGGCAACGCTAGACCATTTAACCCACTGTGCCACGCTGGGGATGGAACCTGCACCTCCGCAGCAACAGGGACCACTGCAGTGGGATCCTTAACCCACTGTGCCACAGCGGGGACTCCCTACCTCAGATTTTTGAGTGGAGAAGAAAACTCCTTTTAACATGAATAACTTGCACGATGTTTCTGTAAGCAAGTTCTTCTGAGGGGGGGGGAAGCTTGGGTCCAATTTGAGGAGCACTTGCATTCAGGTGCTGAACATGCCAAGCCAAAATTCTTGAAAAATAGATGTGGGCTTAGAGCATTTAAGCAATCTCTGTATCATCTATGCTATTCTCAATGAAAGGACAATTATTAAGGGTAAGAATGGTTTCTTTTTAAATGTCAGTATAACGCAAAGGGAACAGCAACATACAGACACACACACCCTGAACTCAACCCAGGTATGTGTTTCTGAGATGCAGAGAGGGGGCAGTTCCTTGGAAAGGAATGTGGCAGGACCCTCTGTTGAAAAAGCGCATCTGGGACTTGAGAAATCTGGATCCAATTCTTGGCTCCGTCTCTAGCTCACCACATAATTAAGAGGGCAGATCGGCTAATCTCTCTGTCCTTCACTCTGTCCTCTTTAAAACGATAGTGTCTGGCCTGGCAGCCCTCTCAGGAATGCCTTGTCAGCAGATGCTGGGAGTGGGGCCCGCTTAGCCAATTAGCTGTAGGCGGAGGGGACCCATGCCCAGCCGGGCTGCCTCTCCTGCCCCGGCCTATCTCGCAAATTAATGTCTTTGGTCACACGGACTCTGCCTTTGAGAGTGTGAATGAATTTCAGACAACTCCAAGCTCTTCCCTTCAGATGACAAGGCAAAGTACAACATTTCTTCTGTGAAGCACAGATTTTGTTTCACCGCATAAAAATACTACCAGTGTCATGAAAGGGAGACCAGATTAAGCACCTACAGAGAATGGACCTATTTGAGACAGAGGGGTGTTCTGGGTTCTAAACTGGCAGCTGTGTGGCCTTGGATACACGCCATACAATAATATGTACTGTCTCCTGGGTGCTTACAATATGCAACATACAAGTATCAATTCACGCACAGGGGTGCCTAGTGTGTACAGAGTAAGTGCTCAATAAACGTTAGCTACTAGTACTACCATCTAACTTTGTACACTAGCAACCTTATGAGATAGGTCTCACTGTTAATCCCATTATGTAGATGGAAAGACTGAGGGACAGAGAACGGGCTGCTATAGTGGCTTGTCCAGATCCTCTTCAGGAAGGAAGAACGCATTCTCTAGGCTGCTGGGAGTGCTTTCGGACAACGGCCCCACACTGTCAGCCTTCTAAGGGGACTGCCCCTGTTGCAGAAAGCCGGCTCGCCCAAGGCCAGTCTTCCTTCCAGGGGCTGCCCACATCCAGTGGCCGGTCATAGGTGGAGAAGAGCACGGGCCTCCTGTACGAGTCTCCTAGGGCTGCTGCAACAAATTGCTGCAAACTGGGTGGCTTGAAACTGCAGACGTGTATTCTCTTACAGTTCTGGAGGCAGGAAGCCTGAAATCAAGGTGTCAGCAGGTTGGTTCCTGCTGGAGGCTCTGAGGGAGTCCATTACAGGCTTCGCTCCCAGCTTCTGGTGGCTGCAGGCAAACTTCTGCCTTCCTTGTCCCTTGTCTTGTAAGTGCATCACTCCAGTCTCCGCCTGTGTCTTCACATGGCCTTCTCCCCTGTGTTTCTGAGTACTGAATCTCGCCCTCTCTTCTCTTATGAGGACACTGATCATTGGATGTAGAGCTCACTCTAAATGCAGGATGGTCTTTAAGCAAGACCCCTGATTGCATTTGCAAATTAAGTCACAGGTCCAGAGAGTTAGGACTCAGACATGAACTTTTTTGTGGCCACTCTTCAACTCTCTAGATCCCCCTGCAAGGGAAGCCGCTCTGCGGGGCACTGCGGGTTCCCAGCTCCCTGGGAGGCCACCCGAGACTTCTGGTGAGACCTCTGCACCTCCCAGCTTCTGCCAGGCCTGATGCTGTGACCGCCTCTTCACTTCCATGGTTGCTGCTTCCAGGAGGCTCCCTAATCGATGTCCTACACATTAATCTCCATCTTGGCATCTGCAGCAATAGTGTTCATTTCCAATTCTCCCCAGCCTTTAATCTGTGACATATATATATATATATATTTGTTTAATGCTTCTGAATTCAAATCCTGTTCCGCATTATCCCATGGGTTCCTCTGGTTGGATATTAACCACCTTCTCAGTTTCCCAGATGTTTTGGATCCCCTGCCTCCTGGCATTTGCTAATGCCATGTCTGCCCATTTCTGCATGCTACCAGTCCACACCCCACCCATGTATCAAAGCCTAGTTCAAACTCGCTCCTTCACAGAATCTTCCTGGCCCCCATGCTTAGAAGGAACTTAGTCTGTCTTCATCACTTAGCCCTGTACACGTTGGATAGGAATTATTCATGCACGTGGCAGCTCTGTAGGTCAGTGGGGGCAGGATTTGAGTCCACTCTAAGGCTGCTGCCAGTCCGCCCTGCCCCCCCACCCTTTACTGTTCTTCCCATCGGTCTGTCCCTGGTCCTTCTCTGCCTCCCCTGTGCTCTCTCTGGACATCAAATCTGTGGGCTCCAACCACCTTCTCTGTATGGAGGGGCCTCACCCTTGGTTCCAGTCTCAATCTATTCCCCAGTGGTTTGACCTGCTTTTTCTAATGGCCCACTAGACACGTCTGCAAGATTCCCCACAGATACACGTCCAGTGCTGAATGCTTATGTTGTCATCATTTCGACTCTGGTCTCTTCCTGGACCCCAGTTCCTCTCCCCTGGCTCCTGACCTTAGGAACCACGATGCAGTAGACAAACCTCCATGCATGAAGGAATGTCTAGTTCTTTCTCTTCAAATGCTGCTGCTTCTGTGAAATGTAAAATTAGGATCACTCTTCAGGACCAAAGGGCAAAGCCATGACCCATGGGAGGGCTCCAGCTGGGCAGCCTGGCACCTCTCTTCTCTGAAGCAGTGACTTAGAGGGTGGAGGGTGGGCAGTTCATGGACGAGAACTCTTCTTAGAAAGACAGGCTGGAGGCAGGAAGAGCAACAGCTAAGAGTTGTGAGTTATGTCTCATCCTCACCATAAGCTTATGACAGTGACACCACTCTTACTATTCCTGCCTTTCAGATGAAGAGCCGTTAAGTAACATTACCCTGGGAGTAAGTGGCGGGTCTGAGCTGCTGGCTCAGGTTGGGTCATAAGTGCTGGGCAGGGCCCTGGGGGAGGTGGGGGCTGTGGAGACGGAATCACAGAGAGAAGATGGGAAAGAGCCGGAGGAGAGCTGTCATCTGGGCTGCGCTCGTGCTTTTTGTCCTCTGTTTCCCCTGTCGTCTCTCCTCATTAAGGAAAACATCTGTGAAGGGCACAGCGTGTCACAGCACTGCTGTCAGGACCAAGGGGAGGGTCCACCCTGGCAGCATGAGGCTTGGTGACCTCACTTTTTCCCCCAGGAAAGCCAGGCCCCGGCTGTCTGGAATTCAAGCCAACAGAGCAAATAGGAGAGGCAGCATGGGAAATTGAAAAGGGCATTTGACTTAGAGAAAAACAGATGCAGGTCTTAATAGTGAGCGACCTTGAGAAAGCCTTGCTCCTTCTCTGGAAAATGCTGGAATGATAATACCTCCCTCCCAGGACAAGTAGGAGAAGTAAAAGAGACCACAGATGTGAAGCCAGGTCCTAAAGAGCACGTGTCCCTGGGGGAGTTGGCACCAGGATCCCATGTGGGAGGGAGGGGTCCCTCAGGAATGCGCATAGGGTAGCTCCCAAGCTCCCCCTTCCTCTTCCATCTGCTCATTTTCTCCTCTCACTTCATTCATTCACTCACTCACTTGGTTATCAAGATATCACTGAGTGCCTGCTATGTCTGGCATTATTCTAGGCCCCTGGGGATACAGCAATAAACCAAACGAATAAAAACCCCTACCCTCACACTCTAGTGGGGTAAGTCAGGCCATAAACAAACAGGAAAACACACTATTCTTTGGAGAAAAACAAAGCAGCTAAGGCGGGGGATGGAGGTTAGTTTGTATTTATTGGCAACCATGGTAAGGAGACTTTGGGTAGACCCTGGTAGGAGAGGAGGAGCCAGGCCCCTGGAAAAAAACATTCTAAGCAGAGAGAATAGCTCTGTGAAGGCTCTTAGTGGAGGCCCTCTTCACGCATCAGCAATAGCAGGGAGAACTGTGTGTCCTTTCAGACACCGGGGTGGGGTCATGTGGCATCCTGTAGGTCATCATAAGGAATTTAGCTTTTATTCTGAGTGAGGTGGGAGCCTCTGGAGGGCTTGGGGCAGAAAAATGACCTGATCTGAGATGTTGCTAAAAACTCATGCTGGCTGCTGTGTTGTGATGTGGGCAAAAGTGGGAGCGGGGAAAGGAGGCAGGAGGCCCCAGTCACAATCCAGGCAACAGGGTAGGGTAGGTTCTGGAACCACCACATCCCATTTTGCTCAGGATTTCTGTTTTAAGACAGACATTTTTTTGGTCTTTTTAGGGCCACACCTATGGCATATGGAAGTTCCCGGGCTAGGGGTAGAATCAGAACTACAGCTGCCAGTCTACGCCACAGCCACAGTCCCTCCAGATCCAAGATGTGACTGTGACCTACACCACAGCTCATGGCAATGCTGGATCCTTAACCCACTGAGTGAGGCCAGGGGTCGAACCCATATCCCCATGGTTACTAATCAGGATCATTACCGCTGAGCCACAATGGGAACTCCTAAGACATATTTTGGGAGATGCTAACCCATTCTAACTCCCTCATTTTAGAAACTGGGACACTCAAGTCCCCAAAAGTTAAGTGACACTGATGAGAATGTTCATTTTATTAATAGCAAAGCAAGAGATCTGCTGCCACCACGAACATACCCTGATTCCTGGTCCTGGAGCCCAGGACTCTGCTCAGAGCTCTACTATTGCAGTTGAACATGACTCTGCAGTTCAGAGCTGGAGATAAGAGTCATGATCTATCAACAGGTGTAAAACGGCAAGATGGGATGAGGTTGGCCAAGGATTGAGCATAGGTGGAGAAGATCAGGGAGAGAACCTGGGCATGTGGATGTTTCATGATTGGGATGATGAGGAGAAATCTGTGAAGAAGACTAAATAAAAGTGGTCATTGAGTGGTATTCCAGAAACCAAGATAAGTGTTTCCAAAAAAAAAAAAAAAGGGCAGATCTATGCCAAGCACTCTAAGAGGTCAAGAAAAAGTAAATCCAAGCTTTAACTGTGGAGTTAAGCTACATGAAGGCCCCTGGTGGCCTTGACAAAAGATTTTGGAGAGAACATTGGGAGCAAACACTTGATTGGAGTGGGTTCAAGAGGAAATGGGAGAAGAGGAGCTGAAGACAAACAGATAGACCACTCTTCCAGGTTATGCTTCCTTGCATCCAGGCTTCCTGCCCATCCTTGTCCCTCTCCATCTTCCATTTCCTCTCTTCCCTGCCCTAAAACTTGCCTGTTCCATCTCCTGTCTCCTTAAGCCAAACTTTCCTCCGAGAAAAACTCATCCAATGAATTGCTATCCACTGAAAGATTGAAAGAGTTTATTGTTAGTCTGCTCTCTTTAAGAGGATACATATTCTAACACAGAACTCTGACAAACAGGTTTTTTTCCCAGAGGAGATCATGGCAGCCATAGATGGGAGGAAGGAAAGGACCCTGAACCATGGCCACCATATTTTGACTCTGTCCTTCAGTATCCAAAAATCTAATTTTGACTTGCACAATTAGCAAATGTAAAATTTTTTCATTTTGAAATAAATTTTAATACTGAAGAAGTGGTACAGAACTTCGTGGTCATTACCTAGAGTGGTACTAGTTTAGGGATGGATCAAGGTTGCTGTGAATCTCCTCCAGTTGAGAGGCAGGCTAAGTACTGTGTTTACGTAACAACATTCCCAAGTAGAAATGGTTTCCTTTTGTCCATGAACTATCTGAGGGACCCGCATACTAGTAAGGCTCTCCATGTCTTCTCTTCAGAGAGGAAAAGGCTAAGTGGAGTTACTTCTCGTGGGCTGAGACCTACACATAGCCATAGCTGTCTAGACTTCCCCTCTGGATAAGACCGAGAGGTGGGTCTTATGAAGAACCGTGATGATTACAACCCCATACAGGAAATTAAACCATTATTATTTTATGATTAGGAAGCCAGACACAAGAGGCAATCTGAGAAATGATAATCTGTCTCAAGATTATCAAAACTAGAGACTTGACTAGAGTGAGGCACAGAGGACTCTCTTCCATTCCAGATTTAACCACTTCCTTGAAGGTATTGATCACAGATGCGGCTGGGGTCACAGAGCAGTGCATGAGAAAGAGGGAGTGGAAGGTGGAGATGGTCTTCCTGCCAAAGGATGACAGAACTGAAAATTCAGGAAGCTCTGAGAAGTCCTTGTTCCCAGAAATTGAGAGATATCCAAGAGAGGCAAAATCAGCCCCCTCCCCCTACTTTACTGTAGTCACAAGACAATTACCATCTTAATTCAAAAGGAATTTAAGGGGGAGGGGGAATTAAGTGGGGGAGGGGAGTCCAAAGATACAAACTTCCAGTTATAAAATAAGTGAACCATGAGAATAAACTGTACAGCACAGTGATTATAGTTAGTAATGCTGTATTGCATATTTGAAAAGTCCTAAGAAAGGAAATCTTAAAAAGTTCTCATCACATACAAAAACCTTTTGTAACTATGTATGGAGATGGATGTTAATGAGACTCAGTGTGGTGGTCCTTTCATAATGGATACAAATATCGAATCATTTCAGGTTGTACAGCTGAAACTAATTTAATGCTATGTTAACTATCCACTGGGGGAAAAATGCATGACGTTAGAGGGGAGGGTTAAGTTTTATTTGGGGCAAAAATGACTATGGTCTGGGAGACAGCATTTCAGAGAGCTCTGAGAACCTGCTCCAAAAAGGTGGCGGGGAGGTCAGTACATATGTGATTTTGGTGAAAGAGGAGGTACATGCAATCAAGCCTACACTGTGTAGGTATCATGGAGGTTACTGCCAGTCACAAGGAGCAGATGCCACCATGAAGGATTTTAGTGCTTTTCTAGATACAAGGAGATGCAAGAATTGGGCTTATAACATATTCTCCTGAAAATATCTATCTGAAGACCTGTTCTGCCAGTTTTGCCCAGAGCACCGAGTGCCTCACTCTTGATCTCCACCCTGAACTCCTCTCAGGAGGTGTTGAAAGTTAGCAGCTGCAGTGGCTCATGATTTATTCCTTGCAGAGGTAGATGGCAAGTGCCAATCTCTAGTAGGCACAATTTTACCTCAATTAAAAAAAAAAAAAAAGAATTTCTCAAGAAAGGTTTACTCCACTCAAGTCTGTCTGCTTCACAGAAGCTATTAGACTTCCTGGAATTTTTATTAACGATGGTAATTAGCCAACAGTGATATTCAAACCCAAGACCCTTGTTACCTTGGGAGGGGACACAGGTAGAAGGCTGAGTTCCACAGAAGGGCTGGTAAGAAGTTTGGTGAGCCAGGGGAAGTCAACCTGCTGAGGACTGAAGGAAGAGGAGTTGTGAAAGTGAAACAGTACAAACAGACCAGGCCAGACAGTGAAAAGGACAAGTAGGGCCAAACAAATAATGAGAAGCACATCATCTATTTTATACATTATCCATTTTTATTTCAAGAAAATTGTAGTCATTGAACCTAGTTGCCTTAATTAAGATGACCTAAGGATATTAAATAGTTCTATAGTTTTAACATTAGGAAATAGATTTCTGTCACTAATTTTTCTGTAATTTTGCAAAAATGTGCTAAGTAATTCTATTATGAATAGACTCCACATGAAGCTAGGAGCATGGATGGGGCAGAGAGAGTTGGCTTTGTCAAAATCTGCTGCACAGCTGTAGGCAAGTCCTCACGCTTCTCTGTGCCTCGAGTTTCCCATTTATAAGATGTAGAAAAATTAAATTTAATCTTCCTTCCCTAAGAATTAAAGATGACAATTTGAGATAAGATTTGCCTTCTCTTGCCAGTTACGGTTCCCTGATGTGCTTCATTTTGACTCTGTTCAGTGTAGCTGAAGGGGAGAGGAAATCATTATTAAACATCTAAATAATCAATAGAAGATAGGCTTTCATTGTTTACAACACACTCACCAGAAGAGCTATTTAATTCAATACCAGTATATGTGATACTGATTAAGAGAACTGATGTATTTACTAGCAATATTTTCAGACAGAGTTTATAAGCACCAAGCTGAGCCTCCATCTTTCACAGACTTTTTCTGTAGGCTCTGAGTAAGGACCTGATTTATAACTCTCATTCTTTGCTTTAATAATATGAAGTTTTTTTATATGAAGCTGGATCTCTTAGCTTGATCTCTCTCCTTAGCTCAACGTCCTAATTTCCCCTTGTCAAAACAGCTTTAGTAGGGAGTCTCTATTGTTTTCAGTTAATTTTAACACTAAATTAAAAGTTTCATATGGTGGTGATTTTAAAACATTTTACTTCGGATGCCAAAAGGTACCTCCTAAACTACTTCAATCATAATTGTTACCATCGTTACAATAAGGTTTTCATAGAGGAGCTCTTTTAGACCTCAAAGTGTTCTATAAAGACCACACTTTGAAATTTTGTTCTCTCAAAACATACCCCATGCATTAGATAAGGGGTCGCTGACCTCATCTTATGGACTAAATGGTTGGGAGAGTACATAACTTCCCACTGGATTCAAAGGAAATAGTGGCATTTAAATCCTAAATCAAATTATCTAATGCTATTTCAGTGGCTTACCCTCTTTTTTTTGGCCTATTTTTAATTCCAAGTTTTCTAAAATCATCTGGGAAGTAATAGATCATATTTAATTGTTCAGGCTTTTATGCTGTGCTTTCAGAATCGCTTCTGATTTGTGGTCTGGCTCTAGTTCAGTATTATCCAACACAAGGTTTATTTCATCGGCCCTGTATCAAAGCTTCCTCACTTTAGCCAGAAATTAAAATAAAAGCTCTAAGCCTCCCCTCCCTGTCAAAGAGCTAGTCAATAACACAATTTGCCACCTTTTGTAGATGACTCTATATGCTCTTCATAAAAGCTGGATATAGAATCCTTGCATTTATTTAGCATAGGCACTCTCAACTTTTTCTTTACAAAGGCAGAATTTTTTTTTTTTTCCCTGATGATTTTACTTTCTTTGAGTGTCGTCAGTGGTCCGGAAGCCTGCAAAGCATCCACAGCCAGGTTTTACCTGGTCCTCTGAATAAAGCGCATGGCACCTAGTGTCACCTTCTCTCACATCTCTTCTCCTAAAAAGGCTTATGCAGCCAACTACCAAGTGAAGAAGGAAGAGCCAAGACACAAGCGGTGGCCAAAATGGTCACCCAGTTGTAAGATGATTAAAAATAAAACATTCCAAATACAAAAATTACCAGAAGGAAAAAAGCTCTCTTGTAGTTTATGTCAGAGAGACCTAACATATACCCTCAGAGTAACCTGAGCTCTTGTTTAGCATTGGCACTTTTTAAAGCCCACAGGCAAACCTGATTTGTGGTATTCATGTGCAAGGCCATGCGGTCCAGTGCCCAGGAATCTTGAGGGCTGGGTTCTCTTCTTGGCTGCCTCTGAGTGCCCTTGAGCAAATCACTTCAACATCCCCATTACAGGAAACAGAATTCCACCAGCTACAGGCTTCCACCTTGACTCAGAGCTCTTGGCTCCCCAGAGAATGCAGTGTGGATTAGAGCCAGGCCCTGTAAAAATGAAAATTGCCCTTTAGATGACTATTATATAATGAGATTAATTCTCATAACGTCTTCCACAGATCAGGTAAAGAAAACCCCTTTAACACTTCACTTTAGCACTTAACTTTCTTCTCAACATAATCCCTTGAAAATTGAAGGTATGAGTTCATGACTTTGGATACACCCCACTTTCCTGGTTTAAATATTTATTAAAAAAAAAATTCTGGAAGTTCCTGTTGCAGTACAGTGGAAACAAATCCGAATCCTAGTAACAATGAGGTTGCAGGTTTGATCCCTAGACTTGTTCAGTGGGTTAAGGATCTGGCATTGCCATGAGCTGTGGTATAGGTCGCAGATGCAGGTCAGATCCCATGTTGCCGTGGCTGTGGCTTAGGCCAGCAGCTGTAGCTCTGATTTGACCCCTTAGCCTGGGAACGTTCATATGCCAAGGGTGCAACCCTAAAAAAAAAGCAAAAAACAAAAAACCACTCTTTCTTGGTTGCTAACTCTTCTCAATCAAAGCTACACACTACTTTAAGTATTCACACTGTGTTCCACATTTTTTATCTAACTTGTGTAGGCTAAAACTAGTCATTCCAGTTGAAAGTGTACGTTTCTAAATGGCAAAAGTTCCAAATCTCCTATCTTCTAAACAAAAAAATAATGACAGATTATCAAGTATTTTTTGAAAATGGAGATATGCTTTATCAAGCAGATGGATACATATATCCATCTATACCAAGGAGATATATATATATATCCTGTTTTGTTTTATAGAACATGGCAATCTGATTCTGAAATGTATTTAGGAGTTCCCGTTGTGGCTCGGTGGTTAATGAATCCGACTAGGAACCATGAGGTTACGGGTTCGATCCCTGGCCTTGCTCAGTGGGTTAAGGATCCGGCGTTGCTGTGAGCTGTGGTGTAGGTTGCAGACGCGGCTCGGATCCCGCGTTGCTGTGGCTGTGGCGAAGGCCGGCAGCTAAAGCTCCTGTTAGACCCCTAGCCTGGGAACCTCCATATGCCGCGGGTGCAGCCCTAGAAAAGGCAAAAAGACCATAAATAAATAAATAAATACATACATAAATAAATAAATAAAATGTATTTAATTTTAAAAATGTAAAGGGCCAAAAACAGCCAAGCCACTCTTGAATAGGATGCCAGGCTTTTTCCCAGCATTATCATAAAAATATCATAAATAAAGTGATGTAATATTAGCACAAATAGATTAATGGGGCAGAGAAATAGGATGCAGAAGGTAACACAGATATACAGATATTTGATGCAAGGCAGAAGGGCACTGCACAATGCCAGGACAAGGGCTGCACAGAAGGCCGCTTCCTCACATAGTCACAGATAAATTCCATGGGGAATCAAAAACATAATGGGAAAGGCAGAATTATAAAGCATTTCTTAAATGAAAAGATTTTAAAAGATAACATTTTCATGACTTCAGGATAAAGTTTCCTTAAAACAAGACACAAAATATACTAATTATAAAAGAATGAAAATAATGAGAAGTTATTTACAACAAACGTATCTCAATGATTACCATCAAGAATATACACAAATCACTGAATAAAAGACAGCTGACATGCACACAACAACAAGTTTTGAATGAGTACTTTTCCAAAGAAATCCAGTGACCAATAAACATAGGAAGATGTTCAATGACATTCCTAATTAGGGAAATGCAAGATAAACCTACAATGAATATCACTTTAAAAACATCACATTGGGAGTTCCTGTTGTGGCTCAGTGGTTAGCGAATCCGACTAGGAACCATGAGGTTGAGGGTTCGATCCCTGGCCTTGACCAGTGGGTTAAGGGCCCAGCATTGCCGTGAGCTGTGGTGTAAGTTGCAGATGCGGCTCGGATCCCGCGTTGCTGTGGCTGTGGCGAAGGCTAGCAGCTAAAGCTCCTGTTAGACCCCTAGCCTGGGAACCTCCACATGCTGTGGGTGCGGCCCTAGAAAAAGTCAAAAAGACCAAAAAAGAAAAAAAATTGGCTGAAATTGAAGTCTGGCAATATCAGGTACTAGTGAACTGGAGCTTTCATACATGGTGAGGGGAGATATTAAAGATAAGTCTACCTCATAGTTCTAGCAATTAAACTCCTAGGTAAATACCCTACAGAAATGTGTTTATGTGCACAAAGATGCTCACTGCAGCATTCTTACAACAACCAAAAACTGAAGACAACATAGAAGTGCCCTCACAATAAAATCAGGTGGTATCGATGAAATGGCACATCACACAGCAAAGAAAACAAATAAATCACACCTACAGGCAATGTGAATCATATAAGCAATGGTGAGTGAAAGACAGCAGATACATCATACAGTATGATTCCATTTTTGTAAGTCACAAGTAGGCAAAGCTAACTAACCATATCGTCGCACACATAACCAGCAAAACCATTTTTTAAAAGGGGAGAAGTATTGCCATAAAGTCAGGATAGTAGGTACCTTTGGAGGAGGAGGCTAGAGGAGACACACAAGGAGATTTTGGAGAGCTGGAAGTAGCATTTCTGCATCTGGGTTGTGATTATGTTGCTGTTTGTTCATCCACTAAATGGCACATCTGTTCTATGTACTTTTCTGTATATTTCACAAAATTTAAAAGAACGAGGGAGAACTCATATTACCAAACAGTAACAGTGATTAAAGCCATCATTATTAAAATGGGAAAAACTAGAAGGCCCAGAAAATTATGTCCAAGACACAAAGACAGAGAATTTAATATCCTGTATCATTACAGTTTAATGCTTTAAAATTAAATCTCCCCTCATACCATATTCCCAAATTTGAGATGGATTCAAACTTGCCTTCTGAATTCAAGTTAAGTATAAAAGTGAAAAATTTTAAAGTACTGAAAGAAAATAAGGATAAATCCATACCCATCCTTGGGGTAGGGAGGGCGCATATACCTGTAAAGGTATATGCCCAAAGGAAACAACTTCTGCTCAGAAACACCGTCAATTATATTAAAAGGCAAGTGACACATGAAAACAGTAACATAGGACAAAAGATGGACATCTTAATTAAAAAGGAAGAACTTAGAAACCAATACAAATGGCAAACTCTCTGAGGGACTAAAGGAAAGATATGAATAAGCAAAAAAAGAATGAATGTTAATGGTCAATTAATATAAAAAAACACTCAATCTTCCCTAATAACCAAAGAAACACACATTTTAAAGGTTGTCCTTTCTGTAATGATTCAATTTGCAAATATTTTAAATAGCAACGTGCAATTCTGCAAGTTTGATATATTGCTAGAGGCAATTCAAGGAGAGTCTTTGTGGTGAGTGACTGATATTGAGTCTCAAAAACTTAAGACTCTCACCTAGCAATTCATTTCTAGGACGGTACCTTTTGGAAACAAGTCACTTTTATACAAATGCGATTATATTTTTAAGATGTTGATTGCACCACTGTTCTCAAGTTACGTTACAATTAACAAATTGTGAAATAGGTTGATTTTTAAAAAACTCATCGTATACTTGTAAAATGGAATATTCTGCAGCTATTTAAAATGCAAAATATCTTGTATGTGGAAATAGTTATGAAAAATCGATCAGACTGGTAACCAATGTACAGTGTGACTGCTTTATCAAATATATAAATGTATAGCTATGCACAGAGAAGTATGCATGTTATACACGCACCCAAATGTTAACAAAGGCCCTCTGGGGGTAGGACTTCAGGAGACTGCGTGTACTTGCATGTGAACCCTTCTGTACTACCTAGCTTTCCAGAAACAATATGTATTTATTCTACGTATACTTTTCATTTGCTTATTGCAGTGAGAGGTGGCAAAAGGGAGGTGGGAAGCAGTGATCACTCCTGGGAGGACATGGGAGAGAACTGAGTCCCTCCTACTGTAGGGACATCTACCTAAATGTATTTTCATTCAAATTTTATAGATGAAAAGTCTCTTTTAAAGTTAAGGTACATTTAATCAAGCACCAGTAAAGCATCACCATGAGCATTTTGAAGTTGCTTTGATTAAGATTTTATTCTTTCCACACTGTTTAAAGGCGCTAACATATTAGACAAAGAAATCTTGGATAACACATGTGTTGATTTCTCTGGAAACAACCACATCATCCTTGAAATGACACATATCTGTAGGATTGAGGGTTCTGCAACCTAAGCCTCTTTTGGTGTTTGGGGACGGAGAAGCAATACATTGTTAACAAACCAATTGCAGCTTTAAAACATTTTTTGGTTTTCTTATCAAACTGAACCTATCATCTCTTAAAACATTGAAATCAAGTCAGGCCAAGGCCAGCTATTCCCTTCACCTACATCAGTTATCTTAGACTTTTCCATGACCTCATGTTAATCCAGGCAAATCCAGTCATCTAGAAAAGTTCTCCACCCTCCATCAACTAAAAGTACCCCTTACTCCTAATCAGAAGAAAAATATTCTTCCCAAGGGAAGACAGAAGGAAACATTTAAGCATTTTCTGTGTCTTCCTTGGTATTTCACATCCAATTCTGCAACCGCCCCATGCAAACATGCACAAAATTCCCTAGACTGTTCCCTTCGTTATGCAAAAAAAGGAGGAAATTCTATTTTAGGTAGTCCCTGGGACAACTAAATAACTCACCGAAAGACATGTAAAAAGGCTATCTGATAGAGGTAAGAATAAGAAAAAGGCAGTTAGTCACCTGCTTTCATTTGGCTTAGAGGAAAAAAAAAAAGTGTTCTACCATTCTCTAAAATATCAAACCGATTAACTCATGACATACTGCAAAACTTTAACACAATGTGATTCAACACATTATTCAAATATTAAACTTTTCAAGCACAGGAAACTTATTTTCTGAAAGTGGGCTGTTTTTATAGCTTCCTTTATGTAACTTTGTTTTGCAATTCTTTCAAGGAGGTCTGACACTGATCTTGATACTTGTTAGGAAGGCTGATGTGAGATAAGGGATCTCAACAGGCAGAGATTTTGGAGAGACGATCCAAATCCCATCTTTAGATTTCATCCTCAGAGGACTGGTCATCATCTTCATCCCTTACTTCTCGGTATTTCCTCGAAGACTCCCCTTCTGGATTATAGCTCTGCATTTTAATATTCAGTCTTTCAGCTAATTTCTGGGCTGCGAGCTTGGCTTGCATTTCCTAAAGGAAAATTAAAAAAACAAAAAGTGAAGCAAAAAGTTACACTCTCACCTTTTCCCTACAATTTTTCAATGGGAAGTCATTACAACAGAATGGGAAATAAACAGGCATCCCACTGCAGTCAGTGCCCCTGCAGACACCGGATGCCACACAGGCTGGGGACATCTATCAGATGCTGCAGTAGTGGTGACCCATGTCCATGAATAAACAGTGTGCACGGAGACACCCCACCTCTACATGAGAAATGGATGCATCGGCTTAGCATCACAGTTAGAAACACGATACATGTTCAAGAATGTGGGCAAGTGCACAATTTGAGCTATCAAACGTCCAAAATCACTAATGCTGTACTGACGCTCCCACGGGGAGAAGCTTCTTTCCTCGCTTAAGTCATGGCTGCTAAGCTTGAGAGTGGCATTTCAATGCCACAATGAAAATCAAAAAATGAATGCTAAATACTAAGTATCCCTCTCCAAATTAACTCCCGTGAAAATTACTATGCGATAAAAAGTCCAGGTCAGTCTGGGACACTGTCAGTGTGCTTGTAGATACCCAAGGACGTCATCACTGAATGATGGGGATGGCAACGCTCATTCCCAACCTAGCTCTTCCCTTGTCTCATGCTGCCCCCACACGCTTGAACCTGAAATGTCCCCACCCCTCAGGCCACAGATGGATGGGTATGTGGGACTGAAGTGGCAACTACTACTGCTCTGCCAGGGAGACCAATTTCTAACTGAAGGGTTTAATGCAACCCCAAAATATCTTCAGACAGGCATTTAGGATCAAATAGAGAATTTAATAAACAGTTCCTCAAAGCTTAGTTAAAACTCAGCAATGATTTAATGCACTGAGAGGAAGAAAATTGGCTTTTAAAAGGGAGTGCCTTGAAAATACCAATCCATGCCAACCGAGCTTTTATGAAACGCCAAGGCAGAGTAACAACCTAGGTTTGTGTGAATTGCTGTACAGTACCTGATTCATCTAGCCAAGCAATATTAGGAGGTTTGGCTGCTGTTTTCCTAAAGGCTCAAATTACCACTAAGTAGATTGGCTGCTTTCTTTTCTCCCTGTGCTCCTCACACTTATTTTCTCCCATCCCATTTATTTTGTACACAAACTCTCAACATACATATTTAAAGTTCTATGCAGAACACACAGATCTTTGAAGAAAGTGCTATTCAAAATGAAGTGACCAAAAGAAGATTCTTCTCTCGTCATAAGGGCCCACAGATGGGCTTTTTAAAATGCAGTGTCCACTTGGATGTTGGCAACACACCATTTCCTCAGCTGTCTTATGCTCTCCCTGTACTGCAGGAGACGGAAGCCTGGCAACCACATTTCCCTGCCTCTCACAGTGCGGTTCTGGGTTAAACTGTATCACTGACAGGTTCTTGCTGGGGTTTTTCAAGGTGGAAGACCTAGAAGCCGTGCTACCGCTGTCTGAGGGTCTGAGCTTTCAGAGATGTGAGATTTCGCAGCAGCCTTCCCACACCTCCTGGTAAATAGCACTCTTGATGGTGCAGGTAGCTGTGATCATCTCCAGCTGTCTCTGCAGTTCCAGCAACCTCAAGGCTGCAAGCTGGAGGTGCACATCTGGCATAAGCTGACCAAGGCTAGCACCTGACCCTTCTAATAAATCCCGTTTTCCCTTGAAACCACCTGGAGTAAACTCTTGACTTATGGAAGCACCATCCAACATGCAAACAATTAATACTCTAAATACCTCATAATTCTGTTTCTGCTGTTTCTGAAGTGCCAACGACTCTTCTATGGAGAGCAGCTGTGTGGGCATGTGGTGTAGTGGCAGAAGCCGAGCTGCCGTGATGTCATCCAGATGCTTCCTATCCAGGTGCCGCCTCTCTTCTGAGGAAATAGGGGACCCTCTCCTCTGACAGTGACTTACTGAATCGTGCTGTTGTGAAGGTAATCTGAAGGAGGGGACACTTAGGTTATACCGTCAGACTATTTTCTTTTTATAGATACACACACACACAAAGTGGTCTTTCACCTTAGCAGTGAATTCTTCTACAAAAGTAACAGTAAAGCACTCTACCACTATTTACTTGTATAGATAACTTTCCTTTCTTGGAATATTTACCTCAAAAAAAAATTTAAATTGGCATCTTTTACGAGAGTAATATGATAACTCATTGCTCTAACAGGTAACAGGTGTAGATGGATAGACTCTTTGCCTTCCCATCCTTCTTCAAAGCTTATAACTGAAGAAGACTGTTCATTTTTTCAGTCAATAACATGTACAAAGGCACTTACTGTCCAGGAGGGAAAGACACTTGTAAACAGTTCTAATGCAGTGTAAGGTCACAGGTACCAGGACAGAGGCCCGCACACAGTGCACCGGAACAAAAAGAAGGAAATGGCCAGTTGTGTAATAGGAGACAAGGAGGTTGCCAGAAGACCTTCCGAAGAGTACAGTTTGAGGGCTGGGAATAGTAACTATTCAGCATGGGAACAATGGGAAGGGCGTCCCAGCAGGAAGTGAGGAGCGAAGGGAAGGCAGCACACAGGAAGCATAGGAGGTGGAGAGGAAGAAAGGTGGGCCAGTTATGGCTGGGGCCAGCCCACAGCACAGTGCAGACTTCTCGTCTGTGTAACACATTCAAGCTGACATTCTACAAACTCCACTTGGGCAGCACTGGAGAGGATGGACTGGTAGAGTTAGACGAGATCTCTCTATGGCCTGAGAGAGAGATGAGAACCTTCACTTTGACAGGAGAGAGGATGAACATAATAATGACTAGAGATGGAGTGCCCGTCATGGCTCAATGGTTAACGAACCCAACTGGTAACCATGAAGACTCAGGTTCAAACTCTGGCCTTGCTCAGTGGGTTAAGGATCTGGCGTTGCCATGAGCTGTGGTGTAGGTTGCAGATGTGGCTCGGATCTGACATTGCTGTGGCTGTGGCGTAGGCCAGCAGCTATAGCCCCGATTGGACCCCTAGCCTGGGAACCTCCATATGCTGCAGGTGTGGCACTAAGACAAAAGACCAAAAAAAAAAAAAAAAAAGACTAGAGACGAAGGTCAAGGAAGTATACAGTGAAGTCCTCATGGACAGCAGATGTGAAAAGGAGGGAAAGAAAGAAGTGGTGGCACTACTGACTGAGGGGCTATGGGAGCAAGTATTATGGAAAGAAATGAGTTCTACTTCGTACCTGATAAACCTAAGATGCCAAAGAACAACCCCAACATGGGTCAGGTTTCACAGGTAAATCTGACCTGGGCTAGAAGCAGATGAGGGGCAGCCTCCAACATCCAGAAGAGCAGGTAGGAGGCCAAAGGAAGAACAGAAATGGAGCCAAAGGACACCCTTATCCCACCTTCCAAACCTCCATCTGAGGTGACTCACCAAGGCCCAGGCTTTTCTGCTAACTGCACCTCTGTCTCCCTCGCCTGAGAGCCCTCACTGATATTCCCTTACCCTCCTCCACTTATAGCGAAATGACCATAATACAGAACCAGGACCAGTGTAGTCTTTGTTGTAGGTATTGACTAGATGATGCTTCCAGTTCTCTGTCTCCACAGAAGTGAGGAAACATACTTCACCACACACAAGATAAGCAATTA
Organism: Catagonus wagneri; assembly: GCA_004024745.2. Taxonomy (NCBI): domain Eukaryota; kingdom Metazoa; phylum Chordata; class Mammalia; order Artiodactyla; family Tayassuidae; genus Catagonus; species Catagonus wagneri. The sequence continues at coordinate 42,821 of PVHT020000003.1, forward strand.
TTTAATCAAAGTTTACTTAAAAAAAAAAAAATAGGTAATTCTTTAAAAGGTTAACCTTTAAAGGCTCTATAATAATTAAAATTGGTTGTAGGTATTTTTACCTATAGGCTTTCAGTTTTACAAGGAAAGGCAGTAATGACTGGACTGTGTGTATCTGTGTTACATTCTTATATATCTACTCCTTGACTTGATATTGTTGCTGCTCCCTAATTTGAATGCTGTTTGCTTATAAGTAAACAATATGCTTTTCTCTTCAAAGAGCTTTTGTTTTTCTGGAGATCTCAGAAACCAAACTATGACAAGGGACTTAGGAGTTCCCATTGTGACTCAGCAGGTTGAGAACCTGCTAGTATCCATGAGGACTCAGGTTCGATCCCTGGCCGCACTCAGTAGGTTAAGGATCCGGCATTGCTGTGAGCTTCGGTGTAGGTTGCAAACTCGGCTTAGAGCTGGCGTGGCTGTGGCCGGCAGCTGCAGCTCTGATTTGACCCCTAGCCTGGGAACCTGCATATGCCACAGGTGCGGCCCTAAAAAACAAAACAAAACAAAAAGACAAGGGATTTAGAAGCAGGGTTAATTTGCCGCTCCTGCCCAAATCTGTTTCCAGTTTTTTTAACCCCTTCTCAGCTCCTTTCCCCTTAGAATTATACAGTTTAATGTCCTTCCAGGTGTGAAAGCCTAGGGGCCTTATCTAGATCCTAAACATTATGAGGAGCAGAATCTTTACTCTTATGCAGCCATAGCATCTGCATGCAATGAGCACACAAATAATTTTTACTGAGAAGGCCCATCAACTCCTGCAATCGTTCTCCCCTTAGCTTACAGTCTGATTGTATGCCAGAAAATGGTTCTGGAAAAAATCATAATAAATTCTCTAATTCTACATTTAATGTGAAATATTGCCTAAAGATCCCGAAATTTAATACTCAGTTTTTTAAACCTTTTCAATTATTTTGCTAAAAAAACTACAGCATTTTCAACAGGAATCCTCCACTCCAGCAAGGCTAATTTCACTGTTTCTACAATAAGCTCATTCTCAGTTCTCACACCAAGTCCACCAAATTTTGGAGTTGAATAAATTGTATGCTGCTGTGACAAGCCTGTTTCCGATGGTACTTACACATTGGTTTTAAATTTATGTGGTGGGGGCACAGGATTTTGGGCTCGCATTTCTAACACTTCCATGTAATGAGGCTTCTTTGGTGGCCCACGCCGAAGGCCAGTCAGGTTCTCAGGATTCGGGTTTCCTTCTGAGTGGTGTTCACCAGGATCTGTAATAGTGATCCTTTGCAATCTATCAATAAACAGGTTGTCCGAGCTGCTAGAACGATCCTCTACTTGACTTGAAATGCGATGCTGAGGGAGGCGCTCACTGGCTTTGGATGAGGAAGGCACAGCGGCTCTGCTGCTGGAAGCTGGGCACTTGCTCACTGAGTGCTTGGCCTCAGGAACCTCAGCACTGCCTCCTCGAGTAGGATGGACCAGGCCCTGCTGTGAGGTGATCTGAGATGACATGATGGTAGCTATAGAGGAGCAGCCAGGAACTAGTGATGAAGTATCAAGCATCTGGTCAGAATTCTGGGCCATATCTGTGGCCGCATCAACAACTGTGATTGTTTTTGGCCTCTGCTTACAGTCTAAACTAACGGGATGAAAGAGGTCACTTCTTTCTCTAACTTCTTCACGTTCTTCAATGGCAGCTTTCAGTCTGGCGACAGAGTCTATGATCTTTTTACCTTTGTCGGGCAATTTGCAAGTGAATTTTCTGGTAAAAGGAAAAGAACAGGCATACATGAGAGAGCCCTGTTTTTAAACTTGAGATATAAAGAAAAAGCATTATTCTCAAAGGGAGAAAAGCTGATCTTTAAGTAAAAAATCTGATTTCTAACTGCTCCCAGTTAGGAACGAAATAAGAGAATCATTATCCAAATGCCCCCCCCAAAAAAAAAGTGGTTGCAGGAAGAATAGGAACTAGGACTCATTTGTCTCATCCAATTAGAATTTCAGCAAAAGTGTTTTAAGCATATGATACTCATAAAAAGACATCCCCTAAATTAGCAGTTTTTAAAAGTGTGATGTGCAAGACCTTCCTGGAGAGGGGAGGTAGATGGATCTGCAAGGTCAAAACTATTTTTATAATAACACTAAGACACTATTTGCCATTTTCATTCTCCTTTGCTTACCATGAGTACAGGGGAGGTTTTCAGAGGCCACCTGATAGGTGATGATACCACTGCTCTGAGGGCTAAAAGTATGTGTGTACTTGTATATTCTTGTGTTCTAAAGATGCTCACTTGTAATTCTTAAGGCAATGATAAATGTCAGTAGGTATACCACTTGTAACACAAGAGCTCTTCCAGATGCTTAAGCGTAAAAGGAGTCTGGAGAACAAGAAGTTAATTCGCCACTATAGATTAAAAACCCATTCTCGGAGTTCCCTTCGTGGCTCAGCAGAAAGGAATCTGACTAGTGTCCATGAGGACGCAGGTTCGATCCCTGGCCTTGCTCAATGGGTTAAGCAGCTGGCGTTACCATGAGCTCTGGTGTAGGTTGTAGATGTGGCTTGGATCTGGTGTTGCTGTGGTTGTGGCATAGACCAGCGGCTACAGCTCGATTCAACACCTTACTTGGGAACCTCCTCATGCCCGCGTGTGTGGCCCTAAAAAAATAAAAAAAAAATAAAAAAAGCGTTCTCACAAAGTCAAAATGGTTGTCTTTACTAGGAAGGTCCCAAGTAATCTCTTTGCCCCCTTTGCTGAGTGACAGAAGTTCCTCTTCTGATTTCATTTTCTTCAGGCAGCCAATAAATGGGGAGGGAACTTCACATCTCATGCTGTCTACTCTTTATGACACTACATTCATGCTCCCAATCCTAACTATGAAACATCCCTCTCCAGTTAGGATGCCTATATTTTCCCATCCTTTTCCTCTCTTAAGCCTCATAACCACTTCTCCAGTTTTTAACCTGACAGAATCAACTTCCATCAACTCAACTCCCCCAAGCGAAATCAACCTCAGATCTATTCCCCTCGCCAACTTTCCTATTTTTATTACTGGTGCCTCCAGTACAGACAAGAAACTTGAGCTATCTCTGTCAACTACACAAAGTATTCCACATCTGATGTAGTTCCCAATCCCACAACGACCCTTACAGTTCACTTTCTTAGACCCCCTTGTTGAGAAGCTCTCTAAAAATATCCTCCTACTGTCTTCTGTCTCTTCCTCCTCAAACTATGCTGCACAAACCTGCTAAAATAAGGTCCTCCCCCCAAAAAAATTCATGTTCATTATATCGATCCTCTGCTAAAATCCACTATCAGCTAAATTCCACTATCAGCTAAATTTGTCAAACTTTCTTTGCCTAATAAACCATTTTTTTATCCTTGCTTTGGCACTTCCTACGGTTCCTGTAAAAATAGGATCTAGAGATGAAATTGACAAGATTTGGGGGCATGACTGGGGGGGGTAGAGGCAAAAAGATTTGGGATGCAGATCGTCCCTTCGGAAGACCCACACAGGAGCTGGGTACATACAACCAACAAGAAGCAGCACAGAAGTCATTCCCATATGCGCTCCATGCCTAGCTGGACACGGTCAGCTCTACCGCTGTAGGCCGGCTACTCGCCCGCGAGCCTGGAAATGAGCTGACTGTGGGAAGGTCACCTTCCGGGGAAAGGATCGGGGTGGGGGTGGGGAGGGACGCGTCCGGGGTAGCCGGAACCCAAGGAGACCTGCGGTGACCCCGCGGGATCCAGGCTTACACGTTGCGCAAAAGTCTCTCCTGGCGCTTCAACGTCTCCCGCAGCTCTGCCAAACTCCGCTGGCCCAAGTCCTCGGGAGCTTGGGGTTCGAAGCCGCGGGCCAGCGAGGACATTCTGCGGGGGTTGAGGCTGGCGAGGCGGCGGGCACTCGACGTCCGCGACAGCCCCCGCTGCGGGCGCCGGATCCGCGGCCGGCGGGTACTCCGGCGAACGAGCGGGAGTCGCCATTTTCCCGGAAGAACAGGGCTTCTTCTAGCCGAATCGAGCTTTATTGAAACGCCGGAAACAAACACGGACAGGGCGGAGGGGGCGATCGAAGGGGAGGGAAGGGGCGGGAGTTGCGATGTGACGTCACACGCCGGTCGGGCGTGTTTGGAGCGGTCAGTCCTTGCGCTCTTGCAGCTCTTCGCCTGTTTACTCAAAAAGTATTTGGTGAGTGCTTCGGTCCCACCTTTTAAGGGGTTTAGCGCGTGGGGGAGAGGGTCAGACGCTAATCAGGTAACAAACAGTATAATTGTACGGTGGGCCCTGGCATCTGGGAAGAGACGTACATGAGGAAAGGTTGGGGAAAGTGCCAGATAGGGCATGGGAGGCCCCTGGCCAATGGCGTGGCCCGCGTAGTCCGAGGTTCAGTGAAGTTCTCAGATGTTAACGTTGGAAGAACCCTTAAGGACCATCAGCGTTTCTCAGTGGGGCTCTAGTATTTGGAGCAGTACTTTTCTTCTTTTGCGGCACTGCCTCAGGCATTACATATTTGGTATTTGGCTTTTGTGCAGTAGTTGCTTTGGCATTCCTGAGTACTTGTAACAATATAAAATGCATCCTCCCCACCCACCCCCGCCCTGCCCCAGCACATTCACACACAATTCCAAAGGCGCACAAGAGGTGAGAACATCTCACAATTTCGTATTTCCTGTAGAAAAACAAAGACACAAAAACCGAGGAAGTTTTCCCAGGGCATAAAACTAGTAAGTGACAGCACCTTTAAACTCAAAGGCCCAGCTGCTCTACCACACCAATTTGAAAATCTTCCAAACTGTAAGAATGTGTTTTAGGCTGTTGAAGAACGCAGTGCAGTAAGCATCACATCTGGCTCTTATATTTTCTTAATAGTTAAGCTAGGAGGGCTGTTTCCCAAAGGAAATAGTAGCATGCTAGAGTCACAGCAGACATCATTTGGGAGGTTTGAAAGACCCCATAACCTCCAACACCAGCCTCCCCCTTCTTTGATATGGAAAATTTACATTTTTTTCAGTCTTTTGTAAGGCACAAGCAGTTCCCTCCCAGTCAGACAGAAGCTCTAAATAAAATGGGAAGTTGTTTTAGGGTGCACAGTTGAAACCGTTTATGTGTCCTTGTAATCTGGTTCATCCTGATGAGTTTAATTAATGTATCAACAGTCTCAACATAAGGTCTGCTTTGAAGCCCAAAGATGTCAGTAACCTGCTCCGGCCCTAGCTAAGTGAGAAATACTTGAGTAAGGCCCTTGTCAGTTAACTGTTCCCTGGCAAGCTCTTGCAAAGCCTTCATCATCCTGTCCCTGGACTTCACCGGAAGGCCTTTATTCCCTGCCACAGTAGTAATTCCTTCTGATCCTGGGCCACCGGTGCCCTCACCTGTGCTTTTCTCTCAAACCTTAGAGAAAAGGATGCTTTCCTCTCAAGCCTCAGAATTTTGCCCCCAGCTGTTTTCTTTTTGTGGAAGACTGTCCCTTTTTCCTTAACCCATTATAAATCTTAGCTCATGTCTCACCTCCTCCCTGAACCTTCTTAAATTATTCCAACCCAGATTGTTCTCTGAGTATAACTAATGCTTAGAATATATGCTTCTCCAATTGTGTTGTGCATGATGATTTCTTTTCTAACAAACTTTTAAAGTCAGAGAATTGTGCCTAGGAGTTATGTTTTTACTTTTCTGTCTCCCTAATGCACATAGCAGGTACTAATTGGTGGAATCTCCCTCTCATTTTTCTTTCCACCTTTCCCCATATTCCCCTTCTTAATCTTAAACTTTTAGTAAAAACATTGACTGTAATTACTGTGAAGATATTTTCAGTAGTAGTAGAATACATAGCTTTGGATTTGGAACTGGCATAATAATCTGAATTCCTAACAACGAGTACACTAGCTGCCTAGTTCTCTAATCAGTAATCAAGAGACTTAGCAAGGGAAGAAATTTGGTCAAACATTATTCTAGATGTTTCCGTGGACTTTTTTTTTTTTTTTGGCTGAAATTAACATTCAGGAGTTTCCATGTGGCTCAGCAGGTTAAGAACCCAACTAGTATCCATGAGGATATGGGTTCAATCCCTGGCCTCGCTCAGTGGGTTAAAGATCTGGCGTTTCCATGAACTGTGGTGTAGGTCACAGATGAAGCTCACATTTGGCCTTGCTATGGCTGTGGTATAGACCAGCAGCTGCAGCTCTGATTCTACCTCAAACCTGGAAACTTCCATATGCCAAAGGTGCAGCCCTAGAAAGGAAAAAAAAGAAAAAAAAATTCACATCAGTGGACTTTAAGTAAAGCACATTGTCCCCCTTACCCCCCCATAATGTGAGTGGGCCTCGTCTAATGGGTTGAAGCCCTTGAGAGAAGAAAGGTTGACCTCCCCTGAGCAAGAAGGAACTCTTCCAGTAGGCAGCCTTCAGACTTGAACTGCAAGTTCCTGGGCCTGTCATTTGTAGGCCTATCCTCCAGTGATCATTGTGTGAGCCATTCCTTAAAGTGCATTTCTCTCTGATAATGGCAAATGGGACTATCTATAGACAATCCCCCCCACATCTGTTTGTCTGATGAACCTTAACAAATACAAAGCCCCATAGCATGGTTAGAAAAATCAAGGCTTGATTGATGACTGGCCTCAGGGTGAGAGAATTGACTGAGGAGAGGGGAGGCTCGCTCTTGCCTTGCCTCTGCTACATGCTGAGCATGTCATGAAGAAGCAGTGGAAACCAAGGGTCATAAACAAGCATGAAACAGACTGTTCTCTTGTGTGTATGTGTGTGGTTTTTGGTATGCATCTCTGTGAAAATGAAACCTGCTGAACTTTCAGTGAAATCCACAGCAGCCATAGCTAATGAAAAATTAATCAAGAGTGTTAAACCTAAGAATTATTGAATGGCTGACACCTGTGTACCATTTACCACCCCTCCTCTTCCAGTCAGTTCCCCAAAGTGCTTTCTCGGATGGGCAGAGCAGGGGGCACTGTTCCTACTGTAAAGAGGGAGAGACAAGTGCTGGGACTGCCTGACCCCTCCCTTGTTGGGCCACTCTTGCAAGCTGCCTCATTTGTCTGTCCTTCAGTGCAGACCTTCACAAATAACTGAACTGGAGCCTGGGCAGTTAGGGAAGAGAAAGCAAGGGAAGGAACAGGGAATTGGAATTGGGTATGAGAAAAACAGAGTGAAGAAAGGAAAAAGAAGGGAACTGGTCGAGATGGAGACAAAAAAGTGAAAGGGGCAAAAAGGGGAACCATTTCTCTGTACAGACATAAGAAGTAAGGTTTTCTATGAAGCTTTATGCTGCAGAATTCACCAATTCGTTTCCCTGCCAGCTCTAAAATTCTATACTTTCACAAAAGGTCACATTTCCCCTCTTTGTAATTCACTATGATCCCATTGCAACAAAAGGTTTTCCTCAGCTACCCAAGGGTTTAGGCTGTAAAGTGCATGCACTCCACACTAAAAGTAAAACTCGCATTAGTTATCCAAACTGTTTGAAATGAGGAACCAAATTTTCAGCCCATATCTCCCTCTTTATCAGGAGATAGTAATTGAAAGCCATTTACCAGGGCTGTGATTCCCAAGTGACAGACTGTGGGCTATTAAAATTAATCCTGACAGAAGATCCTTGCTGCTTTCTCCAAGCACATGCAGGTCATTGGTTTATGAACAGGATGACCAGACGGCCTATCCCAGAGGGCTTGAGGGAGGAAGCACGTTAAAATGGCTGCCTGCATCTTTGTTTGCTCAGCTGCTTGGAAAAACTAAGATGGGAGGGAAGTGGGATTAATCAAAGGGGCAGTTGCCCATGGAAAAAAAATAGGAAGACTCTGGTGAGAAAATCCAAGCCAAATAAGATTCACGTCGAAGAGAAAGCATTCTTTTCTCTTCAGACTTTCACATGGTTGAGTGTTGTTTGGTGACACATTTCCTATTTCAGGCCACCACAGTGTTTTGCAATCTTTTTTGTTAGGGTGGGATGAGAGAATTCAGAAAAAAAAAAATAATGTTTGAGTTTCTGAAGTTTCAGGTGAGTTTACTCTGTAATTGGCAACTTCAATGAAGGTTATTGGCTAGATATTTGACTAATTGTGACTAAATAACACCGTTCTATGATTTTTCATATGAGTGCACTCAGAAAAAGTCCTTGAGAGACTGAATGTACAGGTATGTGGTTCAGAGTATACAGACATTTTTCAAGGCCCCTCCTCTCCCATTAGGAGACAGAATCTTGGGCAAGATTTAAAATATCTCCCCCCTCTCCTGACTGACTTCCCTTCCCTTTGCTGCATTGGCTGAAATTCTACCACAAGAAAATTACTAGTTAACAAGGATCTTGCTTTGAGACAGTAGATTTTTTCTGGAAGCGTTGTGGCCTATCAGTCACTTACACTTGAATGTGAATTTGTTCCAAATGGCTTCCACACAAAAGGTTAGCTGAGATGATGTCCTACACTGAACGAGTAGGTTTTGATAGGAGAGAAAGGGAAAAAAGAGAATTTTGAGCAATTGGAAAGGAAGAGTAGACCAGAGAGAGTATTACAACAGATGGTTTAGGTGGCAGGAAGTCCCCAGAGGACCTCTTCTCCACAATTTGGAGAATATGTAGGGCAGACATAAAAGGAGGATGTCAGAACCAAACTTGGTTTAGAATTGGTTCAGATTCCACACTGGCGGACATGGTCCTCCTGTACTTAAGTGGGCTTTGTCGAGATTCTTCATAAAACATCCAGTGCGTTGTGTCAGGGAGGTTATTTGCAAAGCTACAAAAGTGAGGTTTCCTCATTTCCTTTCAAGTTTCACGGGAGAACAATTTGAGAGTTGTGCCTTTAGTGGAGAGAAGAACCAGGTCTCTACTATAATACCAGTGTAGCTCACTTTCGGAATCTGATGTATGTCAGAGGCCATGAAATAAAAAAAAAAAAACAGCAAAAGCTGGTGATCAGCAGCAGAATGGACTTAGAGGAAACTGATTGCCCCTCTCCTCTCACAAGACCTGGCCAGAGTCAAGTGTCTGATCACCTTTAATTTTCTGTCAGCTCTGAAAAACTTCATCTCAGGGAATAGGAGAAAAGGAACAAGGGGTACCCATATAATACTTAATATACGTCAGGAGAATGACTCAGGAAAGGAAAGCCCTCCTTGATTATTTCCTCAAAATTTGGAGGAGAGAATAGTTGAGCATGGTATATAGGACAGTAAAGGTGTGCCAGGTCAGAGAAGTGAAGGGTCCATCCCCATCACTTGGGGATTGAAATTTGTGAATCCACATCTAGGATTGTCAAGGGAGACTGCGTACCGCTAACTTTGTAGCCAGTTAATTTCCCTAGGTCTTAGTTTTCTCCTGCTTAAAAAGAGGGTATTGAACCAGACAAATTCCAAGATGCCTTTCAGTGCTTAAATTATATGATTCTAGGATGATTAATGTTATAATACATTCTTTGGCAACATCTGCATCTATTTAAGCTCATAAATGTTGAGAAGAAATATTTGGTATGCAGTAAACCAGGAAGCAGGTAGCTCCCTTTAAATAAATACTCGTCCAACATTGCTGAAGTTTCAGGTTTTATCAACCTTTGCTGGACTCCCATGGTTGCCCATATCTTATGGGACTGGGTCATGTTTTCCATCACCTAGGATTTGGGGGCTTAATTTAATTTTTATATCTAATGGGTGACAGCTCTGAGTAATTTAAGATTGTTTATAAGGTTAAAAAGAAAACCCTAAAGTTGGCAAAATAGCAGAAGACAAGCAAACTATAATGAACGATGTGGGAGGAAGATGTCTTTGAGCTGACTAGAGACAAAGATGGTTTGAAGGAATATTTTCTTTGTAATGCACAGAAAGAAAAACATTAGGTGATATAAATAGAGAGTTGTAAATTGTGGGGGTTTGGCCACATCCAATTTACAGATGAATTTTTTGGCAGCACAGAGGTGTTTGAAATTGGGAATCTGAATGACGTTGAGATGGGCATGTATCCTGGTGAGCATCCTTCCTGCCCCCTACCCCACCAGCCACTTAACCCTGTTGTCCTGCTGCAGACCCTTCCGACCTTGATCCAGACTTCCTGGGCACCAGGACGTTTGAGTTGGAATGTGTGATACAAATATAAGTGAGAAGTTTAGCCCAGCTCTTTTCTGAGAAGTTTCAGTTACAGCCAGCCCTCCGTATACATGGGTTCCACATCCATACATTCAGTGAACCTTGGAACCAAAATAATCAGGAAAAAAAAATCTGTAAGGTTCAAAGAAGCAAAACTTGAGTTTGTCTGTGCAGTGGCAGCTTTTACGTTGTATTAGGTATTGTAAATAATCTGAAGTTGATATAAATTATAGGGGAGGATATGCGTAAGCTATATGCAAATACTACATACACCATTATCATTATTATTATTATTATTTTTGCCTTTTGTCATTTTAGGGCCGCACCCGCGGCATGTGGAAGTTCCCAGGCTAGGGGTCTAAGCGGAGCCGTAGCCGCCAGGCTACGCCACAGCCACAGCAACGCAGGATCCGTTAACCTGCAACCTACACCACAGCTCACGGCAACGCCGGATCGTTAACCCACTGAGCAAGGCCAGAGATCGAACCCACAACCTCATGGTTCCTGTGAGATTCGTTAACCACTGCGCCACAATGGGAACTCCTACACCATTTTATATAAGGGGCCTGAATGTCCATGGATTTTGGTATTTGTGGGAAAAGGGGGAGGGCTAGAGCCAATTCTTTTATCTTTTCTTTATAGTGAGGGATGACTGTAATGCCACAGAAACTTCCTTGATCACTAATAGATTACCTCCTAGATCAATTGTGACAGGAAAGTGTTCTTTACCTCAAAATCTGTTTCCTAAAGCTTTTTGTGTTTTAAGAATCCCTGTAAGTTGTTGTCAGATGATTTATAGAATTATTGTCCCCACAGATAGTAAACTTCATTAATAATGCAAGGTTTTTTCCCTAGAATCAAGTGTAAGAAGTAGATATTAATTCAGAAGAACTGAGCTTTTTCTGATGGAAACTGGATTTCTTATTTTGTAGTCAGGATAATAAAATATTGTAGTATATCAAAGGATATAATCCTGTTATTTTGAACACTTACTAAAAAATTGTTTGCAGGCCTCTAACAATATATAGACTCTGTTTACAAAGCTTGATTTAACTTTTTTATCTATAACAAAAGCCATTTGAAAAAGTCAAAGATAATTATGAATATTTATGATTGTCCTATTCATCTTTACAACCACATTTTCTATTTTAAATTCCATACTGGGGATTTTTTGACAAAAAAGATTGACTTGAGACAGCCCTTATTTCCTTCCCCTAGTCCCCCCAAAATATTTAAATAAATTTGTGGATACCATAAAGATACTTTATTTTAGAGTTGGTTCACAAAGTGACCAGTTAAGATTTTTCAGGCTGAATATGTTTTGTTTAGGAGGTTGCAAGTTAAGAGGAAAGGGGAGAATTAAAATATTTGCAAGATGTCATTAATCTCCAGCAGAGCAGAGAGTTGTTTTTTTACCCCTTCATTTTAGAACTAATCCAGCTTTCTGTTATTTGGCTCAGAAAAGTCTTAAATCTGTAACAAGAGAGTAACTTCCTGTTCTCAAGAGTATGGCTGCCAAAGAAAACATTTACAAGAAAAGTCCCAGGGCCAAAAAATTGCCTACTAATTATTTCTCAACCCCACCCCCACCCTTAATTCAGGAAGGTGAATGTTGTAAATGCTATATGTTAAAACTCGAAAGTATGTGTTGAAAAATTAAGAGAAAACCCCCAAGAACTGTTTGCCATTTATTTATATTTTATTGAATTCAAATTACATCAGTTTTATGGCCCTTGGGCACAAATTAATGTTTCTTATAATATTTGGTTCAGAATTCCACAAACATTATACCTTCATCAAAATATATTATGGAAGTTTCTGCCTGGTGCCTTCCCAACTGAAGAAGAGAGGAGCAGCCCTGGCATTCAGGAGTTCACTCATATGACCAACTTCAAGCTGGTTTTCTCCTTGGTGACGTATCTATCCAATGCAATGTCAATCAAAATCCCAGCATCTCATAGGTAGAAACGGATGGACTGTAAACTTCTTGTGAAAATGCCAAGGGCCTAGAATAGCCAAAACACCTTTGAAAAAGAATAAAGTTGGAAAGCTTATACTACCTGACTTCAAGGCTTATGATAAAGCTGCCATAATCAAGACAGTGGTGAGGTTGGTACAAGATAGGCAACTAGACCTGTATAACTAAACAGTGTATAGAAATAGACCTGTGCAGGTATGGCCAGTTGATTTTCAACATTGGTATGGGGCAGTTCAGTAGTAAATGAGCAGTCTTTTCAACAAATGGTGCTAAAGCAATTGATTGGACAACCATATGCTAAAAACCCCTTTGATTTATACTTCACACCATGTATTAGTAATCTAATCTGGTTTAACAAATTACCTCCAAATTTAGCAGCAGTCTCCTTCTGGTTTCTTTGCCTCTAGTCTCTCTTTGCAGAAACACATCTCCAGTCTTTATTTTGGGCTTGCATTTCTCTGACAAAAGGGTTTATTCTCAAATTTACCACATAAGGAAAAGGAGACTATGGTTTATTTAATTTCCTGTTTATCCAGACACATTTTTTTTTTTTTTTTTTTTTTTGGCTTTCTGGGGCCGCACCCTCAGTGTATGGAGGTTCTCAGACTAGGGATCAAATCAGAGCTGTAGCCACTGGCCTACACAGCAGCCACAGCAATGCAACATCCCATTCGCATCTGTGACCTACACCACAGCTCACAGCGACACCAGATCCATGACCCACTGAATGAGAACAGGGATCAAACCTGTGTCTTCATGGATGCTAGTCAGATTCATTTCTGCCAAGCCACGACGGGAACTCCAAGAAACATTTTTTTTTAACATTACTTTCCTTCTGCACATCCCACTCACTAGTAAACACGGTTCACTTTCTTTCTCTTTTTTTTTCTGCACATACACATATCCATTTCTTTTCAGATTCTTTATCACAGAATATTGGGTAGAGTTGCCTGTGCTACACAGCAGGTCCCCATTGACCATCCATTCCATATAAGATAGTGTACACATTGCCAACCTCAAAACCCCCAGTCCATCCCTGCCCACCCCCACCTTTCCTCTTTGGTAACTGTTTGTTTTCAAAGTCTGTGAGTCTGTATTTTGTAAATAAGTTCATTTATATCCTTTTTTTTAGTTTGTTTTTAGATTCCACGTACAAGTGATACCATATGATGTTTGTCTTTCTTTGTCTAACTTAACTTCACTTAGTTTGATAATCTCCAGATCCATTGATGTTGCTGCAAATGGCATTATTTCATTCTTTTTTATGGCTGCATATCCATTCCTCTGTCAATGGACATTTAGGTTGCTCCCATGTTTTGGCTATTATAAATAGTGCTGCAGTGAACACTGGGGTGCATGTTATCTTTTTCTTTTTTTTCCATTATAGCTGGTTTACAGATTTCTGTCAATTTTCCAACTGCACAGTGTGGTGACCCGGTTACACATACGTATATGTATTCGTCACAAGTGATTAGACACATAGTTCCCAGTGCTATACCACTGGATCTCCTTGTTTTTCCGTCCCAGAGGCAATAGTCTACAACTGTTAACCCCAGACTCCCATCCCATCCCATCCCACTCCCTCCACCACTCTCTTGGCAACCACAAGTCAGTTCTCCAAGTCTGTGATTTTCTTTTCTGTAGAAAGGTTCATTTGTCCACTGTATTAGATTCCAGATATACGCGATATCATATGGTATTTGTCTTTCTCCTTCTGACTTAACTTCACTCAGTATGAGGGTCTCTAATTTCATCCATGTTGCTGCAAATGATATTATTTTATTCTTTTTATGGCTGAGTAGTATTCCATCATGTATATATACCACATCTTCCTAATCCAGTCGTCTGTCGATGGACATTTGGGTTGTTTCCATTTCTTGGCTATTGTGAATAGTGCTGCAATGAACATGCATGTGCAAGTGTCTTTTTCAGGAAAAGTTTTGTCCGGTTATATGCCCAAGAGTGGGATTGCTGGGTCATATGGTAGTTCTATGTATAGTTTTCTAAGGTACCTCCATACTGTTTTCCATAGTGGTTGTACCAGCTTACATTGCCACCAACAGTGCAGGAGGGTTCCCTTTTTTCCACACCCCCTCCAGCATTTGTGGTTTGTGGACTTATTAATGATGGCCATTCTGACTGGTATGAGGTGGTATCTTGTGGTAGTTTTGATTTGCATTTCTCTAATCATCAGTGATGTTGAGCATTTTTTCACGTGCTTGTTGGCCATCTGTATTTCTTCTTTGGAGAAATGTCTATTCAGGTCCTTTGCCCGTTTTTCAATGGGGTTGTTGGTTTTTTTGCTCTTGAGTTGTATAAGTTGTTTGTATATTTTAGAGATTAAGCCCTTGTCCGTTGCATCATTTGACACTATTTTCTCCCATTCTGTAAGTTGTCTTTTAGTTTTCTTTTTGGTTTCCTTTGCTGTGCAAAGGCTTGTCAATTTGATTAGGTACCATTGGTTTATCTTTGCTTTTATTTCTGTTGCTTTGGGAGACTGACCTGAGAAAACATTTGTAAGGTTGACGTCTGAGAATGTTTTGCCAGTGTTTTCTTCCAAGAGTTTAATGGTGTCTTGTCTTATATTTAAGTCTTTAAACCATTTAGAGTTTACTTCTGTGCATGGTGTGAGAGTGTGTTCTAGTTTCATTGATCTGCATGCAGCTGTCCAGGTTTCCCAGCAATACTTACTGAAAAGACTGTCTTTTTCTCATTTTATGTTCTTGCCTCTTTTGTCAAAGGTCAATTGGCCGTAGGCGTCTGGGTTTATTTCTGGGTTCTCTGTTCTGTTCCATTGGTCCGTATGTCTGTTTTGGTACCAGTACCATACTGTCTTGATTACTGTGGCCTTGTAATATTGCCTGAAGTCTGAGAGAGTTATGCCTCCTGCTTGGTTTTTGTTCTTTAGAATTGCTTTGGCGATTCTGGGTCTTTTGTTGTTCCATATAAATTTTTGGATTGTTTGTTCTAGTTTTGTGAAGAATGTCATGGGGAATTTGATAGGGATTGCATTGAATTTGTAGATTGCTTTGGGTAGTATGGCCATTTTTACAATGTTAATTTTTCCGGCCCATGAGCATGGAATATCTTTCCATTTGTTTGTATCTTATTTGATCTCCTTGATAAATGTTTTGTAGTTCTCTGCATACAAGTCTTTCACCTCCTTGGTCAGGTTTATTCCCAGGTATTTGATTTTTGGGGGGTGCTATTTTAAAAGGTAAAATATTTTGGTATTCTTTTTCTAGTATTTCAGTGTTAGTATACAGAGATGTGATTGATTTCTGAAGGTTAACCTTATATCCTGCTACTTTGCTGAATTTGTTGATCAGTTCAAGTAATTTTGGGGTTGAGTCCTTGGGGTTTTCTATATATAGTATCATGTCATCTGCATACAGTGACTGTTTTACCTCCTCTCATCCTATTTGGATGCCTTTTATTTCTTTGGTTTGTCTGATTGCTGTAGCTAGGATTTCCAATACTATGTTGAATAACAGTGGTGAGAGTGGGCATCCTTGTCTTGTTCCAGATTTTAGTGGGAAGGCTTTCAGCTTTTCTCCATTGAGTATTATACTTGCTGTGGGTTTGTCATAAATGGCTTTTATAAGGAATGTTCCCTGTATCCCCACTTTGGTAAGAGTTTTGATCATCAATGGATGTTGGACTTTGTCAAATGCTTTTTCTGCATTTATTGAGATGATCATGTGGTTTTTGACTTTTCTTTTGATCATGTGGTGTATGATGTTGATTGATTTGCATATGTTGAACCATCCTTGTGCACCTGGGATGAATCCCACCTGGTCATGGTGTATGATCTTTTTTATATGTTGTTGGATTCAGTTGGCTAAAATTTTGTTGAGAATTTTTGCATCTATATTCATCAAAGATACTGGCTTATAGTTTTCTTTTTTCATGGTGTCTTTGTCTGGTTTTGGAATTAAGGTGATGTTGGCATCATAGAATGTCTTTGGGAGTGTTCCTTCTTCAACTGTTTTGGAAAAGTTTAAGAAGGATGGGTATGAGTTCCTCTTTGTATGTTTGGTGGGATTCCCCTGTGAAGCCATCTGGTCCTGGACTTTTATTTGTAGGGAGTGTTTTTATGACATACTCAATTTCATTTCTAGTGATCAGTCTGTTCAGTTGATTTATTTCTTCTTGATTCAGTTTTGGGAGGGTGTAAGACTCTAAAAAGTTGTCCATTTCTTCTAGGTTGTCAGATTTGTTGGCATACAGTTGTTTATAGTATTCTCTCATGGTTTTTTGTATTTCTGTAATATCCGTTGTGATTTCTCCTTTTTCATTTCTTAGTTTATTTGGGCTTTTTCTCTCCTCTTGGTGACTCTAGCCAGAGGTTTGTCAGTTTTGTTTACCTTTTCAAAGAACCGGCTCTTGGTTTTATTGATTTTTTTCTATTGTTTTTTGAATATCTATTTTATTGATTTCCTCTCTGATCTTTATGATTTCCTTCCTTCTGCTGATTTTAGGGTTTTTTTGTTCTTCTTTTTCTAGTTCATTTAGGTGATGGGTTAAGTTGTCAATTTGAGATTTTTCTTTTTTGAGGAAAGCCTGTATTGCTATGAACTTCCCTCTGAGCACTGCTTTTGCAGTATCCCATAGATTTGGAGTGGTTGTGTCTTAATTATCATTTGTCTCAAGGTATTTTTAATTTCCTTCTTGATTTCCTATTGACCCATTCGTTTTTTAGTAGCATGATGTTTAGTCTCCCTGTAGTATGTTTTTTCACATTTCCTTTCCTGTGGTTAATTTCTAGTTTCATGCCTTTGTGGTCAGAGAAGATACTTGAAATAATTTCTATACTCTTAAATTTGTTGAGGTTAGCTTTGTGCCCCAGTATATGATCTATCCTTGAGAATGTTCCATGTGCACTTGAGAAGAATGTATATTCTGAATTTTTTGGATGTAATGTCCTGAAAATGTCAGTTAGGTTCTAACTTTTCTGTTGTATTCTTTAGGATCTCTGTTGCCTTACTGATTTTCTGCCTAGAGGATCTGTCCATTGATGTGAGTGGAGTGTTAAAGTCTCCTACTATTATTATATTCCCATCTAGTTTTATGTCTGATAGTACTTGTTGTACGTACTTGGGTGCTCCTATATGAGGGGCATATAAATTGACGATTGTAATATCCTTTTCTTGAATGGATCCTTTAAACATTAAATAGTGTCCTTCTTTGTCTTTCTTTATGGCCTTCATTTCTTTAAAATCTATTTTATCTGATATGAGTATTTCCACTCCTGCTTTCCTTTCTTGTCCTTTGGCATGAAATGTCTTTTTCCATCCCCTCACTTTCAATCTATCTCTGTCATTTGCCACATGTTATCTTTTTAAATTATTGTTTTCTCTGGATATATGCCCAAGAGTGGGATTCCTGGTTCATGTGAGAGTTCAGTTTTTAGTTTTTTGAGGAAGCTCCATACTGTTTTCCATTAGTGTTGTACCAGCTTACTTTCCCACCATTAGTGTAGGGGGTTCCCTTTTCTCCACACTTTCTCCAGCACTCACTGTTTGTAGTTTGTTGTTGGCCTTTCTGACAGATGTGAGGTGATACCTCATTGTAGTTTTGATTTGCATTTCTCTAATAATTAGCGATGTTGAGCATCTTTTCATGTGTTTTTTGGCCATGTGTATGTTGTCTTTGGAGAGACATCTGTTTAGGTTTTCTACCCATTTTTTGATTGGGTTGTTTGTTTTTTTATATTGAGCTGCACAAGCTGTTTATATATATGGGAGATTAATCCCTTCTCAGTCACTTTAGTTAGCGAATATTTTCTCCCATCTTTTGAGTTGTATTTTCATTTTGTTTATGGTTTCCTTTGCTGTGCAAACTTCCTTTAAGTTTAATTAGGTCCCATTGGTTTATTTTTGTTTTTATTTTCAATACTCGAGTAGGTAGATCCAAAAAGATATTGCTGTAGTTTATGTTAAAAAGGATTCTGCCTGTATTTTCCTCTAGGAGTTTTATAATATCTGGTCTTATATTTATGACTTTAATACATTTTGAGTTTATTTTTGTGTTTGGTGCTAGAGAGTTTTAATTTCATTCTTTTTTTTCTTTCATAACTGAGATTTTATTGGTTGTTTTGAGGATCAGTACACAGACATTTCAATTTGTATACAATTCTTAACATACGTACCAAAAATGTAAAAAAAACATGTAATTGTGGTTCTTTTCTCAACAGTTATTCCAGTGACTTTACAGCCTAAAATTTGGAGGCAAATTTTCCTTAACAGGGTACCAAGTACCAGTATCTTCAAATGTTGATATGCTGTTATAAGTCCCACTAATTCACAATTTAATATCATATACACTACGTTCTCAAATGCTCAGTCTTTCACAGCACATTAATAAAATTACTGGGAAAACTGGACTACCACCACCAAGGTGTTACAGAGTGCACAAAATCCTGACAAGGAGAGCCAAGACCAAGGAGTGGTCTGCTTTAGGCAACAGTTCTACCAAAAACAACATGGCAAGAGAAGTAATTTCAAGTGTTCAAGACGTTAAATACACAACAGACTCCAAATTGCCATTTAGTACACTTTGTATTATAGGATATAAAAGCCACCCCATCTGTGGAATGTTAAGCTGACACTCAAGACAATCAAAGCCTCCCATATTCAATATCACACTATTTTCTGATTGTACCAAAAAATAAACAACCAGCAAATGATTTCCCCTCTTTAAAAAAAAGCATTTATACTTAAAAAAATGGGATGAGGTGCGATTCCCTCCTTCTTAAAAATGTTTCTAGAGCCACTAAAAAACTTGCATTTACAAAATACTTGATAAAAATATTCCTCTGGATTGTACAAGAGGGGATACAGGGACCACTGACAGGACTGAGCATGTGGTGTTAATCAGACTTGGCTTCTTTCTCTCCTGCTTCATCAGAGGCAGGGCTCTCCTTGTTTTTAGTTTCTCCGTTTTCTGCAGGCAAATCTTCTTTAGTCTCTTGGTTAGTCGTTTCGATCTGTTTTCCCTTTGCTCCCCTTTTCCCTTTCGTTTGTACTTTTTTGTCTGAAGATTTATCCTTTCCTGCCACTTTTTTTGGCTTCATTTCCACTTTTACAGGAGCTGACAACCTCGCCAGTCTCCTCTTGGGCTCCTCCTTCGCCATCTCCGCGGCAAAGCTGACCTTCCTCTTGGGCATTGTGGCTGTGGGGCGGGCGTGTCTGGTGCCTGTGGTCCGCAGCATGCCGAGAGCCTTTGCAAAGCTGGGCTGCCTGGCTGCTGCCCAGTTTCATTCTTTTACATGTAGCTGTCCAGTTTTCTCAACACCACTTGTTGAAGAGACTGACTTTTCCTCCATTGTATATTTTTGCTTCCTTTGTCATGATTAGTTGACCTTAGATGTGTGGGTTCATTTCTGTGCTTTCTATTCTGTTCCACTGATCTTTATTACTGGTTTTGTCCCAGTACCCCACTGTTTTGACTGCTGTAGCTTTGTTGTAGTCTAAAGTCAGGGATCATGATTCTTCCAGCACTGATTTTCTTTCTCAGGATTGGTTTGGCTATTTGGGGTTTTTGTGTTTCCATACAAATTTTTAAAATTTTTGTCCTAGTTCTGTGAAAAAATGCCATTGGTAATTTGGTAGGGATTGCATTGAATCTATAGATTACCTTGGGTAGTATAGTCACTTTGACAACAACATAGATTCTTCCAATCCAAGAACATGGTACATCTTTCCGTCTTTGTGTCCTCTTCAGTTTCTTTCAACAGTGTCTTATAGTTTTCAGAGTGAGCTCTTTTACTTCCTTAGGTAGGCTTATGCCTAGGTATTTTATTTGTTTTGATGCAGTGGTAAATGGGATTATTTCCTTAATAACTCATTCTGCTCTTTCGTTGTTAGTGTATAGAAATGTGATAACATCTTTAGGATTTTCTATGTATAGTGTCATGTGATCTGCAAACAGCGACATTTTTACCTCTTTTCTTATTTGGATTTCTTTTATTTCTTTTTCTTGCCACTGTTAAGACTTCCAAAACTAGGTTGAATAAAAGTGGTTAGAGTGGACATCCTTGTCTGGTTCCTGATCTTAGTGGAAATTCTTTCACCTTTGCATTATTGAGAATGATGTTAGCTGTAGGTTTGTCATATATGGCTTTTATTATGTTTTGGTAGGTCCCCTCTTTGCCCATTTTCTGGAGGGTTTTGTTTTGTTTTTTTGTCTCTTGTCTTTTTAGGGCTGCACCCACAGCATATGGAACTCCCCAGGCCAGGTGTCGAATCGGAGCTACAGCTGCTGGCCTACGCCACAGCCACAGCAATGCCAGATCCAAGCCGTGTCTGCGACCTACACCACAGCTCATGGCAGTGCCGGATCCCCAACCCACTGAGCAAGGCCAGGGATCAAACCTGTGTCCTCATAGATCCTAATCTGGTTCATTTACCACTGAGCCATGATGGGGAACTCCCAGCAGGGTTTTTTTTTTTTTAATCATAAACGAGTGTTAGATTTTGTCAAAAGCTTTCTCTGCATCTATGACATGATCATACAGTTTTTATTCTTCAGTCTGTTAATGTGGTATATCACACTGACTGATTTCCGGATATTGAAAAATCTTGCATCCCTAGGATAAATCCCGCTTGATCATGTTGTATGATCCTTCTAATGAACTGTTAGATTCAGTTTGCTAGTATTTTGTTGAAGATTTTTGTGTCTATGTTCATCAGTGATATTGGCCTGTAATTTTTTTTTGTGTGTGTGATGTCTTTATCTGGTTTTGGCATCAGGGTGATGGTGGCCTCATAAAATCAATTTGGGCAAGTTCTTAACTCTGAAATTTTTTGGAATAGTTTTAGAGGGATAAATGTTAACTCTTCTCTAAATTTTTGATAGAATTCACCTATAAAGCTACCTGGTCCTGAACTTCTGTTTGTTGGAATTTCTTTTGTATTTATTTATTTATTTATTTTTATTTTTTAGGGCTGCACCTATGGCATATGGAAGTTCCCAGGCTAGGGTTGAATCAGAGCTGCAGCTGCTGGCCTGCACCACAGCCACAGCAACACCAGATCTAAGCTGCATCTGCAACATACACCACAGCTCATGGCAATGCCAGATCCTTAACACACTGAGCAAGACCAGGGATCGAACCTGCATCCTCATGGATACTAATTAGGTTCATTACCACTGAGCCACAAGGGAACTCCTATTAGAAATTTTTTAATCACAGTTTTAATTTCAGTATTTGTGATTGATCTGTTCATGTTTTCTAATTCTTCCTTGGTCAGTCTTGGAAGACTGTACCTTTCTAAGAATTTGTCCTTATCTTCTAAGTTGTCCATTTTATTGGCATATAGTCACTTGTAGTAAGTAGTCTCCTAATGATCCTCTGTATTTCTAAAGTGTCAGTTGTAACTTCTGCTTTTTCATTTCCAATTTTATTGATTTGACCTCTCCCCCTTTATTTCTGGTTAAAAGTTTATCAATTTTGTTTTCTTTTCAAAGAACCAGCTTTTAGTTTCATTGATCTTTTCTATTGTTCGGTTCGTCTCTATTTCATTTATTTCTGCTCTGATCTTTATGAATTTTTTCCTCCTATTGAGTTTTGATTGTTCTCGTTGCTTTAGGTGTAAGGTTAGTTTGTTTATTTGAGATTTTTCTGCTTCCTGAGGTAAGCTTGTATTGCTCTAAACTTCCCTCTTAGAACTGCTTTTGCTGTATCCCATAACGTTTGGATCTTTGTGTTTTCATTTTCTTTTGTCTTTAGGTATTTTTTTATTCCCTCTTTGATTTCTTCAGTGATCCATATTGTTTAGCCTTCATGTGTTTGTGTTCTTTTGCATTTTTTTTCTAATGTTACATCATTGTGGTCAGAAAAGATGCTTGATATGATTTTCAAGTTTTCTTAAATTCCCTGAGGCTTGATTTGTGGCCCAAGGTGTGATCTGTCCTGGAGAATGTTCCAAGTGTGGTTGAGAAGAATGTGTAATCTCTTGCTTTCTGATGAAATGTTCCACAAATATCAGTTAAGTCCATCTGGTCTAATGCATCATTAGGCCTGTGTTTCCTTTTTGATTTTCTCTCTCTCTCTCTCTCTCTCTCTCTCTCTCTCTTTTTTTTTTTTTATCTTTTTAGGACAGGACCCATGGCATATGGAGGTTCCTAGGCTAGGGGTCTAATCAGAGCTGTAGCTACCAGCCAACACCAAAGCCACAGCCATGCCAGATCCGAGCCACATCTGCCACCTACACCACAACTCACGACAATGCCAGATCCTTAACCCACTGAGCAAGGCCGGGGATTGAACCCTCAACCTCATGGTTCCTAGTTGGATTTGTTTCCGCTGCACCATGACTGGAACTCCTTTCTTAATGCCTGCTGCGGCATTATGAGAACTCCGCTTTTTTCTGTTTGGATTTTCCATTGCTAAAAGTAGGGTGTTAAAATACCCTACTATTATTGTGTTATTGCTTTTTCTTTGTATGGCTGTTCGCAGTTGGCTTATATACTGAGGTGCTCCTTCCTATGTTGGGTACATATATACTTACAATTGTTACATCTTCCTCATCCTTTGATCATTATATTATGTCCTTCTTTGTCTTTTACAAACTTTATTTGTAAAGTCTATTTTTTCTGGTTATGAGTATTGCTACTCCAGCTTTCTTTTGATTTCCATTTGCCTGGAATATTTTCCACCCTCTCACTTTCAGTCTGTATGTGTCCCTAGGTTTAAAGTTAATCTCTTAGAGACAGAATATATGTGGGTCTTGTTTTTGTATCCATTCAGCCAGTCTTTGTCTTTTGGTTGGAGCATTTCATTGATTTACATTTAAGGTATTTATAGATATGTATGTTCTTATTGTCATTTTTTCTTGCCTTTTTTTTTTTTAAGGGCCACACCTGTGGCATACAGAGGTTCCAGGCTAGGGGTCTAATTGGAGCTACACCTGCTGGCCTACACCACAGCCACAGCAACACCAGATCCGAGCCATGTCTGCAGCCTACACCACAGCTCATGGCAACACCAGATCCTTAACCCAGTGAGCGAGGCCAGGGATCGAACCCTCAGCCTCATGGTTCCTAGTTGGATTAGTTTCTGCTGCACCATGACGGGAACGCCCCATTTTCATTCTTTACTATTTTTTGGATTTGTTTTTGTTGGTCTTTCTTCTTCCTTTCCTCTTTGGCATGTCTCTGGTGCGGTGCTGGAAACTTTTCCCATGCTGTTTTCTGTGATTTGTACAGCAAGCCTGTGCCAGGACGGGGCAGGGCGGGGGGAAGGCAGGAGTTGCAGGTGTGTGCAATTCCATTTCCTTCCTAGGAAGAGCTGCATTTTCTACCCAGGAAGGAAAGATGGGAACATGTACCTGAGAGCAGAAATGACCCACACAAGGAAATACTGCTATTTAGTAGCAATGCCACATCCAGGGTACCCACTTCTGTTCTGGAATCAGGCCTAGGTGGTTTCAAGCCATTTTCATATCCCGTTGAGTTTCAGTGTCCTTATCTACAAAATGGTGGTAGTTATATTTTCTACAGAACTGCTATGAAGATTTAGTGGGCGCGTGCTGTTCCTAGCTCAGTAACTCTTGGTCTCCTTTATATCCCCCAACCAAGATTCTCTCTGGATACTTCTCGTTTGTATATTTCTCCATGCTTATCAAGGTTTGGAATGGGTCCTCTCCCTTATGGGAAACTGCCCCCAGGAGCTTACATGGATGCAGAGATAGGAAACAGATATGTTCAGTCATGAGTTGTGAGTAGGAAAATGCAAGTCAAAAAAAAGTACCCCTGGGATTCGGAGTCAGTCAATATTGGAAGAGACAGACTAACTGGGAACAATTAAGGAGAGGATGAGGGTCTTGAGGGTACACATCTTTGTCTTCCCAGCACCTGGCATGCCCTGGTTTAACTGAACTAGGCCTCTGAACGTGAATGTCAAGAAGAGCACTATGGTCTAATGTGGCCTGAGCCAGTACAGGAAACAATCCTGCCCTTCCTGTCATACCCTTCACCCCACCCACTGTCCTGGGGACCACCCTAGAGTTCCTAGGGCAGGCTGATGGCATTTGCTGAGGAGGAAGAAGGTTCCAAGCTGGACAAAGAGAACAACTCAGCCAGTCTTGGTTGGTGCACCCTCGAATGGGAGGATCATGTCACATCACCAGACACCATGTTTCCCAGTTGTTGCTCTCTTTCTAGCTAGCCCTGAAAAGAACCCTCTAGGGCATGTCCCACCCAGACTCAAATCCCATCTCGGGTATGTAGCCTGATTTTTTTTCTGTCTCAATGGTTGGCTAATTGCTTCTGACTCACTAAGCAGCAGGCCCTCTCTGATTCTAGGATCCTGGGGGACATCAGCTCCTTCTAATCCCAGTCCTGTTTCCTGCCTGCTGCCGAGGCACTCTCTGAGCTCTGGGGACATCTCCAGGCCTACAGCTCACACCTGCATGGTCTCTGAGCTCAGTTATCCAAAGGCTGTATCCTGAAGGAACTTTCCTCACTGCCAGTCGGCGTGGGGGAGGGGGACCTGCCTAAAGCAAGTGACTGTATACATGCCTTCGTTTCCCATGATCTCAGTGTTGGCATAGGAGTTGGGAAAACACGTTCTCATCCTGTTGGTGAGAGTGTCAATGGATGTAAATTTCCACGGGCCACATTGGACCATATGCACCAAAAGACTTAAATGTGCATTAATTACTTCTGATGTAGCAATTCCTCTTCTAGGAGTTTATCCTGAGAAAATAATCAGGCAGGTGTACAAAGATGTATGTTTAAGATGGTTCATCAGAGGATTGATTAAAAAAAGCATAAGGATACTTCAAAATTCCTTTATAGAATAGGTTGAGTAAGTCATAACACATTAGTAACATGGAATGCAATTAGCTACAAGAAACGGTGGTGTAGATGTATTCAGCTCTGTATGGAATTGTATGATACACAAATGAAATGTGGTTACAAAAGTAGGTAATGACAATAGGTTGTGCTAACACAATTCTAAGAATTTCATAGATACTTTTTTTTTTTCCTTTTTAGGGCCGCACCTGTGGCGTATGGAAGTTCCTAGGAATCGAATCAGAGCTACAGCTGCCAGCCTACACCACAGCCACAGCAACAGCAACTCATGATCTGAACCATGTCTGCTACCTACACCACAATTCACAGCGACACCAGATCCTTAACCCAGTGAGCCAGTCCAGGGATCAAACCCACAACCTCATGGATCCTAGTCGGGTGTTTTAACCCCTGAGCCACGAAAGGAATTCCCAGAATTTCACAGATATTAACTCATTTAATCTTCACACAGTGACAGTTGGGATGTCATAGATGTCCCATTTTATAGAGGCTCGAAGCTAACATGTGACTTGGCCAAGGCACAAGCTGGGGACTAAGCCAAGACAGTCTCCAGAGCCCACGGCCCTGACCAGCACAAGTCTGCTTCTCAGGATAGAGTCCTATGTGTTCTAAACAGGGTGTGTATATGTGTTTAAGAAAGTCTGGAAGGATTGGAGTGAGAATATTAATTGAGGCATTATTATAGGATAATTTTTATTTTTAAAAAAACTTTACTTACACTGTTGTTTTTCATTTCAGTTAGATAAATTTTCTGTGTAATATTGGAGTTCATCCCCCCAACTCTACATGATCCCCACGCTTATGAGGAGGCTGAAGAACAAACGTCTTTCAGATGGTGGGTTGAGCATCACTAGAGCGAATCTTGACAAAGGCTGGAGAAGGAGCAGCTCTGTTTTTTTCAGTTTCAGGTCAGTTACCACTTCAGTCTTTTCAATGATCTTTCTGAATAGTTCACATAATGTTTAGAGTTCTCCACATGCTGAAGATTATTTAAAAATACAAAGGGCCCAGGGACAGACTACCTTTAATGTTGTAGAATGATTCCTAGCACTCTACAAATTTAAAATTAGTAATTTTTTTCCTTTTTCTTATTTTAAGAAAGGAAATGGTGTGTGTATGTTTGCAGAACCATCTTGGTCGCATTGAAACTGACATTCCCTTTTTTTTTTTACGGTTGATTTATAATGTTCTGTCATTTCTGCTGTACAGCAAAGTGACCAAGTTATACATATATATTCTTTTTCTCATAACTTCCATCACGTTCCATCACAAGTGATTAGATATAGTTCATTGTGCTATACAGCAGGATCTCATTGCTTATCCATCCAATTGCAAATGCTACTAACCCCAGACTCCCAGTCCGTCCCTCTCCCCCCCGCCCCGTTCACAACCATAAATCTGTTCTCCATGTCCATGAGTTTGTTTCTTTTCTGTAGATAGGTTTATTTGTACCATATTTTAGATTCCACATATAAATGATATCATATGGTATTTGCCTTTCTCTTTCTAACATACTTCACTTAGTATGAAAATCTCTAATTCCACCCATGTTGCTGGCAATGGCATTATTTTGTTCTTTATGCCTGAGTAGTATTCCATTGTGTATATGTACCATATTTTCTTAATCCATTCTTCTGTCAATGGACATTTAGTTTGTTTCCATGTCTTGGCTATTGTGAATAAGTGCTGTAATGAGCATAGGGGTGCATATATCCTTTTGAATGAAAGTTTTGCCTGGATATAGGCCCAGGAGCAGGATTGCTGGATCATATGGTAGTTCTATATTTAGTTTTCGGAGATACTTCCATACTGTTTTCCATAGTAGTTGTACCAATTTACATTCCCACCAGCAGCATAGGAGGGTCCCTTTTTCTCCACACCCTCCACAGCATTTGTTATTTGTAAACATATTAATGATAGCCATTTTGACTGGTGTGGGGTGGTACCTCATTGTAGTTTTGACTTGGATTTCTCTAATAATTGGTGATATTGAGTGTTTTTTTCATGTGTCTGTTGGCCATTTGTATGTCTTCTTTGGGAATTGTCTATTTCGGTCTTCTGCCCATTTTTCACTTGGGTTTGCTTTTTGCTGTTGAGTTGTATGAGTTGCTTGTATATTTTGAAGATTAAGCCCTTGTCTTTTGAAATACTTGCAACTATTTTCTCCCATTCCGTAGGTTGTCTTATTGTGTGTATTTTGGTTTTTGTTTTTTGTGTTTTTTTTTATGGTTTCATGGTTTCCTTTGCTGTGCAAAAGCTTTTAAGTTTGATTAGGTCCCATTGGTTTATTTTTGTTTTTATTTCTTTTGGGAAACTGATCTAAGAAAACATCTGTAAAGTTGACATCAGAGAAAGTTTTGCTTATGTTCTCTTCTAGGAGTTTTATGGTGTCTTGTTTAAGTTTTTAAGCCATTTTGAATTTATTTTTGTGCATGGTGTGAGGGTGTATTCTAGTTTCATTGATTTACATTCTGAATTTTCCCAGCACCACTTACTGAAGAGACTGTCTTTTTCCCATTTAATATTCTTGCCTCCTTTGTTGAAGATTAGTTGACTGTAGGTATCTGGGTTTTTTTCTGAGTTCCCTGTTCTGTCCCATTGCTCTGTATGTTTTGGTACCAGTACCACACTGTCTTAATTACTCTAGCTTTGTAATATTGTCTGAAGTCTGGGAGAGTTATGCCTCCTGCTTGGTTTTTGTTCCTCAGGATTATTTTGGCAATTCTGGGTGTTTTGTGGTTCCATAAAAATTTTTGGGTTGTTTGTTCTAGTTCTGAGAAAAATGTCATGGGTAATTTGATAGGGATTGCCTTGAATCTGTAAATTGCTTTGGGTAGTATGGCCATTTTAACGATACTAATTTTTCCAGCCCAGGAGCATGGAATATTTTTCCATTTCTTTGAATCCTCTTTAATTTCCTTGATTAATGTTTTATAGTTCTCAGCATATAAGTCTTCAACCTCCTTGGTCACATTTATTCCTCGGTGTTTAATTTTGTGGATGTAATTTTAAAAGGTATTTTTATATTCCTTTTCTAATATTTCATTATTAGTATACAGAAAGGCAACCAATTTTTGAACGTTAATCTCATATTCTGCTACTTTGCTGAATTCCTTGATCAGTTTGAGTAGTTCTTGTGTGGAGTCCAAGTTTTCTATATATAGTATCATGTCACCTGCATAGAGTGACAGTTTTTCTTTCTTTTTTTGTGTGTGTTTTTGCCTTTTCTAGGGCCTCACTTGTGGCATGTGGAGGTAACCAGGCTAGGGGTCTAACAGGAGCTGGAGCTGCCGGCCTTCGCCACAGCCACAGCAACGCGGGATCCGAGCCATGTCTGCAACCTACACCACAGCTCACGGCAACGCCGGATCCTTAACCCACTGAGCAAGGCCAGGGTTCGAACCCGCAACCTCATCGTTCCTAGTCGGATTCGTTAACCACTGAGCCCCGACGGGAACTCCTAGGGTGACAGTTTTACCTCTTCTCTTCCAATTTGGACACCTTTTATTTCTTTTGTTTGTCTGATTGCTGTGGCTAGGACTTCCAATACTAGGTTGAATGAAAGTGGTGAGTGGGTGTCCTTATCTTGCTTATATTTTAGCAAGGCTTTTAGCTTTTCTCCATTAAGTATTATATTGGCTGTGGGTTTGTTATAAATGGCTTTTATTATGTTATGTTCCCTCTACACCTACTTTAGTAAGAGTTTTTATCATGAGTTGATGTTGGATTTTGTCAAATGGTTTTTTGCATCTGTTGAGATTATCATGTGTGTGTGTGTTTGTTTTTTTTTTTTGTGGGGGCGATGGGGGAGTGCATTCGCGGCATGTGGAGGTTCCCAGGCTAGGGGTCCAGTCGGAGCTGTAGCCGCTGACCTATGCCAGAGCCACAGCAACATGGGATCTGAGCCATGTCTGTGACCTACACCACAGGTCATGGCAACGCTGGATCCTTAACCCACTGAGTAAGGCCAGGGTTCAAACCTGCAACCTCATGATTCCCAGTCAAATTAGTTTCCGCTGTGCCATGTGAAGGGAACTCCAGATCATGTGGTTTTTGTCTTTTGTTTATTGTGGCGTATGACATTGGTTGATCTGCATATGTTGAACCACCCTTGTGAACTTGGGATGA
Organism: Catagonus wagneri; assembly: GCA_004024745.2. Lineage (NCBI taxonomy): Eukaryota > Metazoa > Chordata > Mammalia > Artiodactyla > Tayassuidae > Catagonus > Catagonus wagneri. The sequence continues at coordinate 71,836 of PVHT020000003.1, forward strand.
ATCCCACTTGGTTGGATGTGTGATCTTTTTTATGTGCTGTTGGGTTCAGTTGGATAAAATTTTGTTGAGAATCTTTGCATCTATATTTATCAAAAATACTGGCCTACAATTTTCTTTTTTGGTAGTGTCTGTGCTTTTGGTATTAGCATGATGGTGGCTTCATAGAATGTCTTTGGGGGTGCTCCTTCTTCAACTTTTTGGAAAAGTTTAAGAAGGATGGATATAAGTTATTTGTATGTTTGTTAGAATTTGTTAAGCCTTCTGGTCCTGGACTTTAGTTCGTAGGGAGTGTTTTTATCACTTACTCAATTTCTAGTGATCATTCTGTTCAGTTGATCTGTTTCTTCCTTTTTTTTTTAATTTTTTTTTTGGTCTTTTTGTCTTTTTAGGGCCATACCTGCGGCATATGGAGGTTCCCAGGCCAGGGGTCCAATCGGAGCTATAGCCACTGGCCTACACCACATCCATTGCAACTCAGAATCCAAGCCGCGTCTGTGACCTACCCCACAGCTGATGGCAACGCCGAATCCTTAACCCACTGAGTGAGGCCAGGTATGGAACCTGCGTCCTCATGGATGCTAAGTCAGGTTCGCAAACTGCTGAGCCACAACAGGAACTCCTGATTTGTTTCTTCCTGATTCAGTTTTGGTGGGCTGTATGTCTCTAGAAAGTTGTCCCTTTCTTCTGGGTTGTCAGATTTTTTGGCATGTAATTGTTTGTGGTATTCTCTTATGGTCTTTTGTATTTCTGCAGTATCTGTTGACATTTCTTGTTTATCATTTATTTTATTTATTTCTGTTCTTTTTCTCTTCTTCTTGGTGAGTCTGGCGATTTCCTCACTGATCTTTATGATTTCCTTCCTTCTGCTGACTTTAGTTTTTTTTGGTTCTTCTCAGTGTCCAGTCTCAGGACCCAGCCCCTGCCCAAGCATCTCAGGTTGTGGTGTCTGGGAGCAATAAGTACTGATGGTCTGTGAGGCTCTCTCTCTGCTTGTCCTACTCAGTCCAGCAGATGTGCCCTGTTCTGAGGCTTTGAGGTCTCTCTGTCTTGGCTGATCTCCCTGTCAGTCAGGTGGCTTCTCAGGATGTGGGTTCCTTTCCTCTTTGACAGCACCCTCTCCAGAGTGCTGGCCCCATCCTAATTCCTTTTTTCCACTCTTCTCTTTTTTTTCCCCTTTTGTTCTACCCAGTGATGTGGAGGGTTTCTTGCCCTTTTTGGAAGTTTAAGGTTTTCTGCCAGGTTTCAGTACATGTTCTGTGCCAGTCATTCTACATGCAGCTGGTTTTTTTGACGTGTTTGTGGGAGGAGGTAAGCACCATATCTTACTCCTCCACCATCTTTTTTTTTTTTTTGTCTTTTCTAGGGCCATATTCACAGGATATGGAGGTTCCCAGGCTAGGGGTCGAATCGGAACTGTAGCCACCAGCCTACGCCACAGCCACAGCAATGCAGGTTATGAGCTGTGTCTGCAACCTACACCACAGCTCACGGGAATGCTGGATTCTTAACCCAATGAGCAATGCCAGGGATTGAACCCGCAACCTCATGGTTGCTAGTCAGATTAGTTTAACCACTGAGCCACGACGGGAACTCCCTCTGCCCATTTTTTGATGGGGTTGTTTGTTTTTTGGTATTGAGCTGTAGGAGGTGTTTGTAAATTTTGGAGATTAATCCCTTATCAGTCGATTCATTTGTAAATATTTTCTCCCATTCTGTTGGTTGTCTTTTCGTTTTGTTTAGGGGTCCTTTGCTGTGCAGAAACTTTGAAGTTTAATTAAGTGCCTTGTGTTTATTTTTGTTTTAATTGTCATAACTCTAAGAGGTGGATCTGAGAAGATGTTGCTATCATTTATATTGGAGAGTGTTTGGCCCATGTTTTGCTCTAAGAGTTTTATAGTATCTGGTCTTATATCTAGGTCTTTAATCCATTTTGAGTTTATTTTTTGTATGGTGTTAGGAAGTGTTCTAATTTCATTCTCTTACATGTGACTGCCCAGTTTTCCCAGAACCACTTATTGAAGAGGCTGTCTTTTTTCCCTTGTATATTCTTGCCTCCTTTGTCATAGATTAGTTGACTGTAGGTGCGTGAGTTTAATTCTGGGCTTTCTATCCTGTTCCACTGATCTATATTTCTGTCTTTGTGCCAATACCATACGGTTTTGATGACTGTAGCTTTGTAGTAGAGTCTGAAGTCAGGGAGCCTGATTCCTCCAGCTCCGTTTTTCTTTTCAGGATGTCTTTGACTATTCTGGGTCTTTTGTGTTTCCAAACAAACTAAAATATTTTGTTCTAGTTCTGTGAAGAATGTCCTTGGTAATTTGAGAGGGATTAAATTGAATCTGTAGATTCCCTAGCGTAGTATAGTCATTTTGATAACATTGACTCTTCTAATCCAAGAGCATGGTATGTCTTTCCATCTGTTTGTGTTATCCTTGATTTCTTTCATCAGCATCTTACAGTTTTCAGAGTACAGGTCTTTTGTCTCTTTAGGCAGGTTTATTCCTAAGTATTTGATTCTTTTTGATGTGATGGTAAACGGGATTGCTTCCCTAATTTCTCTTTCTGATCTTTCGTTGTTAGTATATAGAAATGCAGTTGATTTCTGTACATTAATTTTGTATCCTGTTGACTTTGCCAAATTCATTGATGAGCTCTAAGAGTTTTCTGGTAGAATCTTCAGGATTTTTTAGGTATAGTATCATGTCATCGGCAAATAGTGATAGTTTGACTTCTTCCTTTCCAATTTGGATTTGTTTTATTTCTTTTCCTTCTCTGATTGCTGTGGCTAGGACCTCCAAAACTATGTTGAAAAGTAGTGGCAAGAGCAGACATCCTTGTGTTGTTCCTCATCTCAGTGGCAATTCTTTCAGCTTTTCACCGCTGAGATGATGTTAGCTCTGGGTTTGTCATGTATGGCCTTTATTATGTTGAGATAGGTTCCCTCTGTGCTCACTTTCTGAAGGGTTTTTATCAGAAATGTGTACTGGATTTTGTCAAAGGCTTTTTCTGCATCTATTGAGAGGATCATATGGATTTTATTCTGCAGTTTGTTAATGTGGTGTATCACACTGATTGATTTGCGGATATTGAAGAATCCTTGCATCCCAGGGATAATTCCCACTTGATCCTTTTAATGTATTGTTGGATGTGGTTTGCTAGTATTTTGTTGAGGATTTTTGCATCTATGTTCATCAGTGAAATTGACCTGTAATTTTCTTTTTTTTGTGGTATCTTTGTCTAGTTTTGGTATCAGGGTGATGGTGGCCTCGTAGAATGAGATTGGGAGTGTCCCTTCCTCTGCAGTTTTTTGGAATAGTTTCATAAGAATGGGTGTTAGCTCTTCTCTAAATGTTTGATAGAATTTGCCTGTGAATCCATCTGGTCCTGGACTTTTGTTTGTTGGAAATTTTTTAATCACAGTTTCAATTTCAGAACTTGTGATTGGTCTGTTCATCTTTTCTATTTAATCTTGGTTTAGTCGTGGAAGATTGTACTTTTCTAAGAATGTGTCCATTTCTTCTAGGTTTTCCGTTTTGTTGGCGTAGAGTTGCATGTAGTAGTCTCTTATGATTTTTTGTATTTCCATGATGTCCGTTGTTACTTCTCATTTTTCATTCCTAATTTTATTGTTTTGAGTCCTCTCTTTTTTTCTTGATAAGTCTGGCTAAGGGTTTATCAATTTTGTTGATCATTTCAAAGAACCAGCTTTTATTTCCGTTGATCTTTTCTATGGTTTTCTTCGTTTCTGTTTCATTGATTTCTGCTCTGATCTTTGTAATTTCTTTTCTTCTACTAACTTTAGGTCTTGACAGTTCTTCCCTCTCTAGCTGCTTTAGATGTAAAGTTAGGTTGTTTGAGCTTGTTTCCTGAGGTCGGCTTGTATTGCCATAAACTTCCCTCTTAGAACTGCTTTTGCTGCATCCCATAGGTTTTAGAGTGTCGTATCTTTGTTGTCATTTGCTTCTAGGTATTTTTTAATTTCCTCTTTGATTTCTTCAGTGATCCATTGGTTGTTTAGTAGCATGTTGTTTAGTCTCCTCGTGTTTGTGTTTTTTGCAGTTTCGTTCTCGTTGATTTCCAGTCATACAGTGTTGTGATGAGAAAGATGTTTGATATGATTTCAATTTTCTTAAAGTTACTGAGGCTTGATTTGTAGCCCAGGGTGTGATCAATCTTAGAGAATGTTCCGTGTGCACTTGAGAGTATTCTGTTGCTTTTGGATGGAATGTCCTATCAATATTAAGTCCATCTGGTCTACTGCTTCATTCAGGGCCTGTTTCCTCATTGATTTTCTGTCTGGATGATTTATCCATTGCTGTAAGTGGGGTGTTAAAATCCCCCACTATTATTGTGTTATTGTCGATTTCTCCTTTTAAGGTTGTTAGCAGTTGCCTTATATATTGTGGTGATCCTATGTTGGGTGCATAGATATTTAAAATTGTTATATCTTCTTCTTGGATTGATCCTTTAATCATTATGTAGTGTCCTTCCTTGTCTCTTAAAATATTCTTCATTTTAAGGTCTGTTTTGTCTGATGAGTATTGCTACTCCAGCTTTCTTTTGATTCCCTTTTGCATGGAATATTTCCTTCCATCCTTTCACTTTCAATTTGTATGTGTCCCTAGAAGTGAAATGGGTCTCCTGAAGACAGCATATATATGGGTCTTGTTTTTGTATCCATTCAGCCAGTCTGTGTCTTTTGGTTGGGACATTTAGTCCATTAACATTTAAGGTAATTATTGATATGTGTGTTCTTATTGTCATTTTATTAACTGTTTTGGATTTGCTTCTGTTGCTCTTTTTTCTTCCCTTCCTCTCTTGTTCTCTCCTCTTGTGGTTTAATTACTGTCTTAAGTGTTGTATTTGAGTTGATTTTTCTTACTTGTTTGTGTATCAATTGTAGATTTTTGGTGTGCAGTGACCCTGAAGTTTTGATATAGGAGTCTATATATAAATGAGATTGTTTTAAGTTGTTGGTTTCTTATTGGCAGTTGCATCCCCAGTGTCTTGCATTTGTATCCTCTTCTCGTGATTTCTGATTTTGATAGCATAATTGTGCATGGATGATTTCATATCTTTATTGTATATATGCCTTTACTGGTGAGCCTTGTCATTTATGATGTTTTTGTTTCTGGTTGCAGCCTTTTCTTTTCTGCCTAGAGAAGTTCCTTTAGTATCTGTTGTAAAGCTGGTTTAGTGTTGCTGAATTTTCTTAGCTTTTGCTTATCTGTAAAGGTTTTGATTTATCCTTCAAATCTGAATGAGAGCCTTGCTGGATAAAGTAATCTTGGTTGGAGGTCTTTTCCTTTCATCATGTTAAGTATATCCTGCTACTCCCTTTGGCCTGCAGAGTTTCTGCTGAAAAATCTGCCGATAACCTTATTGGGGTTCCCTTGTGTCTTATTTGTTTCTTTTCCCTAGCTGCTTTCAGTATTTTCACTTTGTCTTTAATTTTGGTCATTTTGATTAATATGTGTCTCAGGATATTCCTCTTTGGGTTTATTTTCTTTTTAATTTTTTTAAAAAGTTAAAAAAGTCTCTCTTTTCTTATTTTCCCTCCCCATGATGTATGATTTTGTTGTCTTTTTATTTTAACATCTTCATGTTTAGATCTGTATGCTGGCTTATTTGAATAATTGCTTTCCATTTGTGGTTTCCTCCATTCTATTTCTTACTTTTTACTTTTTTTTTTTAATAGGAGCCCTTTCAGTATTCCTTTTAGAAAGAGTTTAGCATTGCTGTATTCTTTTAGCTTTTGTTTGTTGGAGAATTTCATTTCCCCTTCTGTTTTAAATGATATTCTTGCTGGGTAGAGTATTCTAGGTTGAAATTTTTTTCCTTTCAGCACTTTAAATATATCTTGCCACTCCCTTCTGGCCTGTAGTGTTTCTGTAGAGAAATCAGCTGATAGCCATGTGGGGGAATCCTATAATTAACCCTTTGCTTTTCTCATGCTGCCTTTAGGATCCTCTCTTTATCTTTAATTTCACCATTTTTAATATAATATATCGGTATGGGCCTGTTTGTGTTCAGCTTGTTTGGGGCCTTCTGTGCTTCCTGTATCCCGATGTCAGATTCCTTTAGATTCGGAAAGTTTTCAGACATAATTTCTTCAAATATATTTTCAATCCCTTTTTCTTCTCCTTCTGAAATTCCTATTATGCATAGATTGGGCCACTTTATATTATCCCATAGGGCCGCTTTATATTATCCCATAGGTCTCTTATATTGTGGTGTGTTGAGTAGATTTGCTGGAGTGTAGTTATCTGGGTCTCCTAGTAGATCTGGTGAAAATAGTACTAGTGTTAGTAGGGCTATAGCTATGGATAGGACTCCTAGGATGTCTTTAATGATGTAATAGGGGTGGAATGGAATTTTGTCTATGTCAGATGAGATTCCTGTGGGGTTGTTTGATCCCGTTTTGTGGAGGAGTAATAAGTGTACAGCTGCCAGGGCAGCGATGATAAATGGCTGGATGAAGTGGAAAGCAAAGAATTGTGTGAGCGTTGCTTTATCTACTGAGAAGCCCCCTCAGATTCATTCTACGAGGTCAATACCAATGTATGGAATTGCTGATAGGTTTGTGATGACTGTTGCTCCCCAGAATGATGTTTGTCCTCATGGCAATACATATCCTATAAAGGCCATTGCTATAACTGTTAGTAGTAGGATAACTCCGATGTTTCATGTCTCTAGGAATAGGTAGGATCTGTAATATAGGCCTCGTCCTACATGGATGAACAAGCAGATGAAAAATATGGATGCTCCATTTGCATGTAGGTAGCAGCTGATTCATCCATAGTTTACATCTCGGCAAATGTGTGTTACTGATGAAAAGGCAGTTGTTGTGTCTGATGTGTAGTGCATTGCTAGGAATAGGTCTGTTAAGATTTGTAATACTAGGCAGATTCCTAGGAGGGAGCCAAAGTTTCATCATGATGAGATGTTTGAGGGGGCTGGCAGGTCAATGAATGCGTTATTGATTTTTATTAATGGGTGGGATTTTCGGATGTTGGTCGTTAGTGTTCTTGTAGTTGAATTACAATGATGATTTTTCATGTCATTAGTCATGGTTAGATTCCGTGTGAGAATAATGACAATATACATTGCATTTATTTTAAGTACTATTTTTGTAATTAGTTTCGTTGGGTTTTGTTCAAAACCTTCTCCTATTTATGGGGGTTTAGGGTTGATTGTAAGTGGTGGGGTGGATTGTGGGGTTGTGTTGAATTTTGGTGGGTCTTTTTTAGGCTTAATGGTGTTCTTGATTTATTTGGGTGGTATGTTAGTGGTGTTTGGTTATACTACTGCTATAGCCACTGAGATGTATTCTGAGGTTTGAGTTTCTAATAAGACTGTTTTAGGTGTATTTGTCTCTGGTTTGATGATGGAGTTTTGTATGATTTATTATGTTTTAAAGGAAGAGGAGATGGAGGTTATTTTTAAATTTAATGGATTAGGGGATTGGGTGATTTATGAAACTGGTGATTCTGGATTTTTTAGTGAGGAGGCTATGGGTATTACTGCTTTATATAGTTATGGTACTTGGTTGGTTATTGTTACTGGGTGGTCACTACTTATTGGGGTTGTAGTAATTATGGAAATTACCCAGTGGGAATGAAATAGGATTATAGTGATGATGATGGTGATGAGGAATGATAGGAAGTATAGTTTGATTAAGCCTGTTTGGTTGGATATTAAGATTGATATTTTTATTTGGACTAAGAAGTTTGGTTTGGTAGAATAGTTTCTAGTCAGATTAAATCTAGGAGTAGTGATGTGGATTTTTGGCTTGCTGAGAGGTTAAAATGTGGTGGTAAGCGGTGTATTACAGAGGGGTGATATACTAGTATGTTGGAGAATTTGAATGATTGTGAGGGGTATTTATATTTTAGGTATTATGGGAGTTCCCATCATGGCTCAGTGGTTAACAAATCTGACTAGGAACCATGAGGTTGCGGGTTCAGTCCCTGGCCTTGCTCAGTGGGTTAAGGATCCGTCATTGCTGTGAGCTGTGGTGTAGGTTGCAGACATAGCTCGGATCCCACATTGCTGTGGCTGTGGCGTAGACCGGAGACTACAGCTCCAATTAGACCCCTAGCCTGGGAACCTTCATATGCCATGGGTGTGGCCCTAGAAAAGGCAAAAAGACAAAGTTAATTAATTAATTAATTTTAGGTATTGTGGAGTATCGTTAATGTTAAATCCTAGGACAAACCCAATGATGGTTACTGTGAGGGCTGTCAGCTTTAGATAATAAGGCATGGTTGTATGTGGGACTGTTTTTGGGGGGATGTTGTTAGAGATTAGGAATTGGGCTATAATGCTTCCTACTAGGAGTCATTTGATGGAGTTAATTAGTAGGGGGTTGTTTTCATTGATTGGGGCTAGTATGGAAAAGTGGGATTGTCCTAGGAGTGTAAAGATGATTTGGGTGCTGTATATGGCTGTTAGGGATGTAGTGATAAGTGTTATTAATAGGGCTCAGGCATTTGTGTATCATGTGTTTGCTGTTTCAATGATTAGGTCTTTTGAGTAGAATCCAGTGAGGTATTGTGTTCCTGTTAATGCTAGGCTTCCGATAATTAGTGCTGTTGTGGTGAATGGTATTGCATTATATAATCCTATTTTTTAAATGTCTTGTTCATCATTAAGGCTGTGAATAATTGATCAGGAGCGTATGAATTATATTGCTTTGAAGAATGCATGTGTGCAAATGTGGAGGAATGCTAGGTGTGGTTGGTTAATACCAAGTGTTACTATTATTAGGCCGAGGTGACTTAAAGTTGAAAAAGCTACAGTTTTTTTTATGTCATTTTGGGTGAGGGCACATAGTGCTGTGAATATGGCAGTGATAGCTCCCAAGCAAAGTGTTATTGTTTGGATTAGTTTATTGTATTCTATTAGTGGGTGAATCGAATTAGTAAAAATACGCTGGCTACAACTATTGTACTTGAGTGAAGTAGTGCTGGTACTGGAGCAGGGCTATTGCCGAGGGAAATCATGGGTGGAGTCCAAATTGGGCTGATTTTCCTGCTGCAGCTAGTAGGGGTCCTATTAAGGGTATGTTTGGACAGTTGTAGTTGAGTATGAAGATTTGTTGAAAATCTCATGCATCTAAGTGTGATAAGAATCATGTTCTTGATAGTACAAATACAATGTCTCCAATGCGGTAAAGAATTGCTTATAGTGCAGCTGTGTTGGCGTCTGTTCGTCCGTGTCATCAGCCGATTAATAGGAAAGATATGATTCCTTCCCCTTCCTAGCCAATAAAGAGTTGGAAAAGGTTATTGACAGTTACGAGGATTATTATAGTAAAAAGAAATAGTAGTAAATATTTGAAAAAGCGGTTAATGTTAGGGTCTGAGTGTATGTACCATATGGAGAATTCCATAATAGACAATGTAATGAATAGTGCTACTGGTGCGAGTGTTATAGAGAAACAGTCTATTTTATCTGATATGAGTATTGCTACTCTGGCTTTCTTTTGATGCCCATTTGCATGGAATATTTTCTTCCATCCTCTCACTTTCAATTTGTATGTGTCTCTAGAAATGAAGTGGGTTTCTTGAAGACAGCATGTATATGGGTCTTGTTTTTGTATCCATTCGGCTAGTCTGTGTCTTTTGGTTGGGGCATTCAGTCCATTAACATTTAAGGTAATTATTGATATGTATGTTCTTATTGCCATTTTATTAACTGTTTTGGGTTTTTGTTGCTCTTTTTTTCTTCCCTTATTCTCTTGTTGTCTCCTCTCACAAGAGGGCTATCTTTAATGTTGTATTTGAGTTGATTTTTCTTATTTGTTTCTGTATCAATTGTAGATTTTTGGTTTGCAGTTACCCTGAAGTTTTCATATAGGAGTCTATATATAAATGAGATTGTATTAAGTTGTTGGTTTCTTAATTGCACGTTTGTCTCCAGTGACCTGCATTTGTGCTCTCTTCTCATGATTTCTGATTTTGGTAGCATAATAGTGCATGGATGTTTTAGTATTAGTACCTTTACTGTATCTATGCCTTTACTGGTGGGCCTTGTCATTTGTGGTGTTTTTGTTTCTGGTTGTGACCTTTTCCTTTCTGCCTAGAGAAGTTCCTTTAGGATTTGTTGTAAAGCTGGTTTAGTGTTGCAGAAATCTCTTAGCTTTTGCTTATCTGTAAAGGTTTTGATCTCTCCTTCAAATCTGAATGAGAGCCTTGCTGGATAAAGTAATTTTGGTTGGAAGTTTTTCCCTTTCATCACATTTAGTATATCAATCATGCCACTGCCTTCTGGCCTGCAGAGTTTCAGCTGAAAAATCTGCTGATAACCTTAGCGGGGTTCCATTTGTTTCTTTTCCCTAGCTGCTTTCAAAATTTTCTTTGTCTTTAATTATGGTCATTTTGATTAATATATGTCTCAGGGTGTTCCTCCTTGGGTTTATTTTATATGGTATTCATTGTGCTTCCTGGATTTGACTGGATTTATCTCTCTTCTCTTCTGCATTAGTGATTACCACTAATCTGTCCTCCACCTCACTGATTCATTCTTCTGCCTCCTGTATTCTACTGTTGGCTGCTTCTAATGAATTTTTTATTTGTTATTGTATTTTGCATCTCTTCTTGTTTAATTTTTACAGCTTGTATTTCTTTGCTCAGTGTTTCCTGTAAATTGTCAATCTTTGCCTCCAGTCTATTTCCAATGCCTTGCATCATCTTCATCATCAACACTCTAAGGTCTCTTTCTGGGAGGCTGATAATCTCATCACTGAGCTGTTTTTCTGGGCTTATCTCTTTCTCCCTTATCTGAGTTAGAGTTTTCTGTCTTTTCATTTTTATTGGTTTTTGGTGTGGTGACCTTTTTGTAGACAATAGAGTTGTAGCCTTTCTTAGTTCTGGTGTTTGCCTTCCCTGTGGCTGATGCTGGTATGGAAGGGGCTTGCTGTAGGCTTTCTGTTGGGAGGGAGTGATGCCTGCTCACTGGTAGGTGGGGTTGATTCCTCTCCTTCTGATGGGTGGGGCTTTGTCTCTGGATGAGATTAGAGGCTGGCTGTGTGCCTGAGGGGTCTTTAGGCAGCCTGTTTCCTGATGGGTGGGGCTGAGATCCCACCTGGATTATTGTTTGGCCTGGGGCTTCTCAGTGCTGATGGGAGGGACCAGATTTTCCCAGAAATGGCCCCCTCCAGAGAAATACTGGCTGCTGAATGTTCCCGAGAGCTTCATCTCCAATGCCCTTCCCCCACAACAAGCCACAGTCACCCGTTTTCCCAGGAGATATTCCAAGAATTGCAGTCAGGTTCCAACCGGATTCCTATGGAGACTTTGCTTTTCCCTGAGACCCAGTGCACGTGAAAGTCTGTGTGTGCCTTTCAAGAATGGGGTCTCTGTTTCCCCCAGTCCTGTGGAGCTCCTGCACACAAGCCCCACTGGCCTTCAATGCCAGATACTCCGGGGGCTCTTTCTCCCTGTACCAGATCCCAGGTGTGGGGATTTGACGTGGGGCTCGGAATTCTCAGTTCTGTAGCTGAGTCTCTGTGATGCAGTTACTTTCCAGTCTGTGGGGATTCCCACCCGGGAGGTATGGGGTTGCTTCTATCGCGTAATTGCCCCTACCTCTTGATGTGGCCTCCTGTTTGTCTTCTGGAGTAGGATAAATTTTTGAAAGTTTCCAGTCCATTTGGTTGAAGGTTGCTCAGCATTTGGTTGTGAATTTGTTGTTTTTATGAGAGAAGTTGAGCTCCAGTCCTTCTGTTCTGCCATCTTCCCCACAACCATAATTTAAATACAAATTTGGCTTCAAAATGTACATTTTCCTCTTTACACTATCCTGGCTCATGCTAATTATTTCAACTGTGTTGCTTTGCTAGTTTCTTAGACTTTTTTTTTTTTTCTTTTGAAGTAGGAGATTAAGGGGTAGGGGGTCTGGGTACAAAGGAAGATGACTTTTTTTAAGTAAAATGTATCTCAGTCTTTCTATAAAGTAGGTTACCTAGATAAATTTCAGGGTTTAAATACACACACACACACACAAATATACGTGTACCCTCTCAGGGTGTATAAAAGATTCTAGGGATTGTCCTGTTTGAAAGCTTACCGTGCCCTGACTGTGGGACAGTCTGGAATCTGATTATTGTCTCTACCTCTTCTGTGTGGTCATGGATGACACACAATGACATCATCAATAGGACAAAATATATGGCATTTATTAAACATGAGTTATAATATCAATAGAGCATGCATGAGCAGATTACTCATTCCTTTAACAAAAACACCAATCGATACTGAAAACATTAAGTGATTAAATTTCCACAACATACAAAATTCTCTCCGTTAAAGTGAGAAAGAAAAAAAAATCACAGGTTCAATAAATACAGTGATTTCAGCTGGCCCCATAAAGGCATAAGGCACAAATTAAACCAAGGGATTAGCACGTCAGAATGAAGCGTGTCTGCCCCGGTGAGGCCCGACTGTACTCAAGGCTCCCACGCCCCTGCACTGGCCTCGGCACCTGCCCTTGCACGCTGGGGCACCTGCCCTCCGGGGTCACGTCTTCCCCTGGGGGTGCCCGTGCCCCTGTGGGCAGACTTCCCTGTACCAGAGAAACACTGCCTCTAATACTTTTATGGGTAAGTAAAACCTTCATGCTGTAACAAATGATCCTGGCCTGAGTAACATGAAATTTCAAGTTAATGCCCTTTTTTCTCCCAACCAAAGTCTACTAAAACAAATCAACTGTGAGGGGATTCCCCCAACAGACTCAGTGTCTACATGGAAAGCTAAGGACGGCCTAGTACAGTGGGGACACTGGTTAGTTGTTTGAAATATGACCTTGAAACCTGCCCTCTCTCTCGCCCTCCCCCTCCCTTCATGTTTTAGAAGTGAATCAGAACCCCAGCAATTTCCACTGGGGCTTAAACTGTGTAGAGGAGGAAGCAACCATCACCCTTTCCAGACTTCATGCCGCAGGGTTCCAGGGCCTTTGTCCATCTGTGAAAAGTGCGTGTCTCCAAGTGCTTAAGTCAGTGTCTTCTTCATGGTTAATTCCAGGACTCGTGTGTATGGGGTATAGTTCCTGGAGGGCATTGTAATTTCACGGGTCCTACCTGTTTGGCTGAGAAATGAGAAGAGGCAAGTCAGGAAGGTGAAACAAAGCTCTCCACCTACTTCACCTGGTAAGAAATCTGTTTCAACACTTAAAAATTAGACTGCCACAGTGTAGCTGAATATTGCATTTAAATATTATAAGGGAGGACATTATTTTTAGCAACTTTTAAAGGTTGTGCCGGGGTCCATGATTCAGAAAACTAAAACATGCATTCATGGAACTCATATTTGGTGGGAAAGACATGTACATAAATAGTTTCAATGTCATATGTTAGGTACTCTATATAGAGACATAAGGAACTATGCAAAACACCATGCATTTGTGCAGATCCAGCTGCCCTTCTCCTCCACACTCTGTGCGCTGGGAAGATGTCAGAAAAGTCGGCATCAGTGGGCTCCCTCACCCTGTAGCTTCCAGTTACCTCTGACTGATTGGGTGACGGAGACAGGGCGTGAGAGAAGGGAGCATAGGAAGGCCCCATGTCTGACCTCCAGCCAGGCTGGAACTCACCCCTTCATCTCTTGTACCAGCTTTTGAACCCCACCTGTTCAGGCCCAGGCTGGCAGCACCCTCCACGGTTGCTAGCTCCAGAGCAAGCCAGTGTCCACTGTTTATTCCCCTAAAAGCCATCCCCAAATTTCTCCACAGCCCCTTCATTTAAGTCTCTTCTGTCTTCCCTTCCTTCCAGGATGCTGAAGAGCACAAGAATGAACACATGATGGACAAAGTGAGAGCAGCTATTTCTCTGGGAGGAACCTGGCACAGAGAAGGTGACCTTAGAAGGTGGCCTTGCCTAGATGTTCAAGTGGCCGAGGAGGAGCTGGGAATTCTAGGCAATTTTACGTGCAGAGGTAAAGAAGGGTGAACAGAGGCCGCGGTGGGGAAAGGAGATGCTCTTGGTAGTGCCGGAGCAGAGAGATCATAATGAAAGTGGCATAAAATGTGGCCCAGGGCAGGGAGGGGCCTTGTGTGCCCTGCCAAGGGATTCAGAAGGGGACGGCGAGCCACTAAAGGGTTTTAACGAGGGGCAGGACATGCTCCTATTTTTATTCTAGCAGGATTGCTTGGCATCTTTGAGGGTTGACTGCAGCAGAGTTGCAGAAGGTTAGGAGCATTTTGCTATTCAGGAGGGAAGAGAGATCTTGAGAACTTGAGGTAGAGCAATAAGGAACAGTCAGAGACCTCTTGGGAGGCAGAAGTAGTAGGATTTGGTGACTGAGATGGAGAAAATATCCCACTTCTTTCTTCTCCTGGATATATTATCTACCTTTCCCAGTCTCCCTTGCAATCTGGTGGGCACATGACTCTACAGGCAGAAATGATTCATACGACATGCAGGTTTAGTATGTTGAAAACCTTCTACGAGCTTTCACGCACAGGATACGCTGGTGGGCCCCAGAGGACTCCACGGCCCAGGCAGGGTCACTAAGGATGGAAGCATCCTGGGTTCCCGAGTACCTGTGAGGAGTGAGAACCGTGCCCACCGGCCTTGGGCTGTGATGGGAGACATCAGTCTTCATTTTAAGCCATCAAGACTGGTGGGCTTTTGCTACATCAGTTATACTCCTTATCCTGACTAACGCAGTGACTGCATGCCCTACGAGGCACCAGACAGCTCCCTCCCCCTAACTTCCCACGTCCCATTGTTCACAAAATGATAGGGAATCTACCTCCTTAACCTCTGTTTTGTCATCATTCTTTCTTCCCTCGGCCTCTGCCCGAGTTCATTCTCTCGGCATCACCTCTGGACACAGGACTGCTACTCTCCCTGGTCTCCCTGCCTCAGTGTCGGCAGAGTCATCCTCGCCTCCAAATCTGCCATCCATTTTGCCATCAAAGGTATTTCCCTGCAGGGACAGCCAGAGTGTATTACTGTCGTTAAAACCCTTCAGAGTCTCCCCACTGCTTCCTGGACAGAGCCTGAACGCCTCTGCACAGTGTAAAGGCCTCTACCATCTACTCTCGTATCTCGCCCCGAGGCCGGCCTCGGTAAGAAACACAGCGCTCATTTACATACTGCTTCCCAGTGCGCCTGCCTCAGCTGCCCCGCCGACTGGAATGCTTTTCTCATCAAATCGATCTGATCGATTCCTGTCTGTACTTCTAGACTCAAACCAAAGATCTCCTCCTCTGTGATAGTTTCCCCAGTTCCCCAAAGCAGGGATAGAAACCATCATTCTTCTCTGTTTGCGCTCACTTTCCTTGAGCAGTGCTCCTCAAGTCTCTGCTTCCACAGGGTTCGCTTTTGCTCACCGTTTCCATCAGTAACACCTCCCATTACCCTGCGGTGATTTTCAACTGTCGTTGGGAGACAGCTTCCTAGGGGCCAGTGCAAAGCTCGGGGGAGCATGTTAAATTTCACATGCCTCTCCCCAAGAGAGTCAATATGACGTTTCCATCCTCTCCACCCCTCCCTCCCTCCAGCCCTTGAAAATGACAGTCACAGAGGCTTACAGCACATTCCTGGAAGCATCTCCATGCACCCACTGGTCCATACATCCTCTGCTAGTTATAATTTCACGGGCAACGAAAACCCTCTCTCACTCATCTTTCTGACCTCCGCAGCTCACTCAGGCCAGGGACAGAAATCACTACACGCATGGATGGCACAGGAAACCAGAACACAACAGATTACGAGGAGTGGGTCAGAGAGTCACCTTCACCTGCCACAGAGAGGAATCCACAAGATCTAGCATTGCACGAGTCCCCAGTGGCCTGACAAGGATGTTTAGTGAAGTGCCAGGGGCAGGAACCAGATGGCAGTTTGTGCCAACTCCTGTGAAAATTCCACAGTCCAGAAGTAGTCTCCAGTGACAACATCCTAAAAGCCCGTAAAATACTGAAATATTTATGAAGGGTGAACCCTGTGGAATATGAGAGCCTGTTTTGGAAACCCACTCTTACAGAAAGAAGTGAGGTATTTCATTTAGTTGATTGCTAGGAAACAACAGGATTTTGAGAACACAAATAATTTCAACCATAGAACTAAAATTCAACCCTTAACATGTTAAGGCTATTGTTAGCCTTTCATTAATCCATGAAGGGAAACAAAAGCAGAGTCGGTAGATAAAGTTTTGACACAAAGCCACTTTGGGTTCTGGTCTCTATGATAAAAACATGAAAACATAGGCCTTTTAAAGTACTTACTGTGTGCCAGCACTTTTGACCACAAGGAATATTTTTCGTTAAATCATACCTATTAAGACATAATTTATGAGCATGCTGGGAACCAAGTTTCCCCAAGGGGCAAGAAAAAGAAGTCTCTTTTCTTTTGATATTTTGTTTTCCACTTTTCTCCTTGAATGAGGCCAGGCTGACCTAAAATGGCTCTCAATGGCTTTAATTAATATTTGAGTTTGATTTGAAAAATCTCATGTATATATTTTTAAAATAGATGTTTAAAAGCCTCCGAAATCATGGTGATGCCTTTGTACCCCTTCCTTCTCTCTTTGCTCTTTAATAAGTTCTTTGCTTTCCAGAAATGGCTAACACGAAGAAGAGATACGGAAACGGAAGAATTTGAGGAGGAGAAACTGGAGGCAGAAAGATGAGATTGAGAAGATTAGCCAGAGAACACTGGTCTCAAGTAGGCCAGTGTGGTGGGAATGGAAAGGTATGAAGCAAGTAACGAAGGAAAAAGCCAGCCCCATATGAATGTGTGCGTCCCAGAGCAAAGCAACTCACAGCTCAAAGGAAACTGCAATATACTGAACTTAGATAACTGGGAAAGTGGTGATCGCATCAACAGAAATATGAAAATGTCACTGCACTGGGCACTTTGTGCCTGTGTCTTACTTAACCCTCGTAGCAAGTTTCAGGAGGAATTACTATCAGAATCTTCCCTTTCTAGTAAGGAAATTGAGATTCAAAGAGGGGAGGTTAGGGCTTTGCCCAAAGCTCCAGATGCAAAAGGCAGATCCAAGACCCAAACCCAAGCCACCACTCTTAACCACAACTAGAGTTAAGACTTGGATGGGAAAAAATGATGTGCTCAGCATAGGATGGGGTGGGCGTGCAGATCAAGTGTTCCCTGCAGGCAGCCAGGAATGAGGACCTGTAGACAAGTCTGAACTACCATCCACAGGGAGGAAAGAGGTGAAGCAACGGACTAGATGCTATCTTTGCAGGAATGACAGTCACCAAGGTAATCCATGAGGAGCTCCCAGGGTGAGGATCTGGGTGGGAGAAAGAGGAGCCGTCTAAGACGGCGGAGGACAGGCCAGGAAAGTAAGGAGAGAAGCAGGAGAGGAGAGTCCTACAGGAGGCGGACATCCTTCTGCCAAGGAAGAAGCATCAAGGCTCCAGAGATGGCTCCGTCCAGCAACTATTGAGTGATTGCTGGCCCTGTTCTAAGTCAGTCCCCACAATACTGCAGTTTTGACAAGGATATAAATCCCTGCTGTCATGGAGCTTACACTGTAGTGGAGAGAGAGAGAATAAACACTAAGAAGTAAAACATAAGCAGGAATTGCCTCTTTCAAGTCCTTTCTTGGTTGGCATGGACTTTTCATTCATTCTACCAGTGAATGTTACTGAGCATCAAGAAAACACGAGACTAGGGGATGGCAGCCTAAGGATCCCTGTCCACAGGAGTACACAGTGTGGGCAGGGACGGAGGGGAGGTAATAAAAGGGGCTTAATGGCTCTGTAAGTAAAGGCTGACTTCAGGTTTTTCAGCACATAAAAATGGAGCAGCTCTAATTGTAAGTGAAATGCCATTAGCTGAAGCACAGTGTGTAAGACTTGCAGGTATATGGAGAAATGGGTTGTGGGGCTGTACTGCTCTACAGCAAGGCTTTGTGCCTGGTGCCTGGAACAGACTGGGACTCTAATGTCACAGCTGACAGAGACCTCATCAATCACTGGGGCTTCCAGAGCTTTACACCGTGTCCAGAGGGTTCCAAACCACTGATAGTTTGACTGAAGAGCTCAGTACATATGGAAGCACTAACTACTTGATAAGCTATCAGTCCTTTTAATAAAAGCACAGATAGCCACCAAAAAAAAAATGAAGTTAAATGTTTTAGCACACCCAGATTCATTTGAATTTGATAGTCTTACATGTAAAATCAGAGTTCTGATTTAGTTACTGGGAATAATGGCTATTATTTATTAAGGGCTTACCCTTGGTCTAGTTACCATGCTGAATGCTTTCTATACATGTTTTCATTTAGTCCTCATAGCAACCCTATAAAATTTGATATTGTCATCTCGATTCCCGTTTTAAGGATGACATCACTGAGGTTTAAGAGAGACTGAGCAACTTGCGCAGGGCCGTGCTCAGCTGGCAGCCGGCTGGGCAGGGACGCCCCAGAGCCGAAGCCCTCCCAGCTGACAGCACTGCCGAGTTCTCTGCAGGAGAACGGGGAGGAAGGACAAAACTCATCTGCACCACTGAGGCTTAATTCATTACACTTATGGATCGAAAACATTTGGGGAGCCTGTTCTTAAAGTATTCTGGAAAGTACCAAGGAATCCTTTAATAGACGCAAGTTTGAAGTCTGAGAACCAGGAATTTTGTTAAAACGTACGTAACACAATTCAGCAACTCTCTATTTAGAGTATTTTAAAACTGCAGAGGTACCACAATAGGACTCCGAAGGTAAGGTTCAAAGCCTGGTGTGTGGCTTTTACTGACCCCCTTTATCTCTCTGGGCTTCGGTTTTGGTATCTAAAACATGGATATTAAACTAGACTGCGGGTTCCAATTTGATTTTGACCGCAGAGCTCTTCAGTCAAGCAAAATCTGACTTGGACTTTAACATAGAAAACACACTAAAAGCTGAGTTTCTCAGGTTGGTTTTGTTTTCTTTGGTGGGGAGGGTCTCCACAGGCCAGCTCCTTGCTCACCCCCTCGCCCCGAGGCCCCTCCTTGGAGCCCTAGCACACAGCACGGGTTCCCAAAAGCACCGGTGGGAAAGTACGGCCCTGAATCACCTCTCGAGATGCCGTGCCCCTGGCCTTGCACAGTGTCGCATAGTAGGGACTTCATAAATATTTGTGAGCAAACAAATGAAATATTACTCTGCCTTTTCGGAAATGTGGAGACCGTAGTTTTCATTTCCTCTGCTGACTGACCCAGGTAGTTAAAGTGCTAAGATGGATCCTGGGGGAAACCAAATGTTATGTTTATGGAAAAGCTGCTTTTAGATACTGAAGTGGCTTCCAAGTTCAGCGTGGCCATAAGTTAAGGGTCTGTCAGCACTTCCATTATGAAAACTGCTTTGTGGTTTCATAACTTAGCCATAAAAGTTTGCTTCAGGCTATCCTTCAGCATACAAATTGAAACCCCTGTTTTAAGCCAAAATGTGGGAATTAGAAAACAAACAATTTATTGGTTTCAGGCATGGTTCTGTACCCATCTTAACCAAACAAGATTTATTATGTGGGCAATTAGTGGGCTGAGCCACTTGGTTCTTGAAAAATAAAAAAGGAGGAAAATGGCCAAACTATTTATATTTTAAAAGGAGTCCCTGGACATGATCAATCATTTTTTGGGGTCCTATTTTTATCAGGTGTTTTGTCCCTGCGTTCATGGGACCTGGCGTCCACTTAGCTATTCTTTTTCCTTCCTTTTGAAACATTTTCTGTAAGTTATATCAGAGTGATAAAATTGCCTTATTTTTACCAGAAAGCAAGCAATGTGATTGAGAATAATGTCAAAGACAAGACCTTAATGGTGCTTTTGGTAAATACTTTGGGAACGGCAAGTGGCTCATTTTAATGAACAAGAAAGACAACATCAGTAGTGAATAAAACCGGGAGCGAGTAAGACACGGTCCTGCAGTGTGAGAGCCGAGAAATCACCTAGTCAAACCGCGGACTTCACAGACTGGGAAACCGAAGCCCCAGCAAGGAGAGGCCAGCCTGAACACATCCTGCGGCCGCTACCTTGGAGGACCAGACCCAGTCCAGTACTACAGCCCGGCCTGGCCATCAGCGCATCTGTTTCCCACCTATGGAACCATCCAAGGCTAGGATCCTACATTTTTCTGGCCCACTAACATCTAACACAACACACACAAATGCGCCGATCACACAACAATACACACTCCTACGCACAGTCACCGAGGTACTATGTGAAGTTCGTTACGTAAATCACAGAGCACATATCATCAGTGTCCTCACTATAAACTTGTTTGTGTTCTCTTTGGGCCAAGCACAGTCCTGAGCACCCGGAGTCAGTGGGTTGGTTACTGGTCACAGGCTCTAATCTGACTAGGGGGACACCCAGGCACTGGGCTTGTAGAGCAGCTCAGCAACACAGGGGCAGTCCTCTAGCTCAGAAATGCAACTTAACAAACCAGGTTATAGCTTATCTTCTCATGACTGAAACAGATCAGGTACTTGTGAGTCTGATCCAGTACATGATAACACTCAGCTGCAGTACTGGACTTTGTTCAAGAGTTAGACTCTTCCTCCTTTTTGCTACTCAAGCACCTCGCAGGTCCCTCTCACATGGCTGAAAACGTCTGCCTGCATATCTGTCTTCCCTTCCAGACTGCTGAAAACGTCTGCCTGCATATCTGTCTTCCCTTCCAGACTGCATTCGGGCAGAAACCCAGTCTCATTCCTCTGCTTGTCATCACTGTCTGGCACAGGGAAGGTACACAACAGATGTTTGCTGAATGAACAAACGAAGGAGTAAATGAAGGACAAACGCGTGCACTGATAGGGCCAGTCTCTCTCTGAAGCGGCCTCCCCTCAGCCCCACACAACCTTCCTGCTGCACAGAAACCGCTCAGACCCCTCAGCAGCCACTATCTCTCTTTGTAGAAATAATGCAATTCTGGTAATAACAGCCCAGGAACATATTTTCTCAAATAAAAGGAGAATGTGAGTTGGAAAAATAGGAAGTTGCCAAATACCTGGGTAGGAGATCACAGCCCACTCCGATCTCTCTGGTTTCCACTTCAGTCCTGGGCTGGGTTTCTGTTAAATAGTCCAGCCTGCTTTGTAGTTCATTATTCTAGAGATGAAGAAAAAAGTACTTTCAGTAAAGTCAATATATTCCCCCCAAAATATGTGTGGTATCATTTATATGTCTTATCCGGATTCCCCCCTAAGACACAGACATTTGTCACAATGCAGTTATTAAGAACCTCCTACACAGGGAGAATTGAAGAAATACATTGAATCCCTACAGGTAGCTTTCTGTCCACGGACATACATAAGAGTCCAGTTTTACCCTAAATGGAAACAAATATTCTACTCTATACCATTATTTGCTGCTTTTCCCTACTCAACAATTTGTTATGACTCTTTCTGTGTAGATTTCTTTTTATGTCAACAAACTATTTTAATGGGTTCCTAGCATTCCATTGTATGGATGTACATTATTTAACTAGTCTCTTACTGATGGCATTCAGATATTTATCACTTTTTTGTAATTATAAATAAGGTACAGCTGATGTTTTAATACTCCCCCATTAAACTATAAAATGAGTAAGTCTATTAATTTAATTTAGTGGAAATACCTCTATAACTTAACAATTAGTATTTCATAGATGTGGAAAATTCAGAATCTCAAACATATAAAGTAGAACAAGGTCCTTGGGATTAAAATTAGCATTCTAAATAGTTTTTTGTTTTTTTTTTCAGGCCAGAGCTAAACATTACATAGGTTGATGATTAGATGCTCAGGAATTGGAAATCTACCCCATGGGAGAAATGAAGGACAAAGGAGCACAAGAGTTGAGGATATTGAAAGAAAACAGATGAAGTGCTGGTGCCTAAAATCTAAAAGACAAAAACACACATTTTAAAAAAATACAGAGAATGGCTATTTCTATGTATTGAGATTTCTTGGATTAAAAAAAAAAGTTTTTCTATATATTTTCTGTAATGCTAGACTAAATTTTCATGAGGCAGTGACCATAACTATCTTCCTGGCTGTATCCTCAGAGCATGGCATGTAGGAACTGCAAGATAAATATTTACTGAATAAATAAATGTATAAATGCTTTTAAAATGAGCATTTTATTTGCATAACTACAAAAAGGGTGATACCAAGGTGCAAAGCAGCAGCTCTGGTGCAGACTCACGTTCTACAGGATGTAAAGGTCTAGGAATCCCTTCCGATAAATGGGAAATGGTGTAAGGGAAGAGAATGCATTGCAGATGCCCTAGCAGCTGACAAGCCATAACAGATCTATGGGCTCTGCATCTATCACCTGATGCTCGGTGAGTATGGGAGAACAGTGCTGGCTCGCTGCCAGGGGTTTATCACCATTTACACACACACACAGCTTCACCTACAATATCTGAACTCTCCTACTCGTAAAGAGAACAGCAGAAAAGGCCATTAACAAGCTCCAGCAATCCCACTGTTTTATTCTTTCTCAGTAGACTTTAATCATGAGGATTTCATAAAATGCTGGGTCAATTACCTTTAGTTAGGGTGCATAAAAGACAAGGTTAGCAAATACGCCCCAACTGATACACAGTGAATAGTGGACTGGTAGCCCCAATTCCTTTGTTCTATTTCAGAGAAAAACTTGTGTACACATCGGCTAGCCACTGAAGCATTGGTACAAAAACCTTATGCTCTTAATAATGCAATACAATCATTTAAAAAATAATGATTATCTGGAGTTCCCATTGTGGCGCAGCAGAAATGAATCTGACTAGGAGCCGTGAGGTTGCGGGTTCGATCCTCTCGCTCAGTGGGTTAAGGATCCAGTGTTGCCATGAGCTGTGGTGTAGGTTGCAGACGCGGCTTGGATCCTGTGTTGCTGTGGCTGTGGCCTAGGCCGGCAGCTGTACTTCTGATTAGACCCCTAGCCTGGGAACCTCCATATGCCACAGGTATGACCATTAAAAAAATAAAATACTGATTATCTACATATTGGGTAGTATGTAAAATTAGGTGAGGGGAGGAAAGATAATGCATGATGTACAGCCTTAAGAGAGCTCAGTTTTGTGGAGATACAGACACCTAAGCAAAATAACAAAGTCATAAGTCCCATGCCAGGTGGGCCCACAGAATTATGGGGAGAATCAGAGGGGTTGCCTAACTCATGATGGGGAAAAGGATTGAACTGCCTGTGAAGACTTCCTATAGTTATGCAGGGGAAAGAGAGAGAAGGGAAACAAAGGGGTTGAGTAATCCAGAATTGTGGAAAGTACTGGATTGAGATCAGGCACCTAACTGCAATATACAAGTAGGCAGGAGTTATCAAGGACTGTGTATGCCATTACAAACACTCCACACCCAATCCTCTAAGATCAAAGTCAACAACTATATTTTATTTTAAACACTTGGGCTCCTAAGTGAAAACAGTATTGGGAGGAAATCAAACTAAAGGGAGGAAGATTGATCAAACAAGTCATTGCACTTTTCCAGGTAAAGAGTGAAAGCTGTACTTCTAGTATATAGAAGTAAGCACTTAACCAATGGATCCTCCTGCAAAGAACAGCTATCAACTTCGGATAAAAGACAAACCAAGGTCTTTGGTGACTCAACAAAGACAGACAAGTTTTAGAGGGGAGGTAAAACTTGAAGTCAATGACGGGCGCTGAATGTGTTCTCTGATCCCTTTATTTTGGTTTGCACCTCTGCCCAAGAGCTGTACAGTCTTGGTGAGAGCAGCACAGACACAGCAAAAAAAAAAAAAAACAATAGATCGTCTTCCTGGTAGGAAAAAACCCAGTAGGAGTCTACTAGATAGGATAACCAGGGTTACCAAGAGTCAGGAGGAAGCCAAAAAGTGGCAGAGAAGACTGAAATTCTACATTCTGTGTAAATACTCAGCTCAAGTCTCTGGCAGGCCACTGAACCATGTATGTATAATGCAAAGTGAAAGAAGTTTGCAGCCAAGGCTTAAAGAACTGAACTGAGATCTAAGCTATCACCCAGGACAGCATGGCAGGGTGCAGTTGGTTGGGTCTAATCAAATTCTTCCTTTTTTCCCCTAACCAAATTTGTTACCTTCTAAAACAAACAAACAAAAAAGCTCAATGCTGCTGAGAGCAGTAACAGAATCCAGTTCCTACAACAAAACACTTACAATGTCCATATTATAATCCAAAATTACTGCACATATGAAGAGGCAGGAAAATCTGATGCAGTCCTAAGGGCAAAGAGAACCAATCCTGAGATGACTCAGATGATGGAATTTTCAGACAAGGAGTTGAATGCAGATATTATAACTATGGTCAAGAAGGTAAAGGAAAATATGCTAGTAACTGATGAAGTAGTAAAAAAAAAAAAATAGAAATAGAAAACATAAATAGAAAACAAATGATAACTCTAGAACTGAAAAATGCAATGCCTGAAATTAAAAAAACCCATTAGATTGACTTGTGAAAAGAATGGAAGAATGGAGATGACAAAGCAAGGAGTCAGTAAACTAGAAGACACATTAATAGTAATCAAATTCAATCAAAATAAAATCAAGAAAATATTAAAAATAATAAAAGGAACTTCATGCAACCATGGGACAATTTCTGAAAGCCTAACTTAGGGACACTGGAATCACAGAAAAGGAGAAACTAGGGTAGAAAAAAAAATTCAAATAATGGCTGAAATCTCCCAATATTTGGTGAAAGATATAAATTTACAAATTCAATCATCTCAGCAAAACTAGACAAATAAATTCATAGAGAAACATACCTTGGAATAACACAGTTAAATTACTGAAAACCTAAAATAAAGAAAAATCTTGAAAGTAATCCTGTTACATATAGGGGAACAATAATTTGAATTACCAAAGGTTGCTCATCAAAAACTGTGAAAGCCATAAATCAAAGTAATGGTTTTTTTTAGTCTCCCAAGGCAACATGAATAAAAGCAAAAATAAACAAATGGGATCTATCAAACATTATAAGCTTTTGCACAGCAAAGGAAACCATAAATAAAACAAGAAAACAACCAACAGACTAGGAGAAAATATTTGCAAGTGATGCAATAGACAAAGGCGTAACTTCCAAAATATACAAACAGCTTATATAACCCACTAACAACAACAACAACAAAAACCAATCAAAAAAATGGGCAGAGGGAGTTCCCATTGTGTCTTAGCAGGTTAAGAACACAAGTAGTATCCATGAGGATGTGGGTTTGATCCCTGGCCTTGCTCAGTGGGTTAAGGATCCAGCACGGCCACAAGCTGCAGCATAGGTCACAGACACAGCTTGGATCTGGCATTGCTGTAGTTGTGGTTTAGGGCTGCAACTGCAGCTCCAGTTCAACCCCTAGCGTGGGAACTTCCATATGCCTCAGGTGTGGCCTTAAAAAGAAAAAAAAAATGGGTGGAGGACCTAAACAGACATTTCTCTAGAGAAGACATACAGATGGCCAATAGGCACATGAAAAGATGCTCAAAATCACCAGTTATTACCCATGAGCTATCACCTCACACTGGTCAGAATGGCCACATCAAAAAATCTACAACTAACAAATGCTGGAGAGGGTGTGGAGAAAAGAGAACCACCCTACACTGCTAGTGGGAATATAAATTGGTACATCTATTAAGGAAAACAGTTTGGATGTTTCTTAAAAAACTAGAGTTGCCATGGTATCCAACAATCCCACTCCTGGGCACATATCCAGAGAAAATTCTAATTCAAAATTATAAATGCACCACAGTGTTCCCTGCAGCATTATTTACAATAGCCAAGACGTGGAAGCCAGCCTAAATATCCACTGACAAATGAATGGATAAAGATGTGGGAACACTACTCAGCCATGAAAAGGATGAAATAATGCCATTTGCAGCAACATGGATGAACCTAGATATTATCGTATTAAGTGAAGTAATTCAGACAAAGACAAATATATGATATCACTTGTATGTACAATCTGAAATATGGTACAAATGAACTTACTTACAAAACAAAATCAGATTTACAGACATAGAAAACAAATTTATGGCTACCAAAGGGTATATTCAATATCTTGTAACAAAACATAATGGAAAAGAATATGAAAAAGTGTATGTGTGTGTGTGTGTGTGTGTGTGTGTATAACTAAATCACTTTTCCGTACACCAGACACATTGTAAATCAACTATACTTCAATAAAAAAGTTTTTAAATTATGAAAGCCAGAAGACAGTGAATCTAAGTGTCAGCCTAGAACTAAACACAGACACACACACACACACACACACACACACACACACACACACACACGTATTTATATATTTGATAATGAAGGTGAAATAAAGACCCTGCTTTCAAATAACAAAAACTTAAGGGAATGTGTCATCTGGCCTGTACTACACTAAATGCTAAATAAAAGCTCTTCAGGTTGAAGAGAGATGATCTAAGAATGAATGAAGAACATTAGAAATTAATAGGAGTTCCGGTTGTGGCGCAGTGGAAATGAATCCGACTAGGAAGCATGAGGTTGCAGCTTCCATCCCTGGCCTTGCTCAGTGGGTTAAGGATCCGGCGTTGCCATGAGCTGTGGTGTAGGTTGCAGATGCGGCTCGGATACCGCGTTGCTGTGGCTGTGGCGAAGGCCGGCAGCTACAGCTCCTGTTAGACCCCTAGCCTGGGAACATCCATGCCGCAGGTGCGGCCCTAAAAAGCAAAAGAAATAAAATAAATAAAAATTAAAAAAACATAAAATGTGAACAAGTCCAAAGCAGATCCCTGGCTGCCTGGGGCTGAACGGAGAGATGGACCGCAAAGAGCAATAAAGAAGTCTTTGCGGAGTGATGGAAATGTTCTCCATCTTGACTGCAGTGGTGGTTTCACAGGTATATTCAACTGCCAAAATTCATTACATTCTATACTTTAAAAAAAAAATTGAGATTTAACTCACATATAACATTATATTAGATTCAGGTTACGATATACTGATTTGATATTTGTACATACTGCAAAATGATCAATGCAGTATGTCTGGTCAAAATCTGTCACACCACAGCAGTGACCCCAGACGCTGCAGTGACAACGCCAGATCTTTAACCCACCGCGCCACAAGAGAACTCTACTGTAGACTTTAAAGAGATGCAGCTTATTTACATAAATGAATACACTACAAGGTGTATAAGAAAAAATAAGACGATGAGAACCTGAATACGGGCAGTAGGAGGAAAATTAGAAAGGGACAACAGAAATACTTTTAAAAAAAGAGAGAGAGACAGGTCTTGATACAAGAAAACATAGACACGGAGTTCCCATCATGGCTCAGTGGTAATGAACCAGACTACTGTCCATGAGGACACAGGTTTGACCCCTGGCCTCGCTCAGTGGGTTAAGGATCCGGTGTTGCCATGAGCTGTGGTGTAGGTTGTAGACGCGGCTCGGATCCTGCGTTGCTGTGGCTGTGGCGAAGGCCGGCGGCTACAGCTCTAATTCGACCCCTAGCCTGGGAACCTCCATGTGCTGTGGGTGCGGCCCTAAAAAGACCAAAAAAAGAAATTAAGGAAGCAAGCAAGCAAGAGAGAGCAAAGACACTCCGCCCTGAGTCTTCCAGACTAAGAGCAACATCCATCGGCCGCCTGGCCGGTGCTGAGTGAAAGATTGCTTCTGAGACTGAGAATCAGGTTCCAGGGTTTTCCTACTTTCAAATACCACCACCTTGTGTTGAGCTGTGAAATGCAGACCGACGGGGGACTCGGGGAGACTCTGAGCCTTCCAGAAAGGAAGGACTTGGTGTGGCACTTTGGAGCATTTTTTGGCATTTGAAGGAAATTATGTCACAAATGTATGGCGGCCACCTCCTCCCCCAACTCCCTCAGGCCCCGCCGGGGCTGCAGCACACGCGCTAAATACGAACGCATGTCCCATAAAATGTGTATGTGGAGCCTGGTGCTGCCGCCCCAGTCACACAGGAAAATTCATAATCGACCCAGGAATGCACAGC
The DNA here is from genome assembly GCA_004024745.2 of Catagonus wagneri. Taxonomy (NCBI): domain Eukaryota; kingdom Metazoa; phylum Chordata; class Mammalia; order Artiodactyla; family Tayassuidae; genus Catagonus; species Catagonus wagneri. The sequence goes on from PVHT020000003.1 coordinate 99,736, forward strand.
TGACACGCTGAGAGGTTTATGTACCACACAACACACATTAAATGCTTGATGGACAAAGCCAAGGCTTTTGACGCCTTTCCTCTGAGTTCTGAGTGGAGCTGTGAGTTTAGGATCTTCAGCAGAGAAAAATGAAAGGAATCGGTCCAGTTTCAGAAAGCTTATCAACCTTATGAAGATGTACACTTATAATTTTATTTTAATATAACTTTTTATATTGGAAATGGGGATGGGATATTTTTTCAAGAGGTGAGTGAATAAAAAATTATTAGGAAGAAAAAGAAAATAGAATGGCCTATTTTTGTATCAGTTAATGAAAATGTAGTCTGATGGCGCCAGAATGGAGCAAACTTTTCGGGATCTTGTGGGGATGGGGTTGCAAAATCTAATGAGTTTAAGCATCAGTAAGTACAAGTGATGATTCAGGAACCAAAATAATCCACATTCTCAGAGTTCCTGTTGTGGCTCAGTGGAAACAAACCTGACTAGGATCCATGAGGATACGGGTTTGATCCCTGGCCTTGCTCAGTGGGTTAAGGATCCGGCGTTGCCGTGAGCTGTGGTGTATGTACATCGCAGACAAGGCTCAGATCCCGCGTTGCTGTGGCTGTGGCGAAGGCCGGCGGCTATAGCTCCTGTTAGACGCCTAGCCTGGGAACCTCAATATGCCACTGGGGCGGCCCTAAAAAGAAAAAAAAAATCCACATTCTCCATTTTAAAAGAGGAGGAAGAAATATCAATCAATAACAATGAAAGAAGTCTCTGGGATTCAGCAGTCAAAGAAACAGTAAACACATGGCATTTAAAGGTGAACCATGTACTTTTCTAATCACTTCATATTGACTAGTTTTCATAACAACTCTGTGGAGAGGTTATCATTTTATTTTTTTCACTTTATTTTTTGTCTTTCTTTTTTTAGGGCCGCACCCATGGCATATGGAGGTTCCCAGACTAGGGGTCGAATCAGAGCTGTAGCCACCGGCCTACGCCACAGCCGGATCCTTAACTCACTGAGCGAGGCCAGAGATCGAACCTGTGTCCTCATAGATGCCAGTCAGGTTTGTTACCCACTGAGCCATGACGGGAACTCCAAGGTTATCATTTTAAAGAGAGGACTTTCATTTACAGATGAGCAAACTAAGGCACAGAGCAATTAAAGAACTTGCACAGGGTCACAAACTAGTAAGTGCCAGAGGTGACGTTAGAACTCCAGCAGTCTAGCTCCAGTGTCTGCAGTTAGGCCCTTAATGACTTGAGAAGAGAAGAGAAGAGAAGAGAAGAGAAGAGAAAAGAGAAAGAAAAAAAAAAGCACAACCTGGAAGTTGAGAGTTAAGTTTTCTTTGGGGGCAAAAACAGGAGACAGCATCTCGAGTAGCCTAAGAAACTGCTGGGAGGAGTGAGGGGGGAGCTGGGATATCCAGGGGTTTTTGCAACACAGGGCAGACAGCGGGAACACAAGCTGTCTGGGCTCACTGAAATCATTTCTTTGATATGCAAGTCAACTCTCAGGGCCAGTGTCTTGAGTTTTCACCCGTGGAGGACTGTGAAGTCCCACCCCAAAGAGGCGGGGGAAATAACAGCAGTGTGTGTGACAAAGGGCAGCGGGAGGTGCATGCGGCCAGGCACGCATTTTACAGAAGTTTGTGGCTGGTCTCGTGAAGGTTACTACCAGCCACAAGGAGGAGACATCACCGGGAAGGATTTTAGTGTTTCTCTAGGTAGGAGGAGATGCAAGAATTGGGCACATACACTCTTCTCCTAAAAATAGCTAACTATCTAAAGACCTGTTCTTCCAGTTTTCCCAGAGCACAGAGTGCCCCATTCCTGATCTCCACCCTGAGCTCTGCCCAGGGGTACTGCCGGGTCACTGCAGTGGCTCATGATTTTATCCCTGAGCTGAGCGGCTGAGGGCAAGTGCCAAACTCCAGTTCACAATGGGACATAAGAGGTTACCGGATCTGTCCACCAAAACTTTTCAAAGATAGCTGAAACACCACCATTGGCATCACTGCGGTTAAAGACAGGAGATGGAAAGTCAAGGTATAAAAATTCCTAGCGTTACACTACTATATATAGAACAGATGACCAACAAGGACTTACGGTATATCACAGGGAACTTTACTCAATATTCTATAAGAACCTATATGGGAAAAGAATCTTTAAAAAAATATGGACGTATGTATAACTGAATCATTTTGCTGTACACCTGAAACTAATATGACATTATAAGTCAACTGTCCTCCAATAAAAATTTTTTAAAAACTTGTGGGGCATTCATAAAAAAAAATTCCTGGTGTTAGAATAGGCCAACATAATATTCTCAGTGGCCAAGAGAACTCTGTATTGTAAAGCAATATAACTAGATAAATTTGGAAAACGTCAGTGCAACCTCATAATCTTAAAAAGCTGATTTTTCCCCCCGTTGTGTCACTACTGAATTGGGCCTAGCAATAGCACTTTAACCTACTACCAACACTCTAGCCCAGAGAGTCTGCAGTACAGTTTTCCACCAGCCAGGGCTCCTTGGAGACAAGCCAACATCACATCTTGGGATGAGACAAAAACAAGGACAGGTCTGAAACACCTGTCGTTGTCATCGAACAAGAATGACTCCACAAGCATCAAGAATTCTACTCCAGGAGTTCCCACTGGGACTCAGCGGGTTCAGAACCTGACACAGGTCTATAAGGTTGCGGGTTCAATCCCTGACCCAGCTCAGTGGGTCAAGGATCAGTGCTGCTGTGAACTGTGGCGCAGGTCACAGATGTGGTGCGGGTCACAGATGTGGCTCAGGTCCAGCGTTGCTGTGGCGGTGGCATAGCCCGGCAGCTGCAGCTCTGATTGGACTCCTACTCTGGGAACTTCCATATGTCACAGGTGCAGCCATAAAAAAAATAGTAATAATGATAACGACAAAAGAACCCTACTCCAGAGCTCCCTAGTAGCCTAGTGGTTAAGGATGTTGCATTGTCATTGCCGTGGCCCGGGTCAAGCTGTGGTGCAGGTTCGATCCCCGGCCAAGGAAGATAATGAAGAACTCTCTCCAGCTGAGCTGTGACCAGCTGAGCATCAAAGCCACGAGGAGAAGGAACACACTACATGGAAGCAAACTGAGTCTGAGAAAGGCCTTGTGTTTACGATGTCCACCCAAAGCGAAAGCGAAAATAAGATATAAAGATAATTTTAATAGAGAAGAAAGGTGACGATGAGGCGGTATGTTACAATTTGTCATCAGTTTTTAAAACTAGGAAGCATTAAAACATAAGGCGATGAAGTTTCTTTTACAGAGTGATAATTATATGTTTGTTTATAACGTTTCTGTGTTGAGTCGGCAAGACTAACAAAAGGAACAGTAAGTCAGGTCGTCCCAGGACTCGAGGGGCCCCGGAAGGACTGCTCGGCGCTGGTGGTCATACAGCAGCCAGGTTTAAAGGGGGCAGAAAGTCACTGGCATCAGTGGTGGCACACAATCGGCCAGGAGACGGCAGTCAGCAGGGTGTTTGTAACATCGTCAACTAGCCTCACAGTCTGAAGAGGAAAAAACAAGTACTCAAATTCAAGTTCATGTCCTAGGAAGTGAAATGTACCTGGCCCGAGGAAGTAAGGTCTAAGGTTCATGAAGAAGGCATTTTTAAAGGTGCTCAAGATAGGGCGATGCATCACCATGATAAGGGGTCCTGAATTTGTCACCTCAAAGCTGCTTGGTCTGGCAGCCTCTAACTGCAGCTATTCCGAGAAAGTAGTTTCTATCTGCTTTGGCTCTGAAAGGCCACTGCAGCTTTTGGATCTGAAAGGTCACCTGTCTGGAGAGCGTCAAAATGACATTAACTCTAAGGAAACACTGAAATAAGTACAAGAATGGTCTTCAAGATATTAAAAGAACAAGAAGAGAAACAATGAAGAAATAAACCCCAAATATTTAATATATAAGAACGTGTAAATGTATTATTAAATCTTGTTATTTTGCATAGATCTTATCTGCTGTTTAAGGTGGATGATCAAAAAGAATTGATCATACTAAATTTGTAGAATTTAAATATTTTTAAGGAAATCAACCAAATTAATTAACCAGATTTATAATCAGTGTTTCAATGCTCAAGGAAAAATGTGTTTCAAACCTTTTTCTTTTTTGCTTTTTAGGGCCGCATCCACGGCATACGGACGTTCCCAGGCTAGGGGTCTAATTGGAGCTAAGCTGCTGGCCTACACCACAGCTCATGGCAATGCCGGATCCTTAACCCACTGAGTGAGGCCAGGGATCGAACCTGCAACCTCATTGTTCCTAGTCGGATTCGTTTCCACTACGCCACGATGGGAACTCCTCAAACCATTTTTGAATGGCTTATCAGACACACACAGCAGATGCTGTGGGCCCCACCCGTATGCTCTGGACCGGCACCATTTCCTGACCTGGCACCTGTGACTCTTTACCCGGGGGCTTCCCCTGCCCAGAGCGGGCCAGAACCGCCACAGCCCCCAGAAGCCGGCCTCAACCCGCTGCTGAAGGGAGTTAGAGGATAAATGCCCCAGCTTCCTGCGCTCTGGGTAAGGGTAAGGCAGAGCCAGTGCGCATTACTTCCCAGAGACGCCCGGGGCGGCTGCCCACGGCAGTGACCTCCTCACTGCGGCACCCATTATCGGCCTGTGTCCTTTCTCTGACTCGTATTTTTCCTCCCCCACTGGGGCTTCCTAGGATCACCTCCCAAATAAACCAGCTGGACTCATATCAGCACCTCAGGCCTTAGGCAACCCACGCTGAGAGAGGAAAGGAGTTGACTGAAGCCAGCATTAAGCAGAGCCCATGTACGGGAGGGCTCTTCTCAGCGCACAGCACCCACCCCAGGACATTTCCTCACCTCCCAGAAGGGGAGGTGGCTTGAATAGCACAGCGGGGTGGGGGTGGGGGTGGGGGTGGGGGCGGGGGAGGGAGGGCACCGGGGTGCGCAGTGACGGGGTGAGCTCCTGCCTCCCCTGTCGGCATCTCCTTCCTCTCCCAGAACCAGCCTGTCTTGGGACCCGTGGGCTTTCCCCCGCATCCTCGCTCACTGGGAAGGCAGGACCCCTCCCCCGGGGAACTGTGATCTCACAGGGCCGTCTCAGCAGCGGGGATGTCCATTCACCAAGCTGGAGTTGGAACCCGTGACTGTGCGGGACGGGGGGCACGTGGCGGGACAGGGCCAGTGTCCATCTACTCAGCTGTCAGGACACTGAGACTCTGGGCTTTGAAGCTGCTGCCTGGTCCCTGTGGGTCACAAGGACTTCCGCTTATTCCTTTTATATGCAGTCCCCCTCCTTGACCCCGCAAACAGTAAAATAAAGACCCTGCTCGCCTTTGATACAATTTAGAAAACTTGTAAATTAAATGACAAGCTTATATTTTTCAGGTGGAATATTTTTGTACTATATACAGTTGGATGTGCGAGAATTAAAATCAGAACACCTCTTAAAAAAAATAAAAAAATAAAGACCCTGCTCACCACCATGATAAATACAGTGACTAAAGAGCTCAGGCTTCCCCATTCCTGTCGCCTGGGGCAGGTTCTTTAGCATCCCTGAAACCTCAGTTTCTCCAGCTAGAAAATGGAGGAAACACATTCTAACTCATGGGACATTCTTCTTAACAGAGGACATGATCGGGTGCTGAGCGCCTGCCAGGCACTTTCTACGGACTCTCATCCGCCTGGACACACACAGGTGGGTGCAGCTCTCATCCTCAGTTTGAAACTCCAGGAAACTTCCCCGGGTCACTGAGCTAATCAGAAGCAGACTGAGGGTTCAGACTTGAGCAGGTCTGGTTCCACTCGTCACCTCCAGGTTATACAAAGATACGGATAGTAATTAACAGCGCCTGGGCTGACTGGCACTGGGGCAGAAGGACACGGCGGCGGGGAGGGGCAGACAAGGAGAGATTCTCGGAGGCTCAACAGGAAGGGGCTCAATGCCAAGTTCTTAGTAAAGAGCCCTGAGAGAGCAGAAAAGGCTTCCCCTTCTGTTAACACCTAAGCTCCTAAGGTTCTTCCAACTCCATAACTTCCTTCCCTGGAACCTCCACAAAACCCCCAAAATGCCTTTTAAAAAGCCAGAGAGCCGGGAATACTAAAGACCTTAAAAGTTTCAGATGAAATTCCATCACCTCTAAGGCGTGTTGAAGCGATACACAGAGAAGCGGTGGATGGGGATCCGTGGCTCCGCCCGGCTCCAGCATGAAGCTGGATGTTCCTCAGAAAAGCCATCTGCCTACTCTCTGTCTTCTTTCTTTTTTAACTTGAAAATACAAAGATAATAATCCTTGCCTTTCTTAAAGTGGTTGAGAGAATCACGTGAGGGAGGTATGTGAAAATACCTGGCAAATTTTAAAGCACTACACAAATGGGGGGCATTATCCGCATTCATCAACAGTCTATCAGACTTGCTTCAGAAAACTTGAGCAAGAAAAAAGTGAGCCAAAAAGCAGAGTGAGCAGCAAGGGGGAGCGGGGAGAGTCAGATGGGAAAGAAAAACTAGCTGTCAGAACCTCATTTTCAGTGTTGGCAGTTAACCTTCAATCAATTTTATAAGGCCAGGAAATAGCCATATTTTTAATTAAGTGTCGGAGGTAGGCTCAGCAGCATAAAATTTCATGGTAGGGAAGACACCAGCTTAAAGAAACATAGCTTCTTACCTCTCCTTCTAGGAAAGATATCTTCTCTAAAAGCTGCAATATTAAGTGCTGTTTCTGCTGCACCTTTTTCTTCAGTGATTCAATCTAGAAAGAAACAAATGGGAAACTGGTTATCAAAAATGCAGAACTGTACAAGCTAATCAACAGGAAGAGGTGCCTCTGGTTTCCATTCAAACAGAAACTGCCTATCGGCTCTTTTGTGTTTCCTGGAACAGTACTGACACAGGATTCTGTACCTGGGCAAGCCTGGGACATGAGACGTAGCTGTGGAGTCCACGTCTCACTAGGTTTGTTCAGCCTAACATTTCTGCCCTGATTTTGCTGTGTAACCCTCACAGCATCCCACAGATGTTCCAGGGGACAAGCTTTGAAAAATGCAGATGTAACTCTACCGAAAGTAATTATTCAGCCTGAATGTATGAGGAAGCCTACATTTCAAACACTCAGCTCTGTTGTTCCTGTTAGTATATTCATATTTGTTCAACCAAGTGTCTAAAGTTTTACTCTGGGAAAAGGTCACTGTCACTGAGAGTAATAGAGAAATTTAGTGAACAGAGGACACATGTGGCCTGGAGTAAGGAGGGAAATGCTCCCTAAAGATGGAGACTTTTGAGCTGGGCTTTCATCTTTGTTTATCTTTGTTTTCATATTCTGTTCTATCTTGGACTATTCTGACTTTGTCTTTCATTTGCATACAGCGTCTCCATAGACAAATCACAGGCTCCCTAAAAGCGGAACAAGGGTACTCTGTACTGGGCCACGTCTTGAACAATAGTAGGAACCCTGTGTAGGCTCAATAAATAACATGTGATTTTGAAGAATGTACTAATTTTCCAATAATTTTGTATATGAAACTTGACCATTTAGAAAATCCTAAAGAAAAAAAAAATCCCTCTCTGTGCAAAATGACACAATTCCTATAGAAACGACTCTAGAAATAACTAAAAGAAGCACAAATGTACAATTACATTTAGCCTTTCGACCAGCAATTCTATTTCTAGGAGTAGATTCCAAGGATTCATTGGCCAAAATATGAAATGACTTGGACACAGAATTTAGTTTTTGGGATAACACACACACACACACACACACACACAGACACACACACACACAGAACTCCATCAACAAGCAGCTAATCAATAAACTGTGGTACATCTTAACAAGGGATGTCCATGTGACCGTCAAGAAAAAAATGAAGATCTTGGAGTTCCCGTCGTGGCTCAGTGGTTAACGAATCCGACTAAGGACCATGAGGTTGCGGGTTCAATCCCTGGCCTTGCTCAGTGGGTTAAGGATCCAGCATTGCCGTGAGCTGTGGTGTAGGTTGCAGACGCGGCTCGGATCCCGCGTTGCTGTGGCTGTGGCGAAGGCCAGCAGCTACAGCTCCTGTTAGACCCCTAGCCTGGGAACCTCCATATGCCGCGGGTACGGCTCTAAATAAAGGCAAAAAGACAAAAAAAAAAAAATGAAGATCTCAAAAACCCGGTATGGCTTATTGTTAAGGAGTACGTGGTACACTGGCTCTAGTGTAAAGCTGGTAAAGGCATATGAATGAATAACAATTTGCAAAGGAAACATTTCAAAGATAAAACAAATCTTAATTATTAATATTTACCAACAGGGAGAGGGAGGAAATTAGATGGAAGAGACAGGACTAAAGAAAGACTTTTCTGAAAATACTATGTTTTATAGGTATAATTTTGAAAGCACATTTTTCAGATTCAAAATATAAAAACAATCCAAAAAGGAGAAAAAAGTGAACTCTAAAATTTGAAAACAAACTGAAAATAAAGGAACTTAACTGTATATCAAATTGGTTAGAATAATTAACTCAAGTGTTGTTAGAACAAAGTGATTTGACTGGTTATTTTTAGTAGAATGTATACTAAAGACAAATGGAATTGCAAAGAAATCTCTCACTGGGAAAATTTCAGTAGTATTACTGCTATTGTATTTTGATATTTTACATATTATACTATAGTAATGTTTGAAACCTAGATTTTTGCTGTTAAGAGAGCAAATATAAGTACAAAATCAAAGAACTAAGTTTGTTCTTCCTGTGGCGCAGCAGGTTGAAGATCCTGCATTGTCTCTGTGGAAGCCTGGGTTGCTGCTACGGCACAGGTTCGATCCCTGGCCTGGGAACTTCCACATGCCATGGGTGCGGGAAAAAAAAAAAAGTTAAAAAGAAAGTTTTGGAGTTCTCATTGTGGCTCAGCAGTAACAAACCCGACTAGAATCCATGAGGACATGGGTTCAATCCCTGGCCTCATTCAGTGGGTTAAGGATCTAGCATTGCCATGAGCTGTGGTTTAGTTTGCAGTGGTGGCTTGGACCCCATGTTGCTGTGGCTGTGGCACAGGCCGGCAGCTGGGCTTCCAGGAGGGAACTTGACCCCTAGCCTGGGAACTTCCATATGCCAAGGGTGTGGCCCTAAAAGGACAATAAAACAAAAGTTTTATTAAATTTGAAATGAAAATATCAGAATGAACCCATAATCTTTCCTCTTCAAAAAATATACTAGAGGAGACGGAGGTGCCTTGTTCTGCCTGATACAAAGTCAAGAAGGGTCTTCCTTGAGCCAAAGATAAGACAATTCGAGCATCAAGAAGAATGTGATTGAGTAAAATGCATGGAATACATATTTAAAAAAACCTGAGTATTTCCTGATTCATAAAAAACCAAAACCAGACCAAGCAGCAGGAATAACTTATTGGAAAGGACAGGGGAACCAACTTCTTACCTAGAAACCTGGCATGTAGGGAAAAGAATAAAGCACTGATGCCGCCTTATTTGTACAAACTACATGTTGAAACTGCTAAAGGGGCCTAGTTTGTGAGGGAAGAAATTTTACCGTACAGAAGAATTGCAGTTAATAAATGGGAAAGGAATGAGAGAATCCGAAAATCAACACTGCGAGGTCCCTAGGAAATAACCGATTCAAGCAACCCCCATGGAGAGATGAATCAGCGAGGGGCAGAGCTGGTGAGGGACGTTACAGCTGTGGTGTGGGCTGTGCCCACCCGAATCCACAACTGGCCTTAGCATCAGCCAAAGTGGGACTACCAGAACTCATGTGCCCCAGAGCAACACAATGAATCACACAGCACCACTCATGGTGTATACTCACCTCCACCGACCGCCCCTCAACACACACAGAAAAAGTTGAAATGGAATCTAATCAAGCTGGCAGGTAAACAAAACGTCAGACTCAGAATGTGGACCTTTTAGAGGATGACTGACTTGGTTCCTGCAATGAGTCACTGGGTGGGGGTCAATTTGAGTGTGGCGAGGGGTAAACGGCACATGCTCTGGATTAAAGGACTTTGGAAATGTTACAACCACAGTGGACCTCTCTGTGTGCTGCCTGGAACAAAGTATCATAAAAAGACATTTTAGAAAATTTTATTACAGATGGGAATTACATAGGACCAAGACATTATCATCAATTTTGTTAGGTGTGACTAACAAAATTAATCATAGCACTATGATTAAGAAGAAAAAGTCCACATGCTGTACAGATGCACAGTGAAGTATACAGAATGTCAGGGATTTGCTTGGAAATAATTGCACAAAGGAGAAAAATTAAAGGAAAAGAAGGTGTAGATGGGCATATGTGGCCAATTCGTGCTGTCTATTGATTCCACGTAACGATTCATCATTACCCTCTTTGTCCTGAGTGAATCTGACATTTTCATGATAAAATATTTTAAATTCCACCTGGTATCAAAAAAAAAAAAAACACTCCAACACGAAAAGCAAACTACACAGAATAGACTACAATGAGAAACACACTTAAGAGAAAAAGTCCAATGTTGATAATTTTTTTAATTAACAATTAAAAACAGGCACGAGTTATGCTTTGATACCTATTAAATTTGCCCAAAACTACTAACCGAAGAAATGGTTGTTGGAAGGGCTGGAGAGACAGCTACTCTCATGCGTTGCAGGTGGCATTGTAAATTAGAATGACCCTTTGGGCAATTCGGCAATAAATATTAAGAGCCATAAAGCTGTTCATACCCTTTGACCCACTAATCCCACTCCTGGGAATTTATCCTAAGGATATAATTCAGATGTAGGAAAAAAGCTATATATACAAAGATGTTCTTGCTCCTATTATTTATAATAGAGAGAAAATGGAAATAACCTTAATGTCCAGCACTAAAGGAATGGGTAATAAATTGCAGAATATCAATGTGATGGAATATATTACACAAACACTAAAAACAAATGCATTACAAACTGGAAACGTGTTTACAAAAAAACCTCGAGGGATAGAACAACAGAAGTTTACAGTGTGAAAGTAAAAACTGGAAGAGAAGTTAGAACAACGAAATCCTTCTAGGGTTGGGGTAGGATTACGGGCAAAACTAAACTTGTTTTGTTTCAATTTCCTTCAAGTTCTGGAGGAGTAATTTTCAAAAATCACCCTTATAGCGTCCCTTCTTCATTCATTTTTTTTAAATTGACTTTTAAAATCTTGAAATGATGGCCAAAATAGGTATTGAAATTAACTGAAATATTCCAAGAAGGTCAGGGGTACTAGTTCATCAAATTACATAAAAAGTGACTTCAGGAAATTCCTGTTGTGGCTCAGTGGTAACGAGCCCAACCAGTATCCAGAGGATGTAGGTTCAATCCCTGGCCTTGCTCAGTGGGTTAAGGATCCAGCGTTGCCATGAGCTGTGGTGTAGGTTGCAGATGCAGCTCAGATCCTGCGCTGCCGTGGCTGTGGCTGTGGCTGTGGTGTAGACCGGCAGCTGTAGCTCCGATTAGACCCCTAGCCTGGGGACCTCCATATACCGCGGGTACAGCCCTAAAAAGAAAAAAAAAAAAAGTGACTTCACACAATTTTTACCATCTCTGAAATAATCGGAGTGGTTGGTGAGTCAGAAGAGCAAGACATGAGGGGGTAAGGACTTCCAGTGAACAGCTCACAGAGACCGGGAGGATTCTTCTGATCCTTGCCTCTAGATTTCAGATTTAGAAATAAATACGAGGCAGAGATATCACCTGCAGAGAGAGCTGAGGGGAGAACTGCGAGCTGGTGCGAGGTGAAGACACCTCGCTCTGGAGCGAAAGAACAGGCTGTAGCAAGAATGTGGGGGATCCGCAACTTGCGACAACAAGGCTCAAGTTTTTTCAGCAAATGATGTTTCAGGAAGCGACTGTCCCTTTATGCTAAAAACGAATGCTGTGCATGCCCATTGCTTTCATCCTCAAGCATTTCTCGCAGAAGCATCTTGTACAGTATGTTCTGTGGCCGGGGCTGACTTGTTCAGATTACAGAGAAAGGACGCTCAGGCTCTGATTTCCAACTTACTTCTTCCCCCAGCCCTGGGGGCTCTCCCCCTGGAGCGCATCCCATGACTTCTTCCGAGTGAGGCCCCGGTTCTAAAATAAGAAGAGTCTCATCCTTCTGGGTCTGCAGTGTTCGAGGTAACAGTGGACTCCCAAGGCTGTGGTTCTTTTCCCACGGTACCTTCGTCACACATTTGCGTGGAAAATGCTCCTGTTTCTCACTGCCGACTTCAAAGAGCCTTCAAATACTGTCTCCTATCACGTCTGGCACGATACACACTCAGATTAGCCTTTGCTATTTCTCTCTCCCTAGACTGTCAGCTTCATATTATCAGATATTGAATGAATCGATCAACAAATCCATCCATCCATTACCTCTAAACAGTCCACCGCTTAGATTTCAGGGGCAAAGTTGTGTGGAACAGACTCTTAGGGGCCTAAGAAAGCACCCTGCAAAGTTGGGGGCAACTCCCAAATCCAGGAAACTATGGAGCCAGTGTGCTAGTGAAATCCGTTTGGTACCTTTGCCTATTTTGGTAACTTTTGACTCGTATAAGCTTGTAAATTCGTTCTTCAAGAGGTTTAAGCTGCATTTAAATCTAGCTGTCACCAGGTGCTGGTAAATGACCCAAGGTACCAGGTTCAGGTCAAGACATTAAGAAGTGAGGTATCAGGAGTTCCCATCATGGCTCAGTGGAAATGAATCCGACTAGGAACCATGAGGTTGCAGGTTCTATCTCTGGCCTCGCTCAGTAGGTTAAGGATCCGGCGTTGCCGTGAGCTGTGGTGTAGGTTGCAGACGCGGCTCAGATCCCGCGTTGCTGTGGCTCTGGTGTAGGCCGGCAGCTGTAGCTCTGCTTAGACCTCTAGCCTGGGAACCTCCACATGCCACGGGTGCGGCCCTAAAAGGACAAAAAAACAAACAAAAAAAAGAGAAATCAGATGAGATTTAGAAAATGAATGCTTCCATCTTCACCAAGACTGTAATCTTGTCACAGCAGGTAAATTTAAATATCAAGCTTATAGAACATAGTGAATAAACCCATCCTGGTGAAATCTAGAACCTTTTGACTGGTGTTAACACACTGAACAGATGACAAATTTTGGTCTTCCTTAGCATGCCCTTTGTAACCCAAACTGAAGATATGTCTCACAGCCTGACAGATCATGCAGGATGCTGGGTATCTAAGACTTCAAGGATAGTTTGATATTTGTGGCAGGGGTTGGGAAGTCATCTAGTTTCTTAAAACTGACAACAGCTTTTCTTCTCATTAACCACAAATGAGCCACCTGCGTAGACGGTTTGAGCAAAGTCTTCTCTCCTCACCACAGCCACACACTGCAATCACCCGAAGAGCCATCACTTCCAGGCCCTAACCCCAGAGACGCTCGATCCAGCACTCTCTTAAAACCCTCCCAAGCTTCTCATGTCCGGACTCCCTAGTGTGGACACAAGGCCCTTCTGATCTGGTCCCACTTTATCTCCGCAGCATCCTTTCATGCCTGCCCAGCCCCACGGTGAACACTACAGAAAAGCCACCCCGTCCCCTCGGCCGACTGTGGACAGATAATGGTCCTGTCTCCAGGCCGTTGCCTCCCACCCTGCGCCCCCGTCTGTACCAGGAAATCTGCTCCTAGGAAATACTCAGCAGCTACCTCCCAGGCCAGCTCTTGCCAGGTCCTTCACGCTGGCTGTGGGGCTCTCTCCTCTCTTCCATTTCAGCTCTTCCAGCAGACCCCTGGTCAGACCCATCCCTGCCACCACCACCCTTTGCTTACGTCCTTCCTCTTCACCAGACAACACACCCACACGGAACAGATGTTTAGTGTATCAATGATCTCATTATATGAAACAGCAGTCCTCCTCAGTGGTGAAATCACCCGTATCAATCCTCACATTTTTATAAACTGCTTTGGAAATAGAGTCCTACAGTGAAAAGATCCCCGCCAGTTTCCTTCAAAAAGAGCTTGTATGTCAACCAGTCTGAAATGAAATTGTACGAAAATTTAGTCAGGGCCTTGTCAGGGATTCAGAGCAACCCAGGAGGTTGCGAGGCTTTTCAGCTTCCTGGAATTTTGTTTTCCATTAGTGACAGACACGTAGCACACGGGTCATTTCGTGTTAGATGTCAGAATGCGATACAGCCCTATAATTAGAATGATGTGAATAGTACCCAACTGTGCAAGACTCATGAAACATAACTCAATATTGAGGTTGGGGATGTGGCAAGAAGTGAATGAATATAAGAAATGCAGCAGCAAACAAGTATTAAATACTATCATTTGATATACTGTTTTTAAGACACTGTGCTTTGGGGTGTTTTTCTCTTACCAGGTGGCAAACGATAATGCACATGTATCTGAAAAATGCCTTATGCACCAAGAGACACACTGAAAATGGAGCATGATATTAGAAGGTGCATTAAAACTGATGGTCACATTGAATTCAATTGTTTAAAATCTTAGTAAGGCAATTCGATTTTTAAAATCCAAACTGGGTTTGTGATATTATTATTTTCTTTGAAATCTGTTTTATTCCGTTTTCATTCTAGTTTTAAGAGTATCCAATTAAAGCCCTTTTCTTCAAAAGCAGGGGGTATGCACGCCTCTCACGACACCTGACACATTAAAGAAGTTTCCAGACCGCTATCACCGACACTCACTCTGTTACTCTTTCTAAAAGACCCTTATTTTGAAAGACTTTCAAGTGCACTGATAAACAAATAATTCATTGTCCCACCGAAAATGTACCAAAGATGGATAACTGCCAATCAAAGCAGCTAAAAGGAGTCAAAATGAGCTAAGTGGGCTCTGAATTCTAGGTCAAAGTAAAACAATAGGGTTCCTGAATGTGAACCCTTCTTTACTTTTGGGGGAAATATATGATATTGGATTCGTTGAAAATTTGACAGGAACATAACCCAAAGGTCCCCCTTACTGTTTTCAAAATCCCTAGCGATCCAGAGATTCAGTGAACTGATTGGGGCACAGGTGGCACCAGACAGTCAAGAACCTTCTAGAACTCCCACAGGGTTTTGGTCACCTCCCACTGTTCCCTCTTCCCCTGACACAGCCTTGTTTTCAACTCCACCTTTTGCGATCTGATAGTTTTCTCTATTTCCCTTAGCAAAATAGAAATCGTGTTTGCTCCCCAAATACCTCACTGTGAAAAAATGAGAATAACTGATATTTTATATTCTTCCTCCGAAAAGGTTTTTTTTTTTAATTTTTGCTATAGTTTCTCTTGATTCTAGTTTAGAAGTGTTGTAACACTGTAATTTCATAGTTAAGTATGTTTTAGGTGCGTTGTCTTTGATTAAAAAAAAAAACACAGTAAGAATTTTAAAAATAATGAAGTTACCCTCTTTTCCTAAAAAATCATAAGGCGAAGAGACAAGACAAATTAAGAACAGTCCCTGCACTAATGCAGCAGGAAAGAACAGTTTAAAAAGGACAAGGAAAATGGTACATTATCTCATGGGGGGTGGTGGAGGGGGGGGAGGGAATGAATTAAGGCCACAACAAAATGAAACTGAAAAATTGCTAAATGAAGCTCTGAGTGGGGAAAATGAAAAATCAATGAAGGAACGGAGGGAAAAAAGGTACATTTTTCATCTTCATGATGCCTGATTGGGTTTGGGGAGATTCATTTTCAATTAATGTGTCTTGTGGCATTCAGCCAGGCCAGATATGAACAGGGCACATATTTTAATCAATTTTTTTCTATTAAGTTTGAAGTAATATATAATAATAGAACTATACTATTCAAAAGGATCCGTTGAAACTGGCTTCTGAGGTAAAATAATCCAATTTGGTTTGATTCCTCTCTTACATTAAAGATAACCCATCTTCTGTTTAACAAGGAACAGCACCCTAACTCTCCCAGGTGCCTGAACACGACTGGACTATAAACCTGAGGGAAGGATGAATAAACTGGCTTTCCAATCTGCTTGCATTCAGTGGGAAGGGAGAAAAAGGGGTGTCCTGGGTACCAGGGCCTTTGCTGGCTTAGCTCATTATTTTCAGAAACAACCCTAAGATTCATTATCCCCATAGAAGAGGAAACTGGGGTTCCTAGAGTTTCATCGTTCATTACTCAACCATCAGCCATAACCACCTCTGCACTGGACCCAGTACCAGATCCCGGGAGCATAGCAGTGAGCCAGGAAGACCTGGTCTCCACTTGCAGAGAACAAAGACCCATGTAAGGCAGTGAACAGAGAGAGAAATGCACACACAAGTGCAACAGCGAACAGGCAAGGTGCTGTGTGGTCCTCCCATCTACCCAGAGACCTGATGCACGTGCCGTCTGCTGACGGGGTGAGGGGAAGGCTCAGACCACCGGGCTCAAGAGGTGACCAGCTCATCCCGGCTTGCCTAGAACTTTCCAGGCTTCAGTTTCATGTGTCAGGAACCTTCTCATTCACAGGAACACCAGGACAGCTGGTCACCCTAGAGCTCGATGCTGACAGGGCTGAGACCTAAACCCTCATCTCTGATGACAAGGTTCGTTGACACCACCCTGGCGTCCACAAGTTGACCTCCATCCTCCCAACGAGGACAACTCCTCTCGGCAGTGCTGCCTGGAGATGAGACCAGGCTGGGAAGAATACTGGCAGGTGACAGCTTCTTTTCAAAGGATTTGCTGGGGCCCTAGGACTTCAGGCTGTTCTCCTCTCCTCTGTGACTTGAGAGGAAGACGGGATGCTGAAGGGGCAGAGGGTGCTCTAAGCATCTCTATTCCTGGATGGATGCAGAACCAGGAACAGAAGACCATACACTGAACAGGAATCCAGGGAGAGAATCATTTCAGGCCAAACAATGAGGACGTACAGGCACACCCTGTTTTATTGCACCTCTTTTATAGCGCTTTACACACACTGCGTTTAAGGTCTGTGGCAACCCTGCTCAAAGCAAGTCTCTCCGTGCCATTTTTCCAACAGTATTTGCTCACTTTGTTTCTCTGTGTTACACTCTGATAATTCTTACAGTATTTCGAACCCTCCACTGGCAAATAGATCACAATTCACTGAAGGCTTAGATGATGGGTAAGCATTTTTTTTAAGCAATAAAGTACTTTTAGTAAAGATATGTCCATTGCATTTTTAGACACAATGCCACCGCACACTTAAGACACTACATAACTTTTACATGCACTGAGAGACCAAAAAATTCATGTGATTCTCTTTGCTGTGATACCTGCTTTATTGTGGTGGTTTGGAACCGAACCTGCAACATCTCTGAGACAGGCCTGTATGTGGAAGCACCCAGCTCCATACCAAACACAAAGCAGATGCTAAAAAATATGGTAGTTTAAAAAAATGTTCCTAAAGTTCAGGTGCCCTGGAACATGGACCCTCACCGGCACTGGCCAGGACGATCCTGCGAGCCCGGTAGCTGCCCTTCCTGCCCCTCTCCTCTTCTACTAGCCAAGCACCCCCTGCCAGAGGCATCCCTCTGGCGCTCAGATTGGATCAGGCACTAGGGAGCCACAGAGGAATTAGAAGCAGAGCACTAAAGGACACTTTCTTGGTTTGTTGCTGAAAATTCTCCTTTTTTTTTTTTTAGAGCTATACCCACTGCATATGGAGGTTCCCAGGCTAGGGGTCTAACAGGAGCTGTAGCCACCGGCCTTCGCCACAGCCACAGCAACGCGGGATCCAAGCCGTGTCTGCAACCTACACCACAAGCAACGCCGGATCCTTAACCCACTGAGCAAGGCCAGGGATCGAACCCGCAACCTCATGGTTCCCAGTCGGATTTGTTTCTGCTGTGCCACGACAGGAACTCCCATGTTGGTGATCATCTTGGTCCCAAGCTACATTTCCAGTCTCTTCATTATTACTCCCTCCTATAAACCAGTCAAACTACAATAACACTCCCCACCCTGTAATTTCTGGCCTCGTGTTTTTTTTTGTTTGTTTATTTTAAATCTTATTTGACATGTCCCTTTACACCCACTCAGTCCCTGCCTAGAAACATCTAACCCCTCCTGCAAGACCCGGTCAAATATCACCTCCTCCCTGAAGACTCTCCACCCACACGAGAACTGGTGAACACCGACAGGCCTGAGCTACGCCCTCAGCGTACATTCGGTCCGTCAGTCAACAACCTTTGAAGGAGGCACTATTATCACCATTCTCATTTTTTTGATAAGGAAACCAAATGCTGGAGAGAATTAATACCTTGCTCAAGATATAAAGGCCAGCCAGGAGCAGAGGCAGGATGCAAAGTCAGATTTAATTTACCTGAAGCCTACAAACTTAAGCACTACGTTCTCCAATTCTTGTGCCCCCAGCACAGAGCTCATTTCCCTGCTTAATCCTTACATTCTGCCTTGAGTTATACTAAATTTTAATATCAGGAGTTCCCGTCATGGCTCAGCGGAAATGAATCTGACTAGCATGGATGCAGGTTCGATCCCTGGCCTCGCTCAGTGGGTTAAGGATCCAGCATTGTTATGAGCTGTGATGTAGGTCACAGACGTGGCTCGGATCCCATGTTGCTGTGGCTGAGGTGTAGGCTGGCAGCTACAGCTCTGATTCAACCCCTAGCCTGGGAACCTCCATATGCCATGGGTGTGGCCCCAAAGAAAGCAGAAAAAAAAAAGACGAAAAGTTTTTTTGTTTTTTTATTGGCATTTTGTCATTTCAGGGCCGCACCCACGGCATGTGGAGGCTCCCAGACTAGGGGTCTAATCAGAGCTGTTAGCCACCGGCCTACACCTCAGCCACAGCAATGCAAGATCTGAGCCGTGTCTGTAAACTACACCACAGCTCACGGCAACACCAGATCGTTAACCCACTGAGCAAGGCCAGGGATCGAACCCACAACCTCATGGTTCTTAGTCGGATACGTTAACCACTGCGCCGCGACAGGAACTCCAGAAAAAGTTTTAATATCAACCAGAAAGTCCTTTGAGGGCTCTGAAGGCTCATATCCATTTTTAGATTTGGTTCATAAAAAGTGCTTTTTAAATGTTTACTGATTAACCCATCAGACAAGAACTCTCCATAAGCTGGGATCTAGCTCTTCACACCGCTGTGTGTGAGGACTGGGTTTCCTGCAGACAAAAAGACATGGGAACAGGAATAGACAAAGAGAGTGGTGCAAGGCAAACGATTATTGATAAAGGTGAAATGAGAAAAATCAGTGGGGGCAGGATGGACTACTCAATACACGGTGTTAGAGAAACAAACTTTCCAAGAGCAAAAAAAGAAAAAAAAAGGGTAAAAGGTGGATTATTCTTTATTTGTTCAACAAGTATTTATTGAGCACCTACTACATGCCAGTGACTATTCCAAGTATGAGGAATATAGCCATGAATAAAACAGACAAAAGACACTGCCCTCAGGGAGCTTACATTCTAGCAGAGGGAAATAGACAACAAATAAATAAGCCCAACAGGCAAGTGTAGGAAATACTACAAGATAATAAGTGCTATGGAGGAAAACAGAGTAAGGAAGAGAATGACGGGTACGAATGTCGGGGAGGGGGTGCAATTACAGACCTGAAGGTGAAAAACAAAACTCTAAAACTTATGACAAACAAACAAGACACACAACACAAGGAGATGGATAACTTTATACCAAAATTTGACAAGTACATATAACACAAAATACCATATATAAACCCATGGAAACCGACTAGGAGAAGATAACGCCATCCAAATATTTTTGATAGATGTCTAATATTGGCCATTTACAGAGCTCCTACCTATCAGCAGGAAAAAAGAAAAGCAACCAAACAGAAAAATGAACAAAGGACAGGAACAACCAATTCAGAGGAATGGGAGCCTGACTGGTCAATAAGCTTATGCTCAATCTCACCAGTTGGACTGAGCAGGCATTACACTGATGCAAATTGAAATGAAGACAGAGATGAGATGCTATTTCACAACTGGCTGCAGTTACCGTCGATGGTACCAAGAGGTGGTGAAGACGTGGAGAAATCTGCCCCTCGTACATGACACGCACACTTGGAGAACGAGAAGGAAATACCTAGCAGAGGTGAGGCTGTGCCAACCCCAGGCCCTGGCATACTCCCCAGAGAAGCACAGAGATGTATGACATTGCTTGTAAAGGAATAAAAAATTGGCAAGAAGCTAAATACCTATCAACAGGACATATTATAATATATACATATAAAAGCATATTAGATGGCCATTAATATGAATAACTTAGATCTATATGCAACAATCTCAAAAACAAAACAGGAAAAAAGAGAGTCTTGTAAAATATATACAATAAAATGTATTCATATATTACAAATAAAAATGTACATACTTTTTTAAACACAGACACAAAATACATATATGTATAGTAAAAGCAAAGAAATACGGTCTGGGTGGAGGCCAAACTGTCTCTGAAGAAGGCGCGGGTCAGGTTGGGGTTGGGGGTGAGAAGGAAAAAGATCAGGGCTGGGAAGGGTAAAATAAGAACTTTCTTGTCTATAATGTTTTATTTAGAAAAAAATCTTAAATATGCTAAAATCTCAAAATGAACATCTGTTAATTCCAGAAGAGAGTACATAGGTTTAACTGTTATCATTCTCTATAAGTTACTATTACTTACATTTTCCCCAAATCATTAAAAATAAGAATAATAAGCAAAGAACAAAGCTGGCTTTGGAGTCAAAAATCTGGGTATGGACCGAGCACCATCATCAGTTTTGGAGAGACTGCTGGCTACTGTTTTTTAAAATTCTAAGTCTCGGTTTCCTGTACTTAAAAAAAATGGTGTTAATAATGGCCTCCCCCAGAGGGTGAGCGTGCGATGCGAGGCTAGATGCATAGCCCTGACACACGAAAAACACTCACTAGCTGGTAGTTACCTGGATCAGGGCACAGCCACGCAAACCCACTATGTGCAGGATGTGAGCACCTAGGTCTCTGAGAAACATTTCAGATCAATGAGAAACAATTTCAACAAACAGAAAGTGGGTTCAATGACATTCACAAAGAAAAGCCCTTCTCCCTTGAAAGGACAGTTCGAGTCACCAATACATTAATCAGTGCATGCCCTACAGTGAACCTGCAACATTTCTATAATGCATAGAAAAAAGAAAAAAAAAGGCTTGCATCTAAGTGAGCTTTCTGATACCTTCTAAAAACTTCATTTTAGATAAAGCATCTAAAGTGGATAATACAATGTTAAACACCATAACAGAAAACTGTAATATTTGCAATTACTATAAATAAATTTGGCCCCAACTTTTGAGCAGCATCTCCTTTGGGTTGGGGTGTGAGTGGCCTTGAGACAAATTCCAGCTTTAATAAGAGCCCAAGGCTAAGGATCCAGTGAAGGGACAGGGAGAGGGAGGGGGACGGCATGATGGGGTGGTAGGGTGGAGTGGGGTGGGGCAGGATTTGAGTATTTAACTCACAGGTGATGCATTAAGTAAAGTTCATACCGTATCACAGTCCTGGTAGGAAGAGGTGAACTGAGGGACTCAGGCAAAGGCAGGGAGGAGCAGGTGGAGGGAGGTCCTGTCAGGCAGGTGACCCAGATCTAAGGAGAGCCCCAATTAGCCTAGGAACCAGCATCCAGCCTAGGGAGAGGGGCCTGGGACATGTAGGGCACAACATTTAGGAGGCACTCTCACGGTCCTGCAGATAGCCCAGGCACCTCACACACTCTCCGTCTCATAGCATAAGGTGTTCTCTGGCCTCCAGCTCCTGTCCATAGCCCCAGTCCTGGGAGAGAGGCCCCCGTGGCTGACCCACTTTCTCTAGAAATCAGCAGGTATCCCTAGAAACAGTGCAGTCCCTACACCAGAGTGACATCTCAAGTGATTCTCAAATCTGATTCAAAACTCCCCAGCAGAAGTCTGAAAACCCGGTAAAGCAGATGGGGATCTGCACTGATACAGGACACTGGCATACGGAAACTGCATTCCTAATGTGTGAAGTTATTCATCAGCTTCCTTCCCCATCCACTGCCTACTTGGGCAAAAGCATTTAAATGAAAGTTTGACCAAAGTTTAACTACTGACAAGAATGGATCTACCTGCCACCTTGCCATGGAAAAGTGGTGGGTGTGGAAAACCACCCAATGTCCAAGTGACACCCAGCCCCTTAATAAGCTCACATCATTATTATTAGGCTAATACCACCCACTGACTATTTCTACCACTTGCTACTACTGCTACTACAATTCTCAGCAACTGTTTAGTTGTGAAAAGATACCAGCACCTATAGCTGTCTCAGGAAGACCTCTATTAAAATAAAGCATGCACGGAGGATATTTCACTTTGATATATTTCAGCTGAACATATCTCTCTTTTCATTAAATACACTTCTTCTTTCCATGAAGTGAGTTCAACTGTTTGTTCATGGTGATAAAAGCAACCTGTACATTTCTTCAACAAGAAGAGTGCTAAGTTGACTAGCACTGTTGACCTCCATTCAGAAAGGACATCGTCAGGGCCACCTTCCACATGCAAATATAATCAAACTACACGGACACTTGGCTGCTTTTGTATTTTCTGGGGTGTGATCAGATGGGGAGTACTTCCTTCCAGAGCAGTGGAGTTCTTCGAGTCTGCTTCCGATCTCCTTGGCAGGGGCCCTTGACAGCTTTTCCTTAAAAAAGGCTTCATTTTCCAAGATCTTAAACCAGCCTCCACCTGACACTTCCTGAATTATTTTTTAGTATTATTTTTCATTGCAGTTCCTTCTTTGATGTCTAGGTACCCATGTTTCTAGAAATACTCTGTGGATATTTGAGTTCTCTTGACTCTGCAGTGTGCAGCTGTACAAGTTGAGGTTACAGTATGTGGGTACTTCCACAAATGAGGGCCCTGCATGGCCATGCTTTCCTTTCAATAGCATGTTCCTTCGTGTTTTGTTCATAGGCTCATCACACATACATGCCACCTCTTCCCAGCAGAGAGAGTACAAGTGTCCTTCTAACCACGAACAAAGGAACTGCTTCCAACCCAGAGAAGGCTACCATTTTGTCATCTTCCAAAGAGCCGGAGACTAAATCTGGAGAAGAGCTCGTGGGACATGATCTGGAAACAGTTCAATTGAGTGGGTTAGGGTTGTGGGCTCAGTGCCCCAGCTCCTTTCCCCTACCCCCACTGGGCTAATTATCAGTGATGGAGATCACTCTGAACCATCTAAACACAGGGTATTTGGCCGAAATGTACTTTTGCATTGTATATTTCAGCATACCACACAAGAATTTTAAAAACAAATTGTGTGCTAACAAATGGCCAGTCCATATAAAACGGAAGATTCTTGGGATGGAGAGAATTTAACTTCTTTAAATTGCTTTCGTGCAGAAAGCTGCTTTGGTTGGCAGAGGACTGAGCCTTGATGAGAACAGGTGAAGAGGTGTGAACGTCCTGTCACCTGAAGAAGCAATACTTAAAGATGGGTCAGTTGTTCACTGCTCTGGCTGCAGAGTCCTGCCGGCCTTGTGCTCCTCCCTGACCTCCTGCTTTCTTTAAGGACAGCTAAAGAACTCAGCCTGGTTCAAGACAAAGGACCTAGGCCCAACTTGACTTTTCAGTGAAGAATGAAGCCCAAAAGGCAAGGATGACTGGAACCCAGGTAACACCAGATGGCAAGATCCTTAAGGGCAGGACCACAGCCGCACCGCTCCCCACGGTACCCAGCCCCGGCACACAGAAAGTGCCAGCAGATGCCTGATAAATGGATGGATGAGTGAATTTCCACACAAGTGGGGTTTTTTTTTTTTCTGTCTCTCTAAATTTTCTAGCAAACCCTTAAATGTCTTAAAGAGGCATATTTGGAGCTTGTTTTTTATTTTTTGTCAGATCCGGAACCAGTCAGAAGAACTGGTGATGGGAAGCAGATAATCAACCCCTGACATACACCACAAAAGGGGACTTAATTTGGTACAAAGAGCTAGCCTAGTGGGGGTACTTGCTCCCACTCTCACACAAGACACTTTGTAGCTTTTCTTGGTGAACTTAACTTGGTAAGACATGTATTAATCCTTCATTTCAAAAGGGCACATCCAGCCCCTTCTTACATGCACAAATCTTTACTGAAATATACTGTTCCAAACAATGAAAATCAAGTCATTATTGACCTAAGGACTGCAAAACCTAGGCCAATTATTTTTTTTCAGTATATCATTATTATTATTATTAAGAAATGACACTGTATTGAGGTGGAAGTAAATAGACTGCTTAACAATCAAGGATTCCAAGAACCTGAGTAATTACACTTGGATGTTTTGAACTGAAAAAAAGCAGCCCATCATTTTCTTTCTTTTTTCTTCTTTTTTTTACAGCTGCACCTGTGGCATATGGAAGTTCCCAGGCCAGAGGTCAAACTGGAGCTGTGGCTGCAGTCTACACTACAGCCACCACAGCACAGGATCCAAGCCACATCTTTGACCTACACTGCAGCCTACAGCAACACCAGATCCTTAACCTACTGAGCGAGGCCAGGGATTGAGCCCGCATCCTCACGGACACTATGTTGGGTTCTTAACCTGCTGAGTCACAACAGGAACTCACTTCCTTCCACAGACATCAGGACAAAGATGACAGCAGCAATAGATGGGGACCTGATTCCTACCCCTGGGAACGTGAAACCATCACACGGAAGAGCTTTCAGACTGCCTGTGCGGGAAGGAAAACTGTCCCTAGCACTGGTGACATGTAAAGACTGCCTCTCTTTCCAGGTCCAATTTGTCTTCTTATCTGGGGGGCTGGGGGCGGAGCTGGAGTTTACAGACAAAAATATACTTCCCTTCTAAAGTCAGATTTCAAGATTCCACAAATGACTAATTCAGTTGTCCAGATTTTTCAAATTTTGTCCAAGTGACTTGAACTCATTTAGTGTATCTTTGCTGATTTCACTCATTGTGCAAACTAATGAACAGGCTGGGATGATAAAATCAGGCACAGCCTAGCAAACAATGAAGAATTCTTTATATAAGGAGCTTCTTCTAGACTTATATCCTCACAAAATGCACCTATGATTAAGGGCTAAGTACAGCCAGCTTTAGAAACTTTTTCTTTACATTGAACAGAAAGCTGAAATTTCCCTCTTTGCAAGTGCCACCCAGTGGCTCCAGCCCGCCTGTGCACTGCAGTACAAACAAAAAGACACTCCATCTTCTCCAAGACCATTTTTAAAGATGTGAATTTGACTCTCACATCTCTCCTTGGCCATCCCTTGCCCAAGTCCTCCAACCATGCCCTGAATTACTAGAGTTCTCTACTCCTCTCCAACCTGATCCTGACCTTCTCCAAGTGCTCATTTATCCCTTTCCCATGTTTCTAACTTAAAAAAAAAAAAGTAGTCACATAAATGGCTACAGCAATTGAGATTTTAATCTTTCCTTTTGTTATATGAGTTGACATAGCATACTGGACAAACGTATTAATTCTAACTACCTGATTTAAATAGTTTTTTGGTTTAAATTTAGAATGAGGGCTCTCCTTCCCTGTCTCCATCCAGCTGTAGAAACCCAGCCAGCCCCTAGGTGGTGCTAACGCTGACAGTGCCATCCTCGGGTTCAGCCTGTGACTCCTTTCCAACGACTAGGACTTTCAGATCACCTCACCCCCACTTAGAGAAGCATTACCCGGATGATATTAAATCACAGGGAGTGAGCAAGGCATGGATAGTGATCGTTTTGGTTTTGGTTCTTGTTTTTTGTTTTTTTGCCTTTTCTAGGGCTGCACTAGTGGCACATGGAGGTTCCCAGGCTAGGGGTCCAATCGGAGCTGTAGCCACCGGCCTACGCCACAGCCACAGATCCGAGCCACGTCTGCGACCTACACCACAGCTCATGGCGACGCCAGATCCTTAACCCACTGAGCAAGGCCAGGGATCAAACCCACAACCTCATACTTCCTAGTCGGATTCGTTAACCACTGAGACATGACAGGAACTCCGACAGTGATCTTTTTATGCTTGCTGTTTTCATATACAAATATTCCCCTACTCCTTTCAAAGTGGTACGTCTACCGTATTCCCGAAGGACATCAGAAAACAGAATCCTAAACGACTTGAAAACGTCTTTTAAAAAAGACCCAGTGGAAACCCTTACAGACGGTAACTGAATTAGAAGCCAACACATATGAGGTTTGCTTCACCGGTTCTCTAATATCAGATAGGAAACCATGCAGACCAGCTTCCTGCGGTGAGAAGAGGGAGCGACTGCCCCTCAGTCAAAGAGCCACACGGAGACATGAGGGTCCGCCTTGCCCCAGGCTTCCTGCCGTGATGCT
This sequence comes from Catagonus wagneri, assembly GCA_004024745.2. Lineage (NCBI taxonomy): Eukaryota > Metazoa > Chordata > Mammalia > Artiodactyla > Tayassuidae > Catagonus > Catagonus wagneri. The sequence goes on from PVHT020000003.1 coordinate 125,918, forward strand.
CAGAAGCAGAAAAGCTATGATCTGACGGCCACGGTTTCCAGAGATGCGGTGACACAGCGATCCTCTGCCTTGGGAAACACACTCCTGACATCTACCCAGTGCTGACAGGGGGCAGAACCGCCCCATCCCTGCTGCTGGCTGCGCCAGGGGACTGCGGCGGTGCATGCGGATTGCTCACCTGAGCCTTTGTTCCCCGTTATCTTATTCTATGACTCCATGGGACTGACATGAGAGCCAATGACGGGATTCAGCGCTGCAGGGCTGGGTTTCTCACTCCAGGGGCAGATTTTATCTAACGTGTATGCTTATGTCATACACAATAAAAAAGAGGTGTCCTCGATTCTCACAATGCCCTGACAGCACCAACATGTTAGAGATCAATAAGCTAAATACATGTTTAACCTTCTATTTGTCTGTCATATGGATATGTTATTTATTAGAAGTAGATATACTTTTAATTTTAATAATTCATTAACATAACTTTTTCAAGTTGTGCCTAATATAAGGAAACTTTTTTTTCCCGTTTTTCCTCTGCTGACCAAATATTTAACCAAATCGAAACCTTTCTTTGTGAGTTAGAGAATTAGCCCCTAGGGAATTCTTATAACCCTGTTAGTACTAACTGTTCTTTTTTGTATCTTTTTTTTTCCTTCTTCCGGCTGTGCCCGTGGCATATGGAAGTTCCAGGGCCAGTGATCAAATCAGCACCACAGCTGTAATCAGGGCCACAGCAGTGACAAGATCAGATCCTTAACCCACTGAGCTACAGCAAGAAAAACACAGCATGGACTTTCTCCTATGCAGCATCACCACCAGCGAGAGATAGGTTATAGTTACTCAAGTTCAAAGAAATTTTCTTCTTCTTAGAGAAACAGAAATGTTCAACTTACCTTTTTTTTTTTTTTTTTCATTTAGAAAAACAGGACAGTAAACTATGTCCAGCGTTTAGTAAGCCTATAACTTAGTTTCACATTAGACAGTTAAGGAGAAAAATGATGGTGGAAAAGATGAAAAATGAAAAAGAAACAGGAATGGGAGAAGAAAGAGAGTGAGAGAGGTCAAGAGCAGGAACAGGGGGAGGCAGGCTGTGGGGGTGCAACCCCTGGTTGAAATAATCTGCTCTTGTCACACCCTTTGGTCCCTGAGCTGCGGGCACCCGCGAAGGGTAGGTATTGCTGTCCTGCGTAGGTGGGTGAGCTTAGGAATGCGCTTCATAGCTTTCTCACTGTAAGCCTTTAATCTGCGGACAGCCCTTTTTTGGAGGGATAATCACTGGTCCACGGGGGACACAGGAGGAGATTCTGCCCTGGGCCAAGACAGCAGTGGCTTGAGCAAGTTCACTGTGAGCCACAGCAGACTGAGTTGAGTCGTATCTGGCTCTGGGGCTCAAGCGTCCACACCGCAGGAAGCAATCCTGGGCCCACGATCCTTTACAAGGGCTTACCTCCTCAACCATCTGCTTGACTTTCTTCTGCTGGCAATGCACCATGTCATCCAGGTGTCTGATCCGCTCCCGCAGGCTGGCGGACGCCTCTTCCAGTTGCTGATACCTAACACAAACAGAAGAAATGGCAGGTGAACCCTAAACCAAGGCAGCAACACCAGCACAGAAATTCACACGTGAAAACAATACTGCCAATAACCAGAAAGGGAGCTCTAAGATGCATTCTTCCTACCTGGTATGCTAGATGATGAACTACCAATTGACACTCCACTGTAGCCAGGAATACAGGGCCCCTTTTCAAGTTCCTACTTGCAAGCTTCACCCTGTCTAAGGACAGTTCTATACTTTCCAGGGGCTAGGAGAGAATTTTTTCAGCACCACCTGACAGGTATGAGAGACTCTCCATTTTGGAGTCAATACAACCTTGGAACAACCAGTAAATTATCATGATTAGGAAATCAGAGAAGAGTCTAGGAACACAGCAAGATATCTAAAATCAGGTGGCAGAGTCCTGGGAAATCTGGAATTAGAGTTGTCCCACACATCATTTATTTTGAAAAAATGGGAAACATGTTGAAAGACTTTCTCTCCATTCAAACTGAGCAGACCACCTCATAAAACATTTCTTCCTTTGTCTAAAAAAAAAATTTAAAAAGACAGCAAAAATTATCCTCTGACTTTACTTGGTTCAAAGAAACCAAAGGAACCAACAGATGGGTTGGATTCTGCAGTTCTTTGAGGCCACTGAACTGGAGTTTGGACGAAGGGTCTGGTGGTCTTGTTTACCACTTCCCATCTCTGCCAGACCCCTCCTCGGCATTTGGGATGATTCCTGCAACTCTGCAAACTCTGAATCTGCATAAGAGGAAGGAGAGCAGGTATTTTTCAGCACACACTACGCGGCAGGCAACATACCCAGGAGTTCTCTCACAGCAACGACCCGATGAGACGGGCCCTCTTAGCTTCATTCCAACTCCCCCCACTTTAAAGAAGAATTCCCGTTTTACAGAGAAGCAAAGAATATCAGGGAGGTTAGCTAACTTGCTCTCATGTTCAAAGCATCCCAACCCTGCTTCCCTTCACTAGAGGGCCAGGGGTGGCCTCTCTGCCTTCTGGTTTCTAGAAGAGGCTTGTACTGCTCCTGCATTTTCCATGCGGGGCTTTATACACCCACAGCCAGAGGACAAGGCAAGCGTTCACTGAGGAACGTTTGGAAACAAAGACATCGTAAAGTTAGTTTCCACGGCAATGGTATTAGTCACTGTTGATGAATTTTCTCATCAACAAGATACATCCCGGTTATGGAGCACATTTATAGACTGAACTTTGGCACGCACGACAGGCTTCCATGTGTGCCACTGCATAAACCAGCAGCCGAGGGCTGTAAGACGTGGCTGTAAACTCCACCTTGGGAGATTTCAGTCCAAAGTTTTGCCTGTAACCGTCTGCAATAAGGGACGACAAAATGAATGAAAATGCAGAGACCAAGTGAGCCCACAAAAATACGACCTGAATCCCCTACAAGGCAAAGGACATCTTACCTTTCTTTGTCAGAATCGGTTATTTCTCCTGACATTTCTGTTTCATGCTCCAGGAGTTGAAGTTGAAGCTGATGGCGTTCCTAAAACAAAAAGACCCTAATATGTAATCGATGGATTCCAAATTGGCCAGAGAATGCATAGCAAGCAACTCTGGCACTAGTGAGTTCAAGTCTCTGTGACACGCATGGATTTTATATTCTCACTCACAAGGGTCCAAACAAAGCTCAGAAATGTCAGATTTACTAGTGAGTATGTATAGACATACTGCTGAATTAGAGACAAATATCGTGGGTAAAGCCATTCAAGATTTACTTTTTAAAAAGTATTTCACCAGCCCAGGCTCAGATGTCTTGTGAAACATGACAGTCAATACTCTAAATCAGTGGCTTGTAATACTACAAATTTCTTGACAATGATTTTCTGAATCATCAAGAGGGTCTGGAATTCTGTATGATCCTATAAATTAAGTGGGGTGCTGTTTACACAGGTGTGTTCACTTGTACAAAAGTATTGTGAAAATCACAGTAACAGTCCCCTAACAATGTCCATATCCTAATCTCTGAAATATGTGAGTATATTGCCTTACATGGAAAAGAGAACTTTGCAGATGTGATTAATAACCTTGAAATGGGGAGATTATCCAGGATTATCCAGTCGGGGACTCGTTGGAAGGAAAAAAGTACCATTAGAGTCAGAGAAAAACAAAGTTTGGGCGAGGCTACAAAGCAGCTTTGAAGCTGAAAAATGGGGCCATGAGCCAAGGATACAGGCAGTCTCTCCAGGGGAGAAAGGCTAGGACACAGATTCTCCTCCAGACTTCCGAAAGGAACCCAGCCCTGCCAATGCCTTGATTTTAGGACTACCGACCTCCAGAACTAAAGATGATAAATTCAAGCCACTAACTGTTGCAAATAGGAAACTAAAGATTTGTGCACTTTGCTGTATATATTAAATTAAAAAGTAATAAAATGATAGGTCAGCAACTATAGCTCCGATTTGACCCCTAGCCTGGGAACCTCCATATGCCGCAGGTACAGCACTTAAAAAAAAAGGGGGGGGATATAAGCATCTGAATAATTATTTCTTTGAATAAAGTGGAAGATATTCATAAAAGCATAGTGCCCGTCACTACCAAAACTGTACCGGAAATATGCTAGGATAATAAGTTCCCTTAAAATGAAGTTTATCAAATCCTGCTCAGTCATTAGGAGGAGACCATTTTTTTAGGTCCTTCTCAAAGTACAGCCATGCCTCATATTTAACCTCAGAAATTCTCCCCAACATGTTCAGACTAGTTATACAGATTCCAAACCTCCTTTACACCAAATTATTCAGAGCAAATCTTTGGAACTTTTTTTTTCCTCTTCTTTTTTTTTTTTTTTTTTTTTGCTTTTTAGGGCCATACCCACAGCATAAGGAGGTTCCCAGCTAGGGGTTTAATTGGAGCTACAGCTGCCGGCCTACACCACAGCCACAGCAACTCAGGATCTGAGCTGTGTCTGCGACCTACTGTAGCTCACGACAACACCAGCTCCTTAAGCCACTGAGCAAGGCCAGGGATCGAACTCGCATCCTCATGGATACTAGCCGGATTCGTTTCCACTGAGCCACAACGGGAACTCCCAAATCTTGGGAATTTTAACTCCTGCAATTTCTGAAGCTTTAAGGGACACACCAAACCATCAGGGGAGCATCCAGCCTAGAAGGGAGAGCATGTGATCACGGATGGATCTAGAATCAAGAAGGAAGATGGACTTTTTATAGTGGGGTTTTGTTACTGCTTTTAAATCTCTACAGCAAATGCATGTTCTTACTGCCCCTACGTGCTCTGCTGCTGGCTGGAAGTTTACATTAGCTCTGAAATGACAGCGGTGAACCTCTGACATGGGGGTCTCCCCTCAGGCTCCCCAAAAAGGTGTCGTAAACTAGGGCAAGGCCCAACTTAGGGCATCCGTCAAGATTTTATTTTTTTCTAAACTGAGGTGCAACAAATCTTAAGTGAATGCTGCACAATCGCACCTTATATCTGTATACACTTAATTACCTGGTGAAATCACCACCGAGATCAAGGCATAAAATACTATCCCTTCTGCAGAGGCGTCCCTGATAGAACACAATCCTTAAAATACTTTTACTGATGGGGGGGGAGGTGTTCTGAATGCAATGCTCAGAAACAGTACATTAAGCGGTAGAGCAGAAACACCATTCAAAAAGCACACACAGTTTGTCCTTGAGAAAAATTCAAAAATAGGTGAGAACAGGATACAAATACTGTGGGCATGCTGTTCACAGAATGTGGGATAAAGAATTGGCAGGGTTCCTGCTCTCGCAGATTTATCCCCAGAAGGGGAAAAACAGTCAATGCTATATCTAATCTTAGCTAAATAAGACAAGCATTTTGCCAGCCTAAATGGGAAGGGCTTAGAGAAGCGACGATAGATTTTCAATCACTAAAGAAAAAGCTAAGAGAATTTGGGGAACATTTTGTGTCACACAAATGCAGGCAGGGAGGGCCGGCCTCACCACCTCCCTGGCCCCCCAGCCACGTGCCCCTCACTCAGGCTCCACGTGCACATCGGTGGGAAAAAGCTGGGAATTTTCAGGATCCCGAGGGTACAAGGAAACTAAGCTACAGAACAGGTCCAGCTTAAAAAAAAAAAAAAAATCTGACACCAGGGGCAGACATGTATACCAGCAGCAACCTAAAACTCAGAGCCATAAATGTTGGTGCCTCTACTATCTATGCGCCACACTTAGCACTGGGCATAAGTTTTGCTCACTGACTCCTTGCAAAAGGCCTTAGCACAAAAATGCCTATTATCAGCATTTTACAGAAGAGGAAAGTGCATTTGGAAAAGTCAAGCAACTGCCCACAACTAGAAAGAGAGGCAAGACTCAAACCCTGGGTCTGTCAGGCTCTAGAAGCTATATTCTCTTTACCAGCACACAGACGGTCTCTCTGTGAGAGGGCCCCCGGCCCACACACCTCCCTGTGCTGCCTCTCACCCGGCACCTCTTTGCCGCAGGACCATCTGCGCACCCCCCCCACCCCCGCCCCGGGGCCTGTCTGCTTTCACCAGCACTTTCCGCTGTTGCAGGAGAAAGCTCCCCCACGTTCTAGAAAATGCCCTCGCTGCCCAATCTCCCCTGTTACCACCTCCAACCAGTACTGACGTTAGCCTCAACCATGCCACCAACCCTCTCTTCAACACCAGACAGGATTCCTTTTTCCTGGGGCCAGAGGTAAAATTGTAACTGACTCCATATTTGCTCAAGGCCCTCCCTGAAATGATGTTACCTAAAACAGGAGCCCCCCGTCAGCCCCGAAGCTCCCTAGTATTGAATCTAAGGTTGTTCCCCCTCTGGTTACACCTCACTTGTCAGGGGACAGTAGAGGGACTTGTACCACAGGCATCACGGGTCAGCTTTCTTCTCACAGTCACCTGGAAGCCCCCTCACTGACCGTGCTCACGCTGTCGCTCCCTCCATCGTCAGCCTGGGGATTCTCAGCATCCAGCGCGAGTTGCACAGGATGCCAATTGGTCAGTTCTTGGCCTGTCGCCACCATTCTGCAAACTCGGGCAGCTAAAGAGCCACTCGCCAGAGATCAGCCACAGCTCTGGCCCTCAACTATCACCGTCCTGCAGAAGTCAGCCACCATCTGCTCGAGGTCACCTTCCTTATCTCTCTGTCCCGTTTTCTCTTCCCTCTCCTGCCCCCACCCACCCCAGGGCTCCCCCTTTCCCTCTCTCCACTTCCTGCCTCCCTCCCCCTTTCTCTAGACTGGCTCATTGCCTGGGCTGAGCTCCTGCCGTCCACACCAGCACTCCCTTTCATTCTGACACGTGGTGTGAAAGAAAAGCCAGCCCTTCAGACACAGGCTCCAAACTATGAGAGTCTCCAGGCTACACCCTGTAGGCTGGGGTGTGGATGTAACATCTCAACAGGGCTTGACTGCTCAACAAGTGAACTAAGCTCGTGCCAGGACCCTAACATAGGAGGCAAAGTAATTTCTGTAAATAATTTTATATGTGATATTTTTTGAAGCATGATAATCATTACCAAGGGAAAAATGAGACCTTTGTAGGAACCTGCTTATACTTTCCGGTTTTGTCTTTGATTTTTTTTTTTTTTTTTTAAGTCTCAAGATGCAGGGATGAGCGGGATCAGCGGCTGAGGCTTCCCAGACCTTCAGGGCAGGCCTGAAGGGCAGGCTGGGCAAGGGGGCCGAGGCGTGTTACCTTCTCCATGCGCTCAATCAGCCTGTCCAGCTCCCCGATCCTCTGGTCCTTCTCCTCCAGGCTGATCTCTGCCGCTTGCATCTTCTTATTGGCTTCTTCAATGGCTTTCAGAAAACTATTGGTCTCTTCCTGCAAATGAAACACATTGTCCTCAACAGAGCATGGAGTTCCTACCAGTCAGGGTCCAAAGAGCTCAGGCCCTGCGAAATCATCAGGTCTCTTTAAATGCATGACCCCGGGGCCTAGAAGGGTCTCGAAGATCATGAACTCAAACTCTATGATTCTGGTTCTCACCTATGAATACTGATAGATACATCTTGTGGCTTTTTAATGGGCCTGGCTCTTTTTTCTCCCTTTTCTTTGAAGTCTTTATGTCTTAAAGGAGCCTACAAGTGTTCTTTATCTCCTGACTTGGTGTTGAGAGGGTCACTGTAACTGCCAAGAACATAAAAGGAATTAGGGCCGGATCTGGAATCGAATGCAGCATGCTCAGCTCTTTCTTCCATGCTGCAAAATACCAACTCAACCAGCAAAGCCTGTGAGGACACAAGAAAAGGCAGAATGGAGTCCCTGCCTTCAAGGAATGGATGCTCTTAGAAAAGCCAAGATGTGAGACATACAGGCCAATTCTAACAACAAGGACAAGAGAATTCCATAGCAAAGAATGGGGAGTGAGCAGGTTTTCCACAGAGGGCACTGCCAGCTTTGTGAGTGGGGACAACTTCATTCATGGAAAGGCAAGCATTCCTGAGGCTTTCAGGGAGCTTAGGATCAAGGATGGGGGAGGAGGAACGAATGGAGAGAGGAAGGGCAGGGCTGCAGGTAAGGATCGGCTTGGATGCTGGCAAAAGGTCAGACTGGCTAGAGAAAGGCGTGTGGTGAGAGACAGAGACTGGGGGCCACTGCAAGCAGGGAGGGGGTGAGTAAAGGAAGAGAGGGAGAAGGGAGAGGAGTGAAAGGGCAAATGATCGATTCCTCAACCTGTCACCCATGTGAGAGCCCACTAACTCGCCTCTGAGCAGAAACCCAACCAGTGAAAACTCACTGACAGTAATGAACCTCGGACTCTCCGTCACCCCATCAGCACGCGGGCCATACACACCAGGAGAGCCTCCTTCTCGGCACTGTGCCTCTGCTGCTCCTCGTGCAGCTTCTCTTCGTACTGGCTGTACAGCTTCCTGGTCATCTCTCTCATCACCTCCGCGTTGGCTTCTTGGGAGGATTCCACCTGCAGAGAGACGCGCTTCAGAGCTACGGCTTTGGCGGGTTCCGGGAGAATCCATACCTTCCACTTGGTGCGCCCCACGCGTGTACTCAGAGAAGTGGACCCATGGGCCAGGGCTCCGCAGAGACAGCAGGAACCAGCCGGGAGATGGACAGAAGGAAGAAGGAAAAAGGATGAATGGGCACCCACAAAGTAGAAAGTGGCACTTGATACTAATTTACTTGACGTTGTTAGGAAAAAGTGCTCCACACAAGCGAACTTTTCCAAAGGCAGAAAGTCGCTAAGTATTCATCTTGCCCCCTCTCCAACCTAGCCATTTTTATTTTATTTATTTAATTTTTGTTTTCATTTTATAGCCATACCTGCATCATATGGAAGTTCCCAGCCTAGGGGTCGAATCAGAGCTGTTGCTGCCGGCCTACACCACAGCCACAGCGACACTGGATCCAAGCTGCATCTGCGACCTACACCACAGCTTGCAGCAGCACCGGATCCTTAACCCACTGAGGGAGGCCAGGGATGGAACCTGCATCCTCATGGATACTAGTCGGGTTCTTAACCCACTGGGCTACAATGGGAACTCCCCAATTTACCTATTTTTAAACTCTCTAAACGCATCATACTCCACTGTCTTATTAACCCTTTTCTTTAATGACTCTTGTCTAATTCCTTTTGTTCCCAACATTTCATCACCTTTTACTCTATCAGTTTTAACATTTTCCTCTGGTTAATATACCCACACTCTAACTGGTCTCAGAAATACAAGCTTTTTTAATTTTTGATTTTTCTGTTGTGACCTGAAAATAAGACCACTATGTTATTAGAATTGGGTCAGAGTAGGATAAACTATAAAACTTTTTAAATAAAAAAGTTTTCCTGAATTCCCATCATGGCGCACTGGAAACGAATCCAACTAGGAACGATGAGGTTGTAGGTTCGATCCCTGGCCTCGATCAGTGGGTTTAGGAACTGGCATTGCCATGAGCTGTCGCGTAGGTCACAGACGCAGTTCAGATCTGGCGTTGCTGTGGCTGTGGCATCGGCCGGCAGCTGTAGCTCCGACTGGACCGCTAGCGTGGGAACCTCCATAGGACACAAGTGCGGCCTTAAAAAGCAAAAAAAAAAAAAAAAGTTTCCTATAGGAGGAAAGAGGGAGTATGAGAGGAAAAGGGAGATTACAGATATTGTGGTTCTAGAGAAAAGTGGAGCCATAGACAAGCCAAGGGCAAGCTTAGAAGAGAAAAAGCAGAGCCCTGGGGGTGGCTGGTGTGTCCTTTCTGGCCAGGTCCTGCCCTTGCCTGTGACCTTCGGGCTCTTATTTCATGCTTTTGCAGGTTGGTTTACATCCCTTCCTCCCAGCTTATTGATTGTTCAAGACAGCCGGGGTAGCTGGGTAGGGAACCTCTGATAAGCGAAGTGTGCCGCATGATGTTTACTCCAGAGACTGGACAAAAGTCTCTCGGGATGCCCTCTAACTTTCCTTTCCCCGGGCCAGCCAAGTTCTGGTACCACGGAGCCACAAAATGGGAAGTCCTGAACGGAGATGATCATTAGCTAAGACAGACCGCGTGTGGTCCTGCGCTCCGTCCCCGCGTCCAGAACAGACTCTGTCCCTCGCGTCCTGCTGACTCTGCATCCGGATCTCGGGAAATACCGAGTCCCGTAACATTTTTTCATTGTTATTTCGGGAGTAAAGGAAAGCAGGTGTCCCTGAAACAGGAAACTGCAGGCTGGATTTAGAGGCTTGGCCTCCCTGGCACCACAGCATCTCTGGAACAGACGGGAACGCACAGCCTAGGGGCACAGGAGAGACACTCAGTACTATGTGTGGAATAAATGACTGGATAAAGATCCTGCACTCAGGATGACTCCACAGTCATCTCAGACTTTTTCAGTGACAAACCCCTCTTTTCAAAGTAACTCTTAGAAACACAGTGCTTGAGAGAATAAGTAGAAGAGCAGCCCTGTTTGAAAGCCAAGAGGAGCGGATCTACACTGGAGCTCTGCGGTCCCTCCCCGCCCCCCAGGTCATTGTGTTTGGCCAAGTGGATGATGGAGCATGACCCCTGGGGGGCAGTCACAGAGGGTGCGCGGTGCAGCTTGTCCACCAGCCCATCCCTGAGGCAGCCCGTGCAGAGGGGACCGTGGGGCCTGGTTTGTTCCCCTAACTCAATTTCTTTCTTTGCTCTTTTTTTTTTTTTTTTGTCTTTTTAGTGCCACACCCATGATATATGGAAGTTCTCAGGCTAGGAGTCAAATAGGAGCTACAACCACCGGCCTACACCACAGCCACAGCAGCAGGGGATCCTTAACCCATTAAGTGAAGCCAGGGATCAAACCCGAGCCCTCATGGATACTAGTCGGGTTCATTACCACTGAGCCACAGCGGGAACTCCCCCCAATTCAATTCTTAATAGCACCTCCTTGCACTCCCCAACTCCTCTGGTTTGGGCAACAAATCACACGGACACACTACCCTTAAGGTGCTCTCCTCTAGGACAGCCTGGGGCTGGGTTGAACACACTCTGAAAACCAGACTAAATAAAAACAAATCCCTTCAGGAAATCATCTGCTGAGCGACTGCTGTGAGCCATACCCAGCTCTGCTGGCGACACCGGGAGGAAATCCATCCATGTTTCCAACTTGGAAGCAGCACTAACACCTCCAGGAACTGAGAAGCTGAGCTGAGGAACGAGCACAGCCTGGGGGCAGGAGGGCCACTGCCCAGCATCTTTGTCACCCATCCATTTTCCTCCTGGGTCCCCCTCAGCTCTTTACTGTCAGACTGGACAGAAAGGCCTTGGAACCTCAGAGAGATTCTGAACCGTGAAGATTCTGAAGTCCCAGCCCCATGGGCACCCCGGTACACAGGGCAGCGCCCCAATCATGGTCTCAGCAGGAGTGCCCAGAGGGTGAATACAGGGTTCCCCGTGAGTGCAGACAGCTGTGAACTCAGAAAGCCCTCAGGGCCTTCAAGTCAAATCCTTCCAGGCTGGCCACAAAGGGTGGGAAGACCCAAGAGGAGAATAGAGAAAAGAAAACGGGAGAGTTGACCCTGGGAGGAAGAAGAAAAGAAGAGGAGAGAGAGAGGTGAGCGCGCAGCCTACACTCCTGTACGTTACCTTCATTTTCAGCAGCTGGTTTTCAGCTTGCGCCACCTCCAACTGCCTCTGCTTTTCCCGCAGCTTGTCCATGGAGGCTTCATACGTCTGCCGCAGATTCCTGATCTGATCCTTAACGCTGCTGTTCTCCAAAGTAACATCCACAAGGGTTTTCTGTTGTGCGTGAAAATGAAAACCAAACTCAGATCCGGCGGAGTGAGAAAACATGGCCAGAGTCACACATCGGGGACGTCCCTTTGCCATTAACCATGGAGCTAGATATCAGCCCCCAGGAGCTGCAAGCCTGCGACCCTGGTGTTGGGAGCGCCTGAGGGCCCCCCCGCAGTGGTCAGAAGGTCTGCCACCCTGGAGCTGGGTGGGCCAGCTGGCTTCCCCCATACCATGGCTGCTGCCAACCCCACAGGCCACTGCTTGGGACGGATGGAAATGGATTAAAACCCTTTTCCAAGGGAAGGTGTTCATAATCATTTCGTGGGGAAAAACGAGTTTGAAAACAGTAAGCACAGAAGAGTCCTATTCCGAAAAAACAATGCATAGAAAAGAATTCATGAATAGAATGAATAGAAAAGAAAAAAAAAAAAAGACTAGGAAGAGAGTCACCAAAATCCAACTGATGGTTTGCATACGTGATAGGATTATGGACAGCATTTATTTTCTCCTTCGTATTTCTTCCTAGTTCCCAAATTCCCACACTGAAATCAAAAAGCAAAATACGTGTTTTGCAGACTACAGACATTCCCCTTTTCTGGACGAGCTGCCGGGACAGCAACGACAGGGCTGAGGTCACCGCAATGCCGGCAGCTGCTCCACCTTCCTCCCTTAGGCAGAGAAGCGCCGTGATGAAAGGGGAACAGTGTCTGACAAATGTCAGAAGCCTGTGGCTACCGCTCCGCACCACCCACTGGAGCAGGAACGTTTAAATTAATATTGTTGCTATTTTGCAATTCGAGTTACTTGCTTAACTCTCCTTACAGAGAAACGGCTTCCACAACCCAAGAATTCCTACCACTGGACACGCGGTTAGAAACACCTTCTATCGCCTCCCACGTCACCTGCAGCTTTGTATCAGAAGGTCTGGAAACTTGCTAACACGCTTGCTAACAACCTGTGTCCTCTTTGTACAACCATCAGTCTCTGAAGCTCCTCCAACTCCTTAGCTTTCACTTGGGGATAATGAGCCTCATTCCTCCACCAACTGGAATCAGTAGAAAGGATTTTCAATGGTGGAAAATAAATAAAATTGGAGAGCCAAGCAGCTTTAGAGAGCACCTGGCCCAACCACCCCCTCGCCAAGTCCCACCGGCTTTGCAGACACCAGTCTTGTGCTCAGGGCCGTGTAACTGGACCGAGAGAGCGCTGGAGTCCCAGCTCTGCCACTAGCTAGACACCTTGTTCAGGTCATTTCTCTTTGTTGGCTTCAGTTTACTCATCCATAAAACAAGGGGTGTGGAGACCAGCTCGATAGCTCTCGCCAGTGCCGACTTTCTATGGAATCAGACCAAGGATCTGGTCCTGTCGGTCACGGTGAAAATGAGGACGACTGGGCAATGGAAGAAATAAGAAGCCAGCTACCTTCAGACTCAGTTGTTTCCTGGCCCCGAGACAGGACTTTTCTTTCCTCCCCTCCCCCGTCCCTCTTTCCCTACCTTCTTCTATTTTTTTTGAAAACAAATCTCTTTAATCTTTTCATCATAAGGCTCCTCCATCTGCCCTGGATTGAGAGACTAGACCATAACTAGGTGTGAGGCAGGGACCCTGTCCTAACGGCTGACCTGTGAAGTAAAGGCCGGGAGTGTCAGCGGTGGAGACAAAAAAAATATGCTGCCTGCCACTTCCGGAAATAATGAATTTTGCCCACCATCAAGCCATCAGCCACTGGAGCCGCCCCGAGAGGGCACCCTTAGGCAAATTCAGGATGGGAAAAAACAGGACACTGGCCTCAGACAGTTAAGATGTGTATCAAAGAAATAATTTCAGTGAGCCCAGACTCTTGTATCTTCCTATACACAGAAAAACACTAAGACCATTAACTTAAGATACCTGTTTTTTGTGATTAAGAGTAATCTTTAACATCTGACCACATCTGTTTTTCAGCAAAAAATCCTTCATGGGCTGGCTCCTCCGTTCCTTCTTCAGAACCGTTCCTCAGAGCCATCTGAGACATTAATTCCCAGGCTACAGTCCTCAATGAAGTCCTCAAATAAAACATAGCTCTCGGAGTTCCCGTCGTGGCGCAGCAGAAACAAATCGGACTAGGAATCATGAGGTCGCAGGTTTGACCCCTGGCCTTGCTCAGTGGGTTAAGGATCTGGTGTTTCTGTGAGCTGTGGTGTAGGTCACAGATGTGGCTCAGATCCCACGTTGCTGTGGCTGTGGCGTAGGCCAGGAGCTGCAGCTCCGATTCAACCCCTAGCCTGGGAACTTCCATAGGCAGCAGGTATGACCCTAAAAAGCAAAAACAGTAACTCTCAACTTTTACATGGTGTTTTTTTTTTTTTCCAGTCAACAGTAGGATGGCAAACCCCAACCCGGATCTGAACTCAGGTGAGGTCCAGCATTTCCTGGCCGGCCAGAAGTGAGAAGATTCCCAAGAGGGAAGGAAAGGGAGGCTGGGTGAGCCCCCTCGATGGCAGGAGGAAGGAGAACAAAGGCTAAAATGTTACTGAACAAACCAGACCCCAAGCAGGGCTTGGCCTACGACCAGGGGAAAGCTGTCATGCACTGCCGAGAGCCCGGAAAAGGGTGGAACTCAAAGGCCCCACCACAAATGGGCCTACCAGACAAAACCAAACAGGAGGCCCACCCAGGCCCAGGACTGTGGCCTGGCTTTGTTGTTGGCACTACTGCCCTGACAGCTGTTAGCAGAGAATACCAGATCGAAAACGATGTGGATGATCCCAACTAGAAAAATCTCTTTGCTTATCTAACAATTTATTTAGAAAGAAAGAACTAGAAAGGAAGTGACGTGGCTTGCGGAACTTTCTGGAGGAAGGTATAAAGATAAGAGCCAAATAAAGCTGGAAAGGGGGCAGAAACTATTGTTTGCATGTTTGGAAATTAAAGCCAAGAGAAGCTGTTTCTGGTGAATACAATGTTTGCTCTGAATATTTTCAAGTTAATTTGCTCGTTACACGGGGGCTCAGCTGGAAGAGTAACAACGAGCAGCATAGGACCGGTTAACTCCTAGCAAAGAAAACTCATCAAGAGAAAAATCCCCTTGACTGTGAGTTGACAACACACATTTGCACAAATGTAGGATCCCCGACTCTTTCTGCTTCCCTGTCTGGTACTACGAGATACTCTTTAGAAGCCCTATGATTTCTTCTAATGCAAAATAATTTATAAATTAGAAAAAAGTGCCCAAGAGCCTTTGGGAGTTACTTGTCGCAAATGAATACAGATCATCTTTGGTTAAGTCTGAATTCTGTGTGACCAGTGGCACTTCTCTTAACGCTGGGGCTTGAGGGAGCGTCTGGTAAGCTGTTTCAGGCACTGACACTTAAGACCCTTTGGCGTCTAGGGGAACAGGTGGCATCTCTAGCACTGAACCCAGGATCTAAACCCCCATCTGAATAAGGGTAAGAGCAAGCTCTTCCTTCACCGTAAGTGCCCCAGCCTTCGCCGTGGCCGTGTGAAAAGGATTCCAAATAATGAGCAGAGGACATTCTGGGACTTACTTTTCTACAAAGGCACAGCCCCCCGCCCCCTACAGGCTAAGCTCGCCTGCCCTGTAACAAAGGACGCCCAGGCTAACAGGGAGCAGATGACTACCTGCAGGCCGATGGAGTCTGACGCCAAGGCTGAGTTCATGGCATTAAAACTGTCCAGGGCTGACGACTGGGTTTGGATGTGATTCTCTAGATAGTCCTGCTGAGCCTGTGAAACCTGGACAGATGGAAAAGGCAGTTACACACAATCAACGCACGCACACTCACAGCCATCTTTGCTTAGGCTGGACTTGCCTCCTGATAGCAGCCACGTCGGTGTCAACGGTATTTCAAGTGCAGCTTTACATTAAAAAGTCAACATCTGGGAGTTCCCTGGTGGCTCAGCGGGTTAAGGATCTTGTATGGTCATTGCAGTGGCTCGGGTCACTGCTGTGGCATGAGTTCAGTCCCTGGCCCAGGAACTGCTCAAAGTATCAGGTGAGCCCAAAGTATGTTCCCTCCTTGGAAATTGAAAGAGCGAGATGACACAAGAAGGTAATCCAGCTGGGTTCCAGGTCTGGAAATAGCTGTGCTGCTTCCCAGCTGTTTGTGTACAAACTCCTTAACTTCTCTGATTCCGTTTCCTCCCTTCAGAAGGGAGTGTTCTGCCTCTGCATAGTGTTGTGACGACCAGCTGTGAATATTTTCCAGAGGGACAGTCACCTTGTCTTTCTACATGGTGCCAGGTTGGGGGAGGGGGGCGGAGGCAACCTCTGCATGACCCAGAGAGTAGAAAGACAAGGTGACTGTCTCTCTGGAAAATATTCACAGCTGGTCGTCACAACACTATGCAGAGGCAGAACACTCCCTTCTGAAGGGAGGAAACGGAATCAGAGAAGTTAAGGAGTTTGTACACAAACAGCTGGGAAGCAGCACAGCTATTTCCAGACCTGGAACCCAGCTGGATTACCTTCTTGTGTCATCTCGCTCTTTCAATTTCCAAGGAGGGAACATACTTTGGGCTCACCTGATACTTTGAGCAGTTCCTGGGCCAGGGACTGAACTCATGCCACAGCAGTGACCCGAGCCACTGCAATGACCATACAAGATCCTTAACCCGCTGAGCCACCAGGGAACTCCCAGATGTTGACTTTTTAATGTAAAGCTGCACTTGAAATACCGTTGACACCGACGTGGCTGCTATCAGGAGGCAAGTCCAGCCTAAGCAAAGATGGCTGTGAGTGTGCGTGCGTTGATTGTGTGTAACTGCCTTTTCCATCTGTCCAGGTTTCACAGGCTCAGCAGGACTATCTAGAGAATCACATCCAAACCCAGTCGTCAGCCCTGGACAGTTTTAATGCCATGAACTCAGCCTTGGCGTCAGACTCCATCGGCCTGCAGGTAGTCATCTGCTCCCTGTTAGCCTGGGCGTCCTTTGTTACAGGGCAGGCGAGCTTAGCCTGTAGGGGGCGGGGGGCTGTGCCTTTGTAGAAAAGTAAGTCCCAGAATGTCCTCTGCTCATTATTTGGAATCCTTTTCACACGGCCACGGCGAAGGCTGGGGCACTTACGGTGAAGGAAGAGCTTGCTCTTACCCTTATTCAGATGGGGGTTTAGATCCTGGGTTCAGTGCTAGAGATGCCACCTGTTCCCCTAGACGCCAAAGGGTCTTAAGTGTCAGTGCCTGAAACAGCTTACCAGACGCTCCCTCAAGCCCCAGCGTTAAGAGAAGTGCCACTGGTCACACAGAATTCAGACTTAACCAAAGATGATCTGTATTCATTTGCGACAAGTAACTCCCAAAGGCTCTTGGGCACTTTTTTCTAATTTATAAATTATTTTGCATTAGAAGAAATCATAGGGCTTCTAAAGAGTATCTCGTAGTACCAGACAGGGAAGCAGAAAGAGTCGGGGATCCTACATTTGTGCAAATGTGTGTTGTCAACTCACAGTCAAGGGGATTTTTCTCTTGATGAGTTTTCTTTGCTAGGAGTTAACCGGTCCTATGCTGCTCGTTGTTACTCTTCCAGCTGAGCCCCCCGTGTAACGAGCAAATTAACTTGAAAATATTCAGAGCAAACATTGTATTCACCAGAAACAGCTTCTCTTGGCTTTAATTTCCAAACATGCAAACAATAGTTTCTGCCCCCTTTCCAGCTTTATTTGGCTCTTATCTTTATACCTTCCTCCAGAAAGTTCCGCAAGCCACGTCACTTCCTTTCTAGTTCTTTCTTTCTAAATAAATTGTTAGATAAGCAAAGAGATTTTTCTAGTTGGGATCATCCACATCGTTTTCAATCTGGTATTCTCTGCTAACAGCTGTCAGGGCAGTAGTGCCAACAACAAAGCCAGGCCACAGTCCTGGGCCTGGGTGGGCCTCCTGTTTGGTTTTGTCTGGTAGGCCCATTTGTGGTGGGGCCTTTGAGTTCCACCCTTTTCCGGGCTCTCGGCAGTGCATGACAGCTTTCCCCTGGTCGTAGGCCAAGCCCTGCTTGGGGTCTGGTTTGTTCAGTAACATTTTAGCCTTTGTTCTCCTTCCTCCTGCCATCGAGGGGGCTCACCCAGCCTCCCTTTCCTTCCCTCTTGGGAATCTTCTCACTTCTGGCCGGCCAGGAAATGCTGGACCTCACCTGAGTTCAGATCCGGGTTGGGGTTTGCCATCCTACTGTTGACTGGAAAAAAAAAAAAACACCATGTAAAAGTTGAGAGTTACTGTTTTTGCTTTTTAGGGTCATACCTGCTGCCTATGGAAGTTCCCAGGCTAGGGGTTGAATCGGAGCTGCAGCTCCTGGCCTACGCCACAGCCACAGCAACGTGGGATCTGAGCCACATCTGTGACCTACACCACAGCTCACAGAAACACCAGATCCTTAACCCACTGAGCAAGGCCAGGGGTCAAACCTGCAACCTCATGATTCCTAGTCCGATTTGTTTCTGCTGCGCCACGACGGGAACTCCGAGAGCTATGTTTTATTTGAGGACTTCATTGAGGACTGTAGCCTGGGAATTAATGTCTCAGATGGCTCTGAGGAACGGTTCTGAAGAAGGAACGGAGGAGCCAGCCCATGAAGGATTTTTTGCTGAAAAACAGATGTGGTCAGATGTTAAAGATTACTCTTAATCACAAAAAACAGGTATCTTAAGTTAATGGTCTTAGTGTTTTTCTGTGTATAGGAAGATACAAGAGTCTGGGCTCACTGAAATTATTTCTTTGATACACATCTTAACTGTCTGAGGCCAGTGTCCTGTTTTTTCCCATCCTGAATTTGCCTAAGGGTGCCCTCTCGGGGCGGCTCCAGTGGCTGATGGCTTGATGGTGGGCAAAATTCATTATTTCCGGAAGTGGCAGGCAGCATATTTTTTTTGTCTCCACCGCTGACACTCCCGGCCTTTACTTCACAGGTCAGCCGTTAGGACAGGGTCCCTGCCTCACACCTAGTTATGGTCTAGTCTCTCAATCCAGGGCAGATGGAGGAGCCTTATGATGAAAAGATTAAAGAGATTTGTTTTCAAAAAAAATAGAAGAAGGTAGGGAAAGAGGGACGGGGGAGGGGAGGAAAGAAAAGTCCTGTCTCGGGGCCAGGAAACAACTGAGTCTGAAGGTAGCTGGCTTCTTATTTCTTCCATTGCCCAGTCGTCCTCATTTTCACCGTGACCGACAGGACCAGATCCTTGGTCTGATTCCATAGAAAGTCGGCACTGGCGAGAGCTATCGAGCTGGTCTCCACACCCCTTGTTTTATGGATGAGTAAACTGAAGCCAACAAAGAGAAATGACCTGAACAAGGTGTCTAGCTAGTGGCAGAGCTGGGACTCCAGCGCTCTCTCGGTCCAGTTACACGGCCCTGAGCACAAGACTGGTGTCTGCAAAGCCGGTGGGACTTGGCGAGGGGGTGGTTGGGCCAGGTGCTCTCTAAAGCTGCTTGGCTCTCCAATTTTATTTATTTTCCACCATTGAAAATCCTTTCTACTGATTCCAGTTGGTGGAGGAATGAGGCTCATTATCCCCAAGTGAAAGCTAAGGAGTTGGAGGAGCTTCAGAGACTGATGGTTGTACAAAGAGGACACAGGTTGTTAGCAAGCGTGTTAGCAAGTTTCCAGACCTTCTGATACAAAGCTGCAGGTGACGTGGGAGGCGATAGAAGGTGTTTCTAACCGCGTGTCCAGTGGTAGGAATTCTTGGGTTGTGGAAGCCGTTTCTCTGTAAGGAGAGTTAAGCAAGTAACTCGAATTGCAAAATAGCAACAATATTAATTTAAACGTTCCTGCTCCAGTGGGTGGTGCGGAGCGGTAGCCACAGGCTTCTGACATTTGTCAGACACTGTTCCCCTTTCATCACGGCGCTTCTCTGCCTAAGGGAGGAAGGTGGAGCAGCTGCCGGCATTGCGGTGACCTCAGCCCTGTCGTTGCTGTCCCGGCAGCTCGTCCAGAAAAGGGGAATGTCTGTAGTCTGCAAAACACGTATTTTGCTTTTTGATTTCAGTGTGGGAATTTGGGAACTAGGAAGAAATACGAAGGAGAAAATAAATGCTGTCCATAATCCTATCACGTATGCAAACCATCAGTTGGATTTTGGTGACTCTCTTCCTAGTCTTTTTTTTTTTTTCTTTTCTATTCATTCTATTCATGAATTCTTTTCTATGCATTGTTTTTTCGGAATAGGACTCTTCTGTGCTTACTGTTTTCAAACTCGTTTTTCCCCACGAAATGATTATGAACACCTTCCCTTGGAAAAGGGTTTTAATCCATTTCCATCCGTCCCAAGCAGTGGCCTGTGGGGTTGGCAGCAGCCATGGTATGGGGGAAGCCAGCTGGCCCACCCAGCTCCAGGGTGGCAGACCTTCTGACCACTGCGGGGGGGCCCTCAGGCGCTCCCAACACCAGGGTCGCAGGCTTGCAGCTCCTGGGGGCTGATATCTAGCTCCATGGTTAATGGCAAAGGGACGTCCCCGATGTGTGACTCTGGCCATGTTTTCTCACTCCGCCGGATCTGAGTTTGGTTTTCATTTTCACGCACAACAGAAAACCCTTGTGGATGTTACTTTGGAGAACAGCAGCGTTAAGGATCAGATCAGGAATCTGCGGCAGACGTATGAAGCCTCCATGGACAAGCTGCGGGAAAAGCAGAGGCAGTTGGAGGTGGCGCAAGCTGAAAACCAGCTGCTGAAAATGAAGGTAACGTACAGGAGTGTAGGCTGCGCGCTCACCTCTCTCTCTCCTCTTCTTTTCTTCTTCCTCCCAGGGTCAACTCTCCCGTTTTCTTTTCTCTATTCTCCTCTTGGGTCTTCCCACCCTTTGTGGCCAGCCTGGAAGGATTTGACTTGAAGGCCCTGAGGGCTTTCTGAGTTCACAGCTGTCTGCACTCACGGGGAACCCTGTATTCACCCTCTGGGCACTCCTGCTGAGACCATGATTGGGGCGCTGCCCTGTGTACCGGGGTGCCCATGGGGCTGGGACTTCAGAATCTTCACGGTTCAGAATCTCTCTGAGGTTCCAAGGCCTTTCTGTCCAGTCTGACAGTAAAGAGCTGAGGGGGACCCAGGAGGAAAATGGATGGGTGACAAAGATGCTGGGCAGTGGCCCTCCTGCCCCCAGGCTGTGCTCGTTCCTCAGCTCAGCTTCTCAGTTCCTGGAGGTGTTAGTGCTGCTTCCAAGTTGGAAACATGGATGGATTTCCTCCCGGTGTCGCCAGCAGAGCTGGGTATGGCTCACAGCAGTCGCTCAGCAGATGATTTCCTGAAGGGATTTGTTTTTATTTAGTCTGGTTTTCAGAGTGTGTTCAACCCAGCCCCAGGCTGTCCTAGAGGAGAGCACCTTAAGGGTAGTGTGTCCGTGTGATTTGTTGCCCAAACCAGAGGAGTTGGGGAGTGCAAGGAGGTGCTATTAAGAATTGAATTGGGGGGAGTTCCCGCTGTGGCTCAGTGGTAATGAACCCGACTAGTATCCATGAGGGCTCGGGTTTGATCCCTGGCTTCACTTAATGGGTTAAGGATCCCCTGCTGCTGTGGCTGTGGTGTAGGCCGGTGGTTGTAGCTCCTATTTGACTCCTAGCCTGAGAACTTCCATATATCATGGGTGTGGCACTAAAAAGACAAAAAAAAAAAAAAAAGAGCAAAGAAAGAAATTGAGTTAGGGGAACAAACCAGGCCCCACGGTCCCCTCTGCACGGGCTGCCTCAGGGATGGGCTGGTGGACAAGCTGCACCGCGCACCCTCTGTGACTGCCCCCCAGGGGTCATGCTCCATCATCCACTTGGCCAAACACAATGACCTGGGGGGCGGGGAGGGACCGCAGAGCTCCAGTGTAGATCCGCTCCTCTTGGCTTTCAAACAGGGCTGCTCTTCTACTTATTCTCTCAAGCACTGTGTTTCTAAGAGTTACTTTGAAAAGAGGGGTTTGTCACTGAAAAAGTCTGAGATGACTGTGGAGTCATCCTGAGTGCAGGATCTTTATCCAGTCATTTATTCCACACATAGTACTGAGTGTCTCTCCTGTGCCCCTAGGCTGTGCGTTCCCGTCTGTTCCAGAGATGCTGTGGTGCCAGGGAGGCCAAGCCTCTAAATCCAGCCTGCAGTTTCCTGTTTCAGGGACACCTGCTTTCCTTTACTCCCGAAATAACAATGAAAAAATGTTACGGGACTCGGTATTTCCCGAGATCCGGATGCAGAGTCAGCAGGACGCGAGGGACAGAGTCTGTTCTGGACGCGGGGACGGAGCGCAGGACCACACGCGGTCTGTCTTAGCTAATGATCATCTCCGTTCAGGACTTCCCATTTTGTGGCTCCGTGGTACCAGAACTTGGCTGGCCCGGGGAAAGGAAAGTTAGAGGGCATCCCGAGAGACTTTTGTCCAGTCTCTGGAGTAAACATCATGCGGCACACTTCGCTTATCAGAGGTTCCCTACCCAGCTACCCCGGCTGTCTTGAACAATCAATAAGCTGGGAGGAAGGGATGTAAACCAACCTGCAAAAGCATGAAATAAGAGCCCGAAGGTCACAGGCAAGGGCAGGACCTGGCCAGAAAGGACACACCAGCCACCCCCAGGGCTCTGCTTTTTCTCTTCTAAGCTTGCCCTTGGCTTGTCTATGGCTCCACTTTTCTCTAGAACCACAATATCTGTAATCTCCCTTTTCCTCTCATACTCCCTCTTTCCTCCTATAGGAAACTTTTTTTTTTTTTTTTGCTTTTTAAGGCCGCACTTGTGTCCTATGGAGGTTCCCACGCTAGCGGTCCAGTCGGAGCTACAGCTGCCGGCCGATGCCACAGCCACAGCAACGCCAGATCTGAACTGCGTCTGTGACCTACGCGACAGCTCATGGCAATGCCAGTTCCTAAACCCACTGATCGAGGCCAGGGATCGAACCTACAACCTCATCGTTCCTAGTTGGATTCGTTTCCAGTGCGCCATGATGGGAATTCAGGAAAACTTTTTTATTTAAAAAGTTTTATAGTTTATCCTACTCTGACCCAATTCTAATAACATAGTGGTCTTATTTTCAGGTCACAACAGAAAAATCAAAAATTAAAAAAGCTTGTATTTCTGAGACCAGTTAGAGTGTGGGTATATTAACCAGAGGAAAATGTTAAAACTGATAGAGTAAAAGGTGATGAAATGTTGGGAACAAAAGGAATTAGACAAGAGTCATTAAAGAAAAGGGTTAATAAGACAGTGGAGTATGATGCGTTTAGAGAGTTTAAAAATAGGTAAATTGGGGAGTTCCCATTGTAGCCCAGTGGGTTAAGAACCCGACTAGTATCCATGAGGATGCAGGTTCCATCCCTGGCCTCCCTCAGTGGGTTAAGGATCCGGTGCTGCTGCAAGCTGTGGTGTAGGTCGCAGATGCAGCTTGGATCCAGTGTCGCTGTGGCTGTGGTGTAGGCCGGCAGCAACAGCTCTGATTCGACCCCTAGGCTGGGAACTTCCATATGATGCAGGTATGGCTATAAAATGAAAACAAAAAATAAATAAATAAAATAAAAATGGCTAGGTTGGAGAGGGGGCAAGATGAATACTTAGCGACTTTCTGCCTTTGGAAAAGTTCGCTTGTGTGGAGCACTTTTTCCTAACAACGTCAAGTAAATTAGTATCAAGTGCCACTTTCTACTTTGTGGGTGCCCATTCATCCTTTTTCCTTCTTCCTTCTGTCCATCTCCCGGCTGGTTCCTGCTGTCTCTGCGGAGCCCTGGCCCATGGGTCCACTTCTCTGAGTACACGCGTGGGGCGCACCAAGTGGAAGGTATGGATTCTCCCGGAACCCGCCAAAGCCGTAGCTCTGAAGCGCGTCTCTCTGCAGGTGGAATCCTCCCAAGAAGCCAACGCGGAGGTGATGAGAGAGATGACCAGGAAGCTGTACAGCCAGTACGAAGAGAAGCTGCACGAGGAGCAGCAGAGGCACAGTGCCGAGAAGGAGGCTCTCCTGGTGTGTATGGCCCGCGTGCTGATGGGGTGACGGAGAGTCCGAGGTTCATTACTGTCAGTGAGTTTTCACTGGTTGGGTTTCTGCTCAGAGGCGAGTTAGTGGGCTCTCACATGGGTGACAGGTTGAGGAATCGATCATTTGCCCTTTCACTCCTCTCCCTTCTCCCTCTCTTCCTTTACTCACCCCCTCCCTGCTTGCAGTGGCCCCCAGTCTCTGTCTCTCACCACACGCCTTTCTCTAGCCAGTCTGACCTTTTGCCAGCATCCAAGCCGATCCTTACCTGCAGCCCTGCCCTTCCTCTCTCCATTCGTTCCTCCTCCCCCATCCTTGATCCTAAGCTCCCTGAAAGCCTCAGGAATGCTTGCCTTTCCATGAATGAAGTTGTCCCCACTCACAAAGCTGGCAGTGCCCTCTGTGGAAAACCTGCTCACTCCCCATTCTTTGCTATGGAATTCTCTTGTCCTTGTTGTTAGAATTGGCCTGTATGTCTCACATCTTGGCTTTTCTAAGAGCATCCATTCCTTGAAGGCAGGGACTCCATTCTGCCTTTTCTTGTGTCCTCACAGGCTTTGCTGGTTGAGTTGGTATTTTGCAGCATGGAAGAAAGAGCTGAGCATGCTGCATTCGATTCCAGATCCGGCCCTAATTCCTTTTATGTTCTTGGCAGTTACAGTGACCCTCTCAACACCAAGTCAGGAGATAAAGAACACTTGTAGGCTCCTTTAAGACATAAAGACTTCAAAGAAAAGGGAGAAAAAAGAGCCAGGCCCATTAAAAAGCCACAAGATGTATCTATCAGTATTCATAGGTGAGAACCAGAATCATAGAGTTTGAGTTCATGATCTTCGAGACCCTTCTAGGCCCCGGGGTCATGCATTTAAAGAGACCTGATGATTTCGCAGGGCCTGAGCTCTTTGGACCCTGACTGGTAGGAACTCCATGCTCTGTTGAGGACAATGTGTTTCATTTGCAGGAAGAGACCAATAGTTTTCTGAAAGCCATTGAAGAAGCCAATAAGAAGATGCAAGCGGCAGAGATCAGCCTGGAGGAGAAGGACCAGAGGATCGGGGAGCTGGACAGGCTGATTGAGCGCATGGAGAAGGTAACACGCCTCGGCCCCCTTGCCCAGCCTGCCCTTCAGGCCTGCCCTGAAGGTCTGGGAAGCCTCAGCCACTGATCCCGCTCATCCCTGCATCTTGAGACTTAAAAAAAAAAAAAAAAATCAAAGACAAAACCGGAAAGTATAAGCAGGTTCCTACAAAGGTCTCATTTTTCCCTTGGTAATGATTATCATGCTTCAAAAAATATCACATATAAAATTATTTACAGAAATTACTTTGCCTCCTATGTTAGGGTCCTGGCACGAGCTTAGTTCACTTGTTGAGCAGTCAAGCCCTGCTGAGATGTTACATCCACACCCCAGCCTACAGGGTGTAGCCTGGAGACTCTCATAGTTTGGAGCCTGTGTCTGAAGGGCTGGCTTTTCTTTCACACCACGTGTCAGAATGAAAGGGAGTGCTGGTGTGGACGGCAGGAGCTCAGCCCAGGCAATGAGCCAGTCTAGAGAAAGGGGGAGGGAGGCAGGAAGTGGAGAGAGGGAAAGGGGGAGCCCTGGGGTGGGTGGGGGCAGGAGAGGGAAGAGAAAACGGGACAGAGAGATAAGGAAGGTGACCTCGAGCAGATGGTGGCTGACTTCTGCAGGACGGTGATAGTTGAGGGCCAGAGCTGTGGCTGATCTCTGGCGAGTGGCTCTTTAGCTGCCTGAGTTTGCAGAATGGTGGCGACAGGCCAAGAACTGACCAATTGGCATCCTGTGCAACTCGTGCTGGATGCTGAGAATCCCCAGGCTGACGATGGAGGGAGCGACAGCGTGAGCACGGTCAGTGAGGGGGCTTCCAGGTGACTGTGAGAAGAAAGCTGACCCGTGATGCCTGTGGTACAAGTCCCTCTACTGTCCCCTGACAAGTGAGGTGTAACCAGAGGGGGAACAACCTTAGATTCAATACTAGGGAGCTTCGGGGCTGACAGGGGGCTCCTGTTTTAGGTAACATCATTTCAGGGAGGGCCTTGAGCAAATATGGAGTCAGTTACAATTTTACCTCTGGCCCCAGGAAAAAGGAATCCTGTCTGGTGTTGAAGAGAGGGTTGGTGGCATGGTTGAGGCTAACGTCAGTACTGGTTGGAGGTGGTAACAGGGGAGATTGGGCAGCGAGGGCATTTTCTAGAACGTGGGGGAGCTTTCTCCTGCAACAGCGGAAAGTGCTGGTGAAAGCAGACAAGCCCCGGGGCGGGGGTGGGGGGGGGTGCGCAGATGGTCCTGCGGCAAAGAGGTGCCGGGTGAGAGGCAGCACGGGGAGGTGTGTGGGCCGGGGGCCCTCTCACAGAGAGACCGTCTGTGTGCTGGTAAAGAGAATACAGCTTCTAGAGCCTGACAGACCCAGGGTTTGAGTCTTGCCTCTCTTTCTAGTTGTGGGCAGTTGCTTGACTTTTCCAAATGCACTTTCCTCTTCTGTAAAATGCTGATAATAGGCATTTTTGTGCTAAGGCCTTTTGCAAGGAGTCAGTGAGCAAAACTTATGCCCAGTGCTAAGTGTGGTGCATAGATAGTAGAGGCACCAACATTTATGGCTCTGAGTTTTAGGTTGCTGCTGGTATACATGTCTGCCCCTGGTGTCAGATTTTTTTTTTTTTTTTAAGCTGGACCTGTTCTGTAGCTTAGTTTCCTTGTACCCTCGGGATCCTGAAAATTCCCAGCTTTTTCCCACCGATGTGCACGTGGAGCCTGAGTGAGGGGCACGTGGCTGGGGGGCCAGGGAGGTGGTGAGGCCGGCCCTCCCTGCCTGCATTTGTGTGACACAAAATGTTCCCCAAATTCTCTTAGCTTTTTCTTTAGTGATTGAAAATCTATCGTCGCTTCTCTAAACCCTTCCCATTTAGGCTGGCAAAATGCTTGTCTTATTTAGCTAAGATTAGATATAGCATTGACTGTTTTTCCCCTTCTGGAGATAAATCTGCGAGAGCAGGAACCCTGCCAATTCTTTATCCCACATTCTGTGAACAGCATGCCCACAGTATTTGTATCCTGTTCTCACCTATTTTTGAATTTTTCTCAAGGACAAACTGTGTGTGCTTTTTGAATGGTGTTTCTGCTCTACCGCTTAATGTACTGTTTCTGAGCATTGCATTCAGAACACCTCCCCCCCCATCAGTAAAAGTATTTTAAGGATTGTGTTCTATCAGGGACGCCTCTGCAGAAGGGATAGTATTTTATGCCTTGATCTCGGTGGTGATTTCACCAGGTAATTAAGTGTATACAGATATAAGGTGCGATTGTGCAGCATTCACTTAAGATTTGTTGCACCTCAGTTTAGAAAAAAATAAAATCTTGACGGATGCCCTAAGTTGGGCCTTGCCCTAGTTTACGACACCTTTTTGGGGAGCCTGAGGGGAGACCCCCATGTCAGAGGTTCACCGCTGTCATTTCAGAGCTAATGTAAACTTCCAGCCAGCAGCAGAGCACGTAGGGGCCGTAAGAACATGCATTTGCTGTAGAGATTTAAAAGCAGTAACAAAACCCCACTATAAAAAGTCCATCTTCCTTCTTGATTCTAGATCCATCCGTGATCACATGCTCTCCCTTCTAGGCTGGATGCTCCCCTGATGGTTTGGTGTGTTCCTTAAAGCTTCAGAAATTGCAGGAGTTAAAATTCCCAAGATTTGGGAGTTCCCGTTGTGGCTCAGTGGAAACGAATCCGGCTACTATCCATGAGGATGCGAGTTCGATCCCTGGCCTTGCTCAGTGGCTTAAGGAGCTGGTGTTGTCATGAGCTACAGTAGGTCGCAGACACAGCTCAGATCCTGAGTTGCTGTGGCTGTGGTGTAGGCCGGCAGCTGTAGCTCCAATTAAACCCCTAGCTGGGAACCTCCTTATGCTGTGGGTATGGCCCTAAAAAGCAAAAAAAAAAAGAAGAGGAAAAAAAAAGTTCCAAAGATTTGCTCTGAATAATTTGGTGTAAAGGAGGTTTGGAATCTGTATAACTAGTCTGAACATGTTGGGGAGAATTTCTGAGGTTAAATATGAGGCATGGCTGTACTTTGAGAAGGACCTAAAAAAATGGTCTCCTCCTAATGACTGAGCAGGATTTGATAAACTTCATTTTAAGGGAACTTATTATCCTAGCATATTTCCGGTACAGTTTTGGTAGTGACGGGCACTATGCTTTTATGAATATCTTCCACTTTATTCAAAGAAATAATTATTCAGATGCTTATATCCCCCCCCTTTTTTTTTAAGTGCTGTACCTGCGGCATATGGAGGTTCCCAGGCTAGGGGTCAAATCGGAGCTATAGTTGCTGACCTATCATTTTATTACTTTTTTAAGTTTAACTTTTAAATTTAATATATACAGCAAAGTGCACAAATCTTTAGTTTCCTATTTGCAACAGTTAGTGGCTTGAATTTATCATCTTTAGTTCTGGAGGTCAGTAGTCCTAAAATCAAGGCATTGGCAGGGCTGGGTTCCTTTCGGAAGTCTGGAGGAGAATCTGTGTCCTAGCCTTTCTCCCCTGGAGAGACTGCCTGTATCCTTGGCTCATGGCCCCATCTTTCAGCTTCAAAGCTGCTTTGTAGCCTCGCCCAAACTTTGTTTTTCTCTGACTCTAATGGTACTTTTTTCCTTCCAACGAGTCCCCGACTGGATAATCCTGGATAATCTCCCCATTTCAAGGTTATTAATCACATCTGCAAAGTTCTCTTTTCCATGTAAGGCAATATACTCACATATTTCAGAGATTAGGATATGGACATTGTTAGGGGACTGTTACTGTGATTTTCACAATACTTTTGTACAAGTGAACACACCTGTGTAAACAGCACCCCACTTAATTTATAGGATCATACAGAATTCCAGACCCTCTTGATGATTCAGAAAATCATTGTCAAGAAATTTGTAGTATTACAAGCCACTGATTTAGAGTATTGACTGTCATGTTTCACAAGACATCTGAGCCTGGGCTGGTGAAATACTTTTTAAAAAGTAAATCTTGAATGGCTTTACCCACGATATTTGTCTCTAATTCAGCAGTATGTCTATACATACTCACTAGTAAATCTGACATTTCTGAGCTTTGTTTGGACCCTTGTGAGTGAGAATATAAAATCCATGCGTGTCACAGAGACTTGAACTCACTAGTGCCAGAGTTGCTTGCTATGCATTCTCTGGCCAATTTGGAATCCATCGATTACATATTAGGGTCTTTTTGTTTTAGGAACGCCATCAGCTTCAACTTCAACTCCTGGAGCATGAAACAGAAATGTCAGGAGAAATAACCGATTCTGACAAAGAAAGGTAAGATGTCCTTTGCCTTGTAGGGGATTCAGGTCGTATTTTTGTGGGCTCACTTGGTCTCTGCATTTTCATTCATTTTGTCGTCCCTTATTGCAGACGGTTACAGGCAAAACTTTGGACTGAAAGCTCCCAAGGTGGAGTTTACAGCCACGTCTTACAGCCCTCGGCTGCTGGTTTATGCAGTGGCACACATGGAAGCCTGTCGTGCGTGCCAAAGTTCAGTCTATAAATGTGCTCCATAACCGGGATGTATCTTGTTGATGAGAAAATTCATCAACAGTGACTAATACCATTGCCGTGGAAACTAACTTTACGATGTCTTTGTTTCCAAACGTTCCTCAGTGAACGCTTGCCTTGTCCTCTGGCTGTGGGTGTATAAAGCCCCGCATGGAAAATGCAGGAGCAGTACAAGCCTCTTCTAGAAACCAGAAGGCAGAGAGGCCACCCCTGGCCCTCTAGTGAAGGGAAGCAGGGTTGGGATGCTTTGAACATGAGAGCAAGTTAGCTAACCTCCCTGATATTCTTTGCTTCTCTGTAAAACGGGAATTCTTCTTTAAAGTGGGGGGAGTTGGAATGAAGCTAAGAGGGCCCGTCTCATCGGGTCGTTGCTGTGAGAGAACTCCTGGGTATGTTGCCTGCCGCGTAGTGTGTGCTGAAAAATACCTGCTCTCCTTCCTCTTATGCAGATTCAGAGTTTGCAGAGTTGCAGGAATCATCCCAAATGCCGAGGAGGGGTCTGGCAGAGATGGGAAGTGGTAAACAAGACCACCAGACCCTTCGTCCAAACTCCAGTTCAGTGGCCTCAAAGAACTGCAGAATCCAACCCATCTGTTGGTTCCTTTGGTTTCTTTGAACCAAGTAAAGTCAGAGGATAATTTTTGCTGTCTTTTTAAATTTTTTTTTTAGACAAAGGAAGAAATGTTTTATGAGGTGGTCTGCTCAGTTTGAATGGAGAGAAAGTCTTTCAACATGTTTCCCATTTTTTCAAAATAAATGATGTGTGGGACAACTCTAATTCCAGATTTCCCAGGACTCTGCCACCTGATTTTAGATATCTTGCTGTGTTCCTAGACTCTTCTCTGATTTCCTAATCATGATAATTTACTGGCTGTTCCAAGGTTGTATTGACTCCAAAATGGAGAGTCTCTCATACCTGTCAGGTGGTGCTGAAAAAATTCTCTCCTAGCCCCTGGAAAGTATAGAACTGTCCTTAGACAGGGTGAAGCTTGCAAGTAGGAACTTGAAAAGGGGCCCTGTATTCCTGGCTACAGTGGAGTGTCAATTGGTAGTTCATCATCTAGCATACCAGGTAGGAAGAATGCATCTTAGAGCTCCCTTTCTGGTTATTGGCAGTATTGTTTTCACGTGTGAATTTCTGTGCTGGTGTTGCTGCCTTGGTTTAGGGTTCACCTGCCATTTCTTCTGTTTGTGTTAGGTATCAGCAACTGGAAGAGGCGTCCGCCAGCCTGCGGGAGCGGATCAGACACCTGGATGACATGGTGCATTGCCAGCAGAAGAAAGTCAAGCAGATGGTTGAGGAGGTAAGCCCTTGTAAAGGATCGTGGGCCCAGGATTGCTTCCTGCGGTGTGGACGCTTGAGCCCCAGAGCCAGATACGACTCAACTCAGTCTGCTGTGGCTCACAGTGAACTTGCTCAAGCCACTGCTGTCTTGGCCCAGGGCAGAATCTCCTCCTGTGTCCCCCGTGGACCAGTGATTATCCCTCCAAAAAAGGGCTGTCCGCAGATTAAAGGCTTACAGTGAGAAAGCTATGAAGCGCATTCCTAAGCTCACCCACCTACGCAGGACAGCAATACCTACCCTTCGCGGGTGCCCGCAGCTCAGGGACCAAAGGGTGTGACAAGAGCAGATTATTTCAACCAGGGGTTGCACCCCCACAGCCTGCCTCCCCCTGTTCCTGCTCTTGACCTCTCTCACTCTCTTTCTTCTCCCATTCCTGTTTCTTTTTCATTTTTCATCTTTTCCACCATCATTTTTCTCCTTAACTGTCTAATGTGAAACTAAGTTATAGGCTTACTAAACGCTGGACATAGTTTACTGTCCTGCTTTTCTAAATGAAAAAAAAAAAAAAAGGTAAGTTGAACATTTCTGTTTCTCTAAGAAGAAGAAAATTTCTTTGAACTTGAGTAACTATAAC
The DNA here is from genome assembly GCA_004024745.2 of Catagonus wagneri. Lineage (NCBI taxonomy): Eukaryota > Metazoa > Chordata > Mammalia > Artiodactyla > Tayassuidae > Catagonus > Catagonus wagneri. The sequence goes on from PVHT020000003.1 coordinate 157,061, forward strand.
CTATCTCTCGCTGGTGGTGATGCTGCATAGGAGAAAGTCCATGCTGTGTTTTTCTTGCTGTAGCTCAGTGGGTTAAGGATCTGATCTTGTCACTACTGTGGCCCTGATTACAGCTGTGGTGCTGATTTGATCACTGGCCCTGGAACTTCCATATGCCACGGGCACAGCCGGAAGAAGAAAAAAAAAAGATACAAAAAAGAACAGTTAGTACTAACAGGGTTATAAGAATTCCCTAGGGGCTAATTCTCTAACTCGCAAAGAAAGGTTTCGATTTAGTTAAATATTTGGTCAGCAGAGGAAAAACGGGAAAAAAAAGTTTCCTTATATTAGGCACAACTTGAAAAAGTTATGTTAATGAATTATTAAAATTAAAAGTATATCTACTTCTAATAAATAACATATCCATATGACAGACAAATAGAAGGTTAAACATGTATTTAGCTTATTGATCTCTAACATGTTGGTGCTGTCAGGGCATTGTGAGAATCGAGGACACCTCTTTTTTATTGTGTATGACATAAGCATACACGTTAGATAAAATCTGCCCCTGGAGTGAGAAACCCAGCCCTGCAGCGCTGAATCCCGTCATTGGCTCTCATGTCAGTCCCATGGAGTCATAGAATAAGATAACGGGGAACAAAGGCTCAGGTGAGCAATCCGCATGCACCGCGGCAGTCCCCTGGCGCAGCCAGCAGCAGGGATGGGGCGGTTCTGCCCCCTGTCAGCACTGGGTAGATGTCAGGAGTGTGTTTCCCAAGGCAGAGGATCGCTGTGTCACCGCATCTCTGGAAACCGTGGCCGTCAGATCATAGCTTTTCTGCTTCTGAGCATCACGGCAGGAAGCCTGGGGCAAGGCGGACCCTCATGTCTCCGTGTGGCTCTTTGACTGAGGGGCAGTCGCTCCCTCTTCTCACCGCAGGAAGCTGGTCTGCATGGTTTCCTATCTGATATTAGAGAACCGGTGAAACAAACCTCATATGTGTTGGCTTCTAATTCAGTTACCGTCTGTAAGGGTTTCCACTGGGTCTTTTTTAAAAGACGTTTTCAAGTCGTTTAGGATTCTGTTTTCTGATGTCCTTCGGGAATACGGTAGACGTACCACTTTGAAAGGAGTAGGGGAATATTTGTATATGAAAACAGCAAGCATAAAAAGATCACTGTCGGAGTTCCCGTCATGTCTCAGTGGTTAACGAATCCGACTAGGAAGTATGAGGTTGTGGGTTTGATCCCTGGCCTCGCTCAGTGGGTTAAGGATCTGGCGTCGCCATGAGCTGTGGTGTAGGTCGCAGACATGGCTCGGATCTGTGGCTGTGGCGTAGGCCGGTGGCTACAGCTCCGATTGGACCCCTAGCCTGGGAACCTCCATGTGCCACTAGTGCAGCCCTAGAAAAGGCAAAAAGACAAAAAACAAGAACCAAAACCAAAACGATCACTATCCATGCCTTGCTCACTCCCTGTGATTTAATATCATCCGGGTAATGCTTCTCTAAGTGGGGGTGAGGTGATCTGAAAGTCCTAGTCGTTGTAAAGGAGTCACAGGCTGAACCCGAGGATGGCACTGTCAGCGTTAGCACCACCTAGGGGCTGGCTGGGTTTCTACAGCTGGATGGAGACAGGGAAGGAGAGCCCTCATTCTAAATTTAAACCAAAAAACTATTTAAATCAGGTAGTTAGAATTAATACGTTTGTCCAGTATGCTATGTCAACTCATATAACAAAAGGAAAGATTAAAATCTCAATTGCTGTAGCCATTTATGTGACTACTTTTTTTTTTTAAGTTAGAAACATGGGAAAGGGATAAATGAGCACTTGGAGAAGGTCAGGATCAGGTTGGAGAGGAGTAGAGAACTCTAGTAATTCAGGGCATGGTTGGAGGACTTGGGCAAGGGATGGCCAAGGAGAGATGTGAGAGTCAAATTCACATCTTTAAAAATGGTCTTGGAGAAGATGGAGTGTCTTTTTGTTTGTACTGCAGTGCACAGGCGGGCTGGAGCCACTGGGTGGCACTTGCAAAGAGGGAAATTTCAGCTTTCTGTTCAATGTAAAGAAAAAGTTTCTAAAGCTGGCTGTACTTAGCCCTTAATCATAGGTGCATTTTGTGAGGATATAAGTCTAGAAGAAGCTCCTTATATAAAGAATTCTTCATTGTTTGCTAGGCTGTGCCTGATTTTATCATCCCAGCCTGTTCATTAGTTTGCACAATGAGTGAAATCAGCAAAGATACACTAAATGAGTTCAAGTCACTTGGACAAAATTTGAAAAATCTGGACAACTGAATTAGTCATTTGTGGAATCTTGAAATCTGACTTTAGAAGGGAAGTATATTTTTGTCTGTAAACTCCAGCTCCGCCCCCAGCCCCCCAGATAAGAAGACAAATTGGACCTGGAAAGAGAGGCAGTCTTTACATGTCACCAGTGCTAGGGACAGTTTTCCTTCCCGCACAGGCAGTCTGAAAGCTCTTCCGTGTGATGGTTTCACGTTCCCAGGGGTAGGAATCAGGTCCCCATCTATTGCTGCTGTCATCTTTGTCCTGATGTCTGTGGAAGGAAGTGAGTTCCTGTTGTGACTCAGCAGGTTAAGAACCCAACATAGTGTCCGTGAGGATGCGGGCTCAATCCCTGGCCTCGCTCAGTAGGTTAAGGATCTGGTGTTGCTGTAGGCTGCAGTGTAGGTCAAAGATGTGGCTTGGATCCTGTGCTGTGGTGGCTGTAGTGTAGACTGCAGCCACAGCTCCAGTTTGACCTCTGGCCTGGGAACTTCCATATGCCACAGGTGCAGCTGTAAAAAAAAGAAGAAAAAAGAAAGAAAATGATGGGCTGCTTTTTTTCAGTTCAAAACATCCAAGTGTAATTACTCAGGTTCTTGGAATCCTTGATTGTTAAGCAGTCTATTTACTTCCACCTCAATACAGTGTCATTTCTTAATAATAATAATAATGATATACTGAAAAAAAATAATTGGCCTAGGTTTTGCAGTCCTTAGGTCAATAATGACTTGATTTTCATTGTTTGGAACAGTATATTTCAGTAAAGATTTGTGCATGTAAGAAGGGGCTGGATGTGCCCTTTTGAAATGAAGGATTAATACATGTCTTACCAAGTTAAGTTCACCAAGAAAAGCTACAAAGTGTCTTGTGTGAGAGTGGGAGCAAGTACCCCCACTAGGCTAGCTCTTTGTACCAAATTAAGTCCCCTTTTGTGGTGTATGTCAGGGGTTGATTATCTGCTTCCCATCACCAGTTCTTCTGACTGGTTCCGGATCTGACAAAAAATAAAAAACAAGCTCCAAATATGCCTCTTTAAGACATTTAAGGGTTTGCTAGAAAATTTAGAGAGACAGAAAAAAAAAAAACCCCACTTGTGTGGAAATTCACTCATCCATCCATTTATCAGGCATCTGCTGGCACTTTCTGTGTGCCGGGGCTGGGTACCGTGGGGAGCGGTGCGGCTGTGGTCCTGCCCTTAAGGATCTTGCCATCTGGTGTTACCTGGGTTCCAGTCATCCTTGCCTTTTGGGCTTCATTCTTCACTGAAAAGTCAAGTTGGGCCTAGGTCCTTTGTCTTGAACCAGGCTGAGTTCTTTAGCTGTCCTTAAAGAAAGCAGGAGGTCAGGGAGGAGCACAAGGCCGGCAGGACTCTGCAGCCAGAGCAGTGAACAACTGACCCATCTTTAAGTATTGCTTCTTCAGGTGACAGGACGTTCACACCTCTTCACCTGTTCTCATCAAGGCTCAGTCCTCTGCCAACCAAAGCAGCTTTCTGCACGAAAGCAATTTAAAGAAGTTAAATTCTCTCCATCCCAAGAATCTTCCGTTTTATATGGACTGGCCATTTGTTAGCACACAATTTGTTTTTAAAATTCTTGTGTGGTATGCTGAAATATACAATGCAAAAGTACATTTCGGCCAAATACCCTGTGTTTAGATGGTTCAGAGTGATCTCCATCACTGATAATTAGCCCAGTGGGGGTAGGGGAAAGGAGCTGGGGCACTGAGCCCACAACCCTAACCCACTCAATTGAACTGTTTCCAGATCATGTCCCACGAGCTCTTCTCCAGATTTAGTCTCCGGCTCTTTGGAAGATGACAAAATGGTAGCCTTCTCTGGGTTGGAAGCAGTTCCTTTGTTCGTGGTTAGAAGGACACTTGTACTCTCTCTGCTGGGAAGAGGTGGCATGTATGTGTGATGAGCCTATGAACAAAACACGAAGGAACATGCTATTGAAAGGAAAGCATGGCCATGCAGGGCCCTCATTTGTGGAAGTACCCACATACTGTAACCTCAACTTGTACAGCTGCACACTGCAGAGTCAAGAGAACTCAAATATCCACAGAGTATTTCTAGAAACATGGGTACCTAGACATCAAAGAAGGAACTGCAATGAAAAATAATACTAAAAAATAATTGAGGAAGTGTCAGGTGGAGGCTGGTTTAAGATCTTGGAAAATGAAGCCTTTTTTAAGGAAAAGCTGTCAAGGGCCCCTGCCAAGGAGATTGGAAGCAGACTCGAAGAACTCCACTGCTCTGGAAGGAAGTACTCCCCATCTGATCACACCCCAGAAAATACAAAAGCAGCCAAGTGTCCGTGTAGTTTGATTATATTTGCATGTGGAAGGTGGCCCTGACGATGTCCTTTCTGAATGGAGGTCAACAGTGCTAGTCAACTTAGCACTCTTCTTGTTGAAGAAATGTACAGGTTGCTTTTATCACCATGAACAAACAGTTGAACTCACTTCATGGAAAGAAGAAGTATATGTAATGAAAAGAGAGATATGTTCAGCTGAAATATATCAAAGTGAAATATCCTCCGTGCATGCTTTATTTTAATAGAGGTCTTCCTGAGACAGCTATAGGGGCTGGTATCTTTTCACAACTAAACAGTTGCTGAGAATTGTAGTAGCAGTAGTAGCAAGTGGTAGAAATAGTCAGTGGGTGGTATTAGCCTAATAACAATGATGTGAGTTTATTAAGGGGCTGGGTGTCTCTTGGACATTGGGTGGTTTTCCACACCCACCACTTTTCCATGGCAAGGTGGCAGGTAGATCCATTCTTATCAGTAGTTAAACTTTGGTCAAACTTTCATTTAAATGCTTTTGCCCAAGTAGGCAGTGGATGGGGAAGGAAGCTGATGAATAACTTCACACATTAGGAATGAACTATAAATGCAGTTTCCGTATGCCAGTGTCCTGTATCAGTGCAGATCCCCATCTGCTTTACCGGGTTTTCAGACTTCTGCTGGGGAGTTTTGAATCAGATTTGAGAATCGCTTGAGATGTCACTCTGGTGTAGGGACTGCACTGTTTCTAGGGATACCTGCTGATTTCTAGAGAAAGTGGGTCAGCCACGGGGGCCTCTCTCCCAGGACTGGGGCTATGGACAGGAGCTGGAGGCCAGATAACACCTTATGCTATGAGACGGAGAGTGTGTGAGGTGCCTGGGCTATCTGCAGGACCGTGAGAGTGCCTCCTAAATGTTGTGCCCTACATGTCCCAGGCCCCTCTCCCTAGGCTGGATGCTGGTTCCTAGGCTAATTGGGGCTCTCCTTAGATCTGGGTCACCTGCCTGACAGGACCTCCCTCCACCTGCTCCTCCCTGCCTTTGCCTGAGTCCCTCAGTTCACCTCTTCCTACCAGGACTGTGATACGGTATGAACTTTACTTAATGCATCACCTGTGAGTTAAATACTCAAATCCTGCCCCACCCCACTCCACCCTACCACCCCATCATGCCGTCCCCCTCCCTCTCCCTGTCCCTTCACTGGATCCTTAGCCTTGGGCTCTTATTAAAGCTGGAATTTGTCTCAAGGCCACTCACACCCCAACCCAAAGGAGATGCTGCTCAAAAGTTGGGGCCAAATTTATTTATAGTAATTGCAAATATTACAGTTTTCTGTTATGGTGTTTAACATTGTATTATCCACTTTAGATGCTTTATCTAAAATGAAGTTTTTAGAAGGTATCAGAAAGCTCACTTAGATGCAAGCCTTTTTTTTTCTTTTTTCTATGCATTATAGAAATGTTGCAGGTTCACTGTAGGGCATGCACTGATTAATGTATTGGTGACTCGAACTGTCCTTTCAAGGGAGAAGGGCTTTTCTTTGTGAATGTCATTGAACCCACTTTCTGTTTGTTGAAATTGTTTCTCATTGATCTGAAATGTTTCTCAGAGACCTAGGTGCTCACATCCTGCACATAGTGGGTTTGCGTGGCTGTGCCCTGATCCAGGTAACTACCAGCTAGTGAGTGTTTTTCGTGTGTCAGGGCTATGCATCTAGCCTCGCATCGCACGCTCACCCTCTGGGGGAGACCATTATTAACACCATTTTTTTTAAGTACAGGAAACCGAGACTTAGAATTTTAAAAAACAGTAGCCAGCAGTCTCTCCAAAACTGATGATGGTGCTCGGTCCATACTCAGATTTTTGACTCCAAAGCCAGCTTTGTTCTTTGCTTATTATTCTTATTTTTAATGATTTGGGGAAAATGTAAGTAATAGTAACTTATAGAGAATGATAACAGTTAAACCTATGTACTCTCTTCTGGAATTAAAAGATGTTCATTTTGAGATTTTAGCATATTTAAGATTTTTTTCTAAATAAAACATTATAGACAAGAAAGTTCTTATTTTACCCTTCCCAGCCCTGATCTTTTTCCTTCTCACCCCCAACCCCAACCTGACCCGCGCCTTCTTCAGAGACAGTTTGGCCTCCACCCAGACCGTATTTCTTTGCTTTTACTATACATATATGTATTTTGTGTCTGTGTTTAAAAAAGTATGTACATTTTTATTTGTAATATATGAATACATTTTATTGTATATATTTTACAAGACTCTCTTTTTTCCTGTTTTGTTTTTGAGATTGTTGCATATAGATCTAAGTTATTCATATTAATGGCCATCTAATATGCTTTTATATGTATATATTATAATATGTCCTGTTGATAGGTATTTAGCTTCTTGCCAATTTTTTATTCCTTTACAAGCAATGTCATACATCTCTGTGCTTCTCTGGGGAGTATGCCAGGGCCTGGGGTTGGCACAGCCTCACCTCTGCTAGGTATTTCCTTCTCGTTCTCCAAGTGTGCGTGTCATGTACGAGGGGCAGATTTCTCCACGTCTTCACCACCTCTTGGTACCATCGACGGTAATTGCAGCCAGTTGTGAAATAGCATCTCATCTCTGTCTTCATTTCAATTTGCATCAGTGTAATGCCTGCTCAGTCCAACTGGTGAGATTGAGCATAAGCTTATTGACCAGTCAGGCTCCCATTCCTCTGAATTGGTTGTTCCTGTCCTTTGTTCATTTTTCTGTTTGGTTGCTTTTCTTTTTTCCTGCTGATAGGTAGGAGCTCTGTAAATGGCCAATATTAGACATCTATCAAAAATATTTGGATGGCGTTATCTTCTCCTAGTCGGTTTCCATGGGTTTATATATGGTATTTTGTGTTATATGTACTTGTCAAATTTTGGTATAAAGTTATCCATCTCCTTGTGTTGTGTGTCTTGTTTGTTTGTCATAAGTTTTAGAGTTTTGTTTTTCACCTTCAGGTCTGTAATTGCACCCCCTCCCCGACATTCGTACCCGTCATTCTCTTCCTTACTCTGTTTTCCTCCATAGCACTTATTATCTTGTAGTATTTCCTACACTTGCCTGTTGGGCTTATTTATTTGTTGTCTATTTCCCTCTGCTAGAATGTAAGCTCCCTGAGGGCAGTGTCTTTTGTCTGTTTTATTCATGGCTATATTCCTCATACTTGGAATAGTCACTGGCATGTAGTAGGTGCTCAATAAATACTTGTTGAACAAATAAAGAATAATCCACCTTTTACCCTTTTTTTTTCTTTTTTTGCTCTTGGAAAGTTTGTTTCTCTAACACCGTGTATTGAGTAGTCCATCCTGCCCCCACTGATTTTTCTCATTTCACCTTTATCAATAATCGTTTGCCTTGCACCACTCTCTTTGTCTATTCCTGTTCCCATGTCTTTTTGTCTGCAGGAAACCCAGTCCTCACACACAGCGGTGTGAAGAGCTAGATCCCAGCTTATGGAGAGTTCTTGTCTGATGGGTTAATCAGTAAACATTTAAAAAGCACTTTTTATGAACCAAATCTAAAAATGGATATGAGCCTTCAGAGCCCTCAAAGGACTTTCTGGTTGATATTAAAACTTTTTCTGGAGTTCCTGTCGCGGCGCAGTGGTTAACGTATCCGACTAAGAACCATGAGGTTGTGGGTTCGATCCCTGGCCTTGCTCAGTGGGTTAACGATCTGGTGTTGCCGTGAGCTGTGGTGTAGTTTACAGACACGGCTCAGATCTTGCATTGCTGTGGCTGAGGTGTAGGCCGGTGGCTAACAGCTCTGATTAGACCCCTAGTCTGGGAGCCTCCACATGCCGTGGGTGCGGCCCTGAAATGACAAAATGCCAATAAAAAAACAAAAAAACTTTTCGTCTTTTTTTTTTCTGCTTTCTTTGGGGCCACACCCATGGCATATGGAGGTTCCCAGGCTAGGGGTTGAATCAGAGCTGTAGCTGCCAGCCTACACCTCAGCCACAGCAACATGGGATCCGAGCCACGTCTGTGACCTACATCACAGCTCATAACAATGCTGGATCCTTAACCCACTGAGCGAGGCCAGGGATCGAACCTGCATCCATGCTAGTCAGATTCATTTCCGCTGAGCCATGACGGGAACTCCTGATATTAAAATTTAGTATAACTCAAGGCAGAATGTAAGGATTAAGCAGGGAAATGAGCTCTGTGCTGGGGGCACAAGAATTGGAGAACGTAGTGCTTAAGTTTGTAGGCTTCAGGTAAATTAAATCTGACTTTGCATCCTGCCTCTGCTCCTGGCTGGCCTTTATATCTTGAGCAAGGTATTAATTCTCTCCAGCATTTGGTTTCCTTATCAAAAAAATGAGAATGGTGATAATAGTGCCTCCTTCAAAGGTTGTTGACTGACGGACCGAATGTACGCTGAGGGCGTAGCTCAGGCCTGTCGGTGTTCACCAGTTCTCGTGTGGGTGGAGAGTCTTCAGGGAGGAGGTGATATTTGACCGGGTCTTGCAGGAGGGGTTAGATGTTTCTAGGCAGGGACTGAGTGGGTGTAAAGGGACATGTCAAATAAGATTTAAAATAAACAAACAAAAAAAAACACGAGGCCAGAAATTACAGGGTGGGGAGTGTTATTGTAGTTTGACTGGTTTATAGGAGGGAGTAATAATGAAGAGACTGGAAATGTAGCTTGGGACCAAGATGATCACCAACATGGGAGTTCCTGTCGTGGCACAGCAGAAACAAATCCGACTGGGAACCATGAGGTTGCGGGTTCGATCCCTGGCCTTGCTCAGTGGGTTAAGGATCCGGCGTTGCTTGTGGTGTAGGTTGCAGACACGGCTTGGATCCCGCGTTGCTGTGGCTGTGGCGAAGGCCGGTGGCTACAGCTCCTGTTAGACCCCTAGCCTGGGAACCTCCATATGCAGTGGGTATAGCTCTAAAAAAAAAAAAAGGAGAATTTTCAGCAACAAACCAAGAAAGTGTCCTTTAGTGCTCTGCTTCTAATTCCTCTGTGGCTCCCTAGTGCCTGATCCAATCTGAGCGCCAGAGGGATGCCTCTGGCAGGGGGTGCTTGGCTAGTAGAAGAGGAGAGGGGCAGGAAGGGCAGCTACCGGGCTCGCAGGATCGTCCTGGCCAGTGCCGGTGAGGGTCCATGTTCCAGGGCACCTGAACTTTAGGAACATTTTTTTAAACTACCATATTTTTTAGCATCTGCTTTGTGTTTGGTATGGAGCTGGGTGCTTCCACATACAGGCCTGTCTCAGAGATGTTGCAGGTTCGGTTCCAAACCACCACAATAAAGCAGGTATCACAGCAAAGAGAATCACATGAATTTTTTGGTCTCTCAGTGCATGTAAAAGTTATGTAGTGTCTTAAGTGTGCGGTGGCATTGTGTCTAAAAATGCAATGGACATATCTTTACTAAAAGTACTTTATTGCTTAAAAAAAATGCTTACCCATCATCTAAGCCTTCAGTGAATTGTGATCTATTTGCCAGTGGAGGGTTCGAAATACTGTAAGAATTATCAGAGTGTAACACAGAGAAACAAAGTGAGCAAATACTGTTGGAAAAATGGCACGGAGAGACTTGCTTTGAGCAGGGTTGCCACAGACCTTAAACGCAGTGTGTGTAAAGCGCTATAAAAGAGGTGCAATAAAACAGGGTGTGCCTGTACGTCCTCATTGTTTGGCCTGAAATGATTCTCTCCCTGGATTCCTGTTCAGTGTATGGTCTTCTGTTCCTGGTTCTGCATCCATCCAGGAATAGAGATGCTTAGAGCACCCTCTGCCCCTTCAGCATCCCGTCTTCCTCTCAAGTCACAGAGGAGAGGAGAACAGCCTGAAGTCCTAGGGCCCCAGCAAATCCTTTGAAAAGAAGCTGTCACCTGCCAGTATTCTTCCCAGCCTGGTCTCATCTCCAGGCAGCACTGCCGAGAGGAGTTGTCCTCGTTGGGAGGATGGAGGTCAACTTGTGGACGCCAGGGTGGTGTCAACGAACCTTGTCATCAGAGATGAGGGTTTAGGTCTCAGCCCTGTCAGCATCGAGCTCTAGGGTGACCAGCTGTCCTGGTGTTCCTGTGAATGAGAAGGTTCCTGACACATGAAACTGAAGCCTGGAAAGTTCTAGGCAAGCCGGGATGAGCTGGTCACCTCTTGAGCCCGGTGGTCTGAGCCTTCCCCTCACCCCGTCAGCAGACGGCACGTGCATCAGGTCTCTGGGTAGATGGGAGGACCACACAGCACCTTGCCTGTTCGCTGTTGCACTTGTGTGTGCATTTCTCTCTCTGTTCACTGCCTTACATGGGTCTTTGTTCTCTGCAAGTGGAGACCAGGTCTTCCTGGCTCACTGCTATGCTCCCGGGATCTGGTACTGGGTCCAGTGCAGAGGTGGTTATGGCTGATGGTTGAGTAATGAACGATGAAACTCTAGGAACCCCAGTTTCCTCTTCTATGGGGATAATGAATCTTAGGGTTGTTTCTGAAAATAATGAGCTAAGCCAGCAAAGGCCCTGGTACCCAGGACACCCCTTTTTCTCCCTTCCCACTGAATGCAAGCAGATTGGAAAGCCAGTTTATTCATCCTTCCCTCAGGTTTATAGTCCAGTCGTGTTCAGGCACCTGGGAGAGTTAGGGTGCTGTTCCTTGTTAAACAGAAGATGGGTTATCTTTAATGTAAGAGAGGAATCAAACCAAATTGGATTATTTTACCTCAGAAGCCAGTTTCAACGGATCCTTTTGAATAGTATAGTTCTATTATTATATATTACTTCAAACTTAATAGAAAAAAATTGATTAAAATATGTGCCCTGTTCATATCTGGCCTGGCTGAATGCCACAAGACACATTAATTGAAAATGAATCTCCCCAAACCCAATCAGGCATCATGAAGATGAAAAATGTACCTTTTTTCCCTCCGTTCCTTCATTGATTTTTCATTTTCCCCACTCAGAGCTTCATTTAGCAATTTTTCAGTTTCATTTTGTTGTGGCCTTAATTCATTCCCTCCCCCCCCTCCACCACCCCCCATGAGATAATGTACCATTTTCCTTGTCCTTTTTAAACTGTTCTTTCCTGCTGCATTAGTGCAGGGACTGTTCTTAATTTGTCTTGTCTCTTCGCCTTATGATTTTTTAGGAAAAGAGGGTAACTTCATTATTTTTAAAATTCTTACTGTGTTTTTTTTTTTAATCAAAGACAACGCACCTAAAACATACTTAACTATGAAATTACAGTGTTACAACACTTCTAAACTAGAATCAAGAGAAACTATAGCAAAAATTAAAAAAAAAAACCTTTTCGGAGGAAGAATATAAAATATCAGTTATTCTCATTTTTTCACAGTGAGGTATTTGGGGAGCAAACACGATTTCTATTTTGCTAAGGGAAATAGAGAAAACTATCAGATCGCAAAAGGTGGAGTTGAAAACAAGGCTGTGTCAGGGGAAGAGGGAACAGTGGGAGGTGACCAAAACCCTGTGGGAGTTCTAGAAGGTTCTTGACTGTCTGGTGCCACCTGTGCCCCAATCAGTTCACTGAATCTCTGGATCGCTAGGGATTTTGAAAACAGTAAGGGGGACCTTTGGGTTATGTTCCTGTCAAATTTTCAACGAATCCAATATCATATATTTCCCCCAAAAGTAAAGAAGGGTTCACATTCAGGAACCCTATTGTTTTACTTTGACCTAGAATTCAGAGCCCACTTAGCTCATTTTGACTCCTTTTAGCTGCTTTGATTGGCAGTTATCCATCTTTGGTACATTTTCGGTGGGACAATGAATTATTTGTTTATCAGTGCACTTGAAAGTCTTTCAAAATAAGGGTCTTTTAGAAAGAGTAACAGAGTGAGTGTCGGTGATAGCGGTCTGGAAACTTCTTTAATGTGTCAGGTGTCGTGAGAGGCGTGCATACCCCCTGCTTTTGAAGAAAAGGGCTTTAATTGGATACTCTTAAAACTAGAATGAAAACGGAATAAAACAGATTTCAAAGAAAATAATAATATCACAAACCCAGTTTGGATTTTAAAAATCGAATTGCCTTACTAAGATTTTAAACAATTGAATTCAATGTGACCATCAGTTTTAATGCACCTTCTAATATCATGCTCCATTTTCAGTGTGTCTCTTGGTGCATAAGGCATTTTTCAGATACATGTGCATTATCGTTTGCCACCTGGTAAGAGAAAAACACCCCAAAGCACAGTGTCTTAAAAACAGTATATCAAATGATAGTATTTAATACTTGTTTGCTGCTGCATTTCTTATATTCATTCACTTCTTGCCACATCCCCAACCTCAATATTGAGTTATGTTTCATGAGTCTTGCACAGTTGGGTACTATTCACATCATTCTAATTATAGGGCTGTATCGCATTCTGACATCTAACACGAAATGACCCGTGTGCTACGTGTCTGTCACTAATGGAAAACAAAATTCCAGGAAGCTGAAAAGCCTCGCAACCTCCTGGGTTGCTCTGAATCCCTGACAAGGCCCTGACTAAATTTTCGTACAATTTCATTTCAGACTGGTTGACATACAAGCTCTTTTTGAAGGAAACTGGCGGGGATCTTTTCACTGTAGGACTCTATTTCCAAAGCAGTTTATAAAAATGTGAGGATTGATACGGGTGATTTCACCACTGAGGAGGACTGCTGTTTCATATAATGAGATCATTGATACACTAAACATCTGTTCCGTGCGGGTGTGTTGTCTGGTGAAGAGGAAGGACGTAAGCAAAGGGTGGTGGTGGCAGGGATGGGTCTGACCAGGGGTCTGCTGGAAGAGCTGAAATGGAAGAGAGGAGAGAGCCCCACAGCCAGCGTGAAGGACCTGGCAAGAGCTGGCCTGGGAGGTAGCTGCTGAGTATTTCCTAGGAGCAGATTTCCTGGTACAGACGGGGGCGCAGGGTGGGAGGCAACGGCCTGGAGGCAGGACCATTATCTGTCCACAGTCGGCCGAGGGGACGGGGTGGCTTTTCTGTAGTGTTCACCGTGGGGCTGGGCAGGCATGAAAGGATGCTGCGGAGATAAAGTGGGACCAGATCAGAAGGGCCTTGTGTCCACACTAGGGAGTCCGGACATGAGAAGCTTGGGAGGGTTTTAAGAGAGTGCTGGATCGAGCGTCTCTGGGGTTAGGGCCTGGAAGTGATGGCTCTTCGGGTGATTGCAGTGTGTGGCTGTGGTGAGGACAGAAGACTTTGCTCAAACCGTCTACGCAGGTGGCTCATTTGTGGTTAATGAGAAGAAAAGCTGTTGTCAGTTTTAAGAAACTAGATGACTTCCCAACCCCTGCCACAAATATCAAACTATCCTTGAAGTCTTAGATACCCAGCATCCTGCATGATCTGTCAGGCTGTGAGACATATCTTCAGTTTGGGTTACAAAGGGCATGCTAAGGAAGACCAAAATTTGTCATCTGTTCAGTGTGTTAACACCAGTCAAAAGGTTCTAGATTTCACCAGGATGGGTTTATTCACTATGTTCTATAAGCTTGATATTTAAATTTACCTGCTGTGACAAGATTACAGTCTTGGTGAAGATGGAAGCATTCATTTTCTAAATCTCATCTGATTTCTCTTTTTTTTGTTTGTTTTTTTGTCCTTTTAGGGCCGCACCCGTGGCATGTGGAGGTTCCCAGGCTAGAGGTCTAAGCAGAGCTACAGCTGCCGGCCTACACCAGAGCCACAGCAACGCGGGATCTGAGCCGCGTCTGCAACCTACACCACAGCTCACGGCAACGCCGGATCCTTAACCTACTGAGCGAGGCCAGAGATAGAACCTGCAACCTCATGGTTCCTAGTCGGATTCATTTCCACTGAGCCATGATGGGAACTCCTGATACCTCACTTCTTAATGTCTTGACCTGAACCTGGTACCTTGGGTCATTTACCAGCACCTGGTGACAGCTAGATTTAAATGCAGCTTAAACCTCTTGAAGAACGAATTTACAAGCTTATACGAGTCAAAAGTTACCAAAATAGGCAAAGGTACCAAACGGATTCCACTAGCACACTGGCTCCATAGTTTCCTGGATTTGGGAGTTGCCCCCAACTTTGCAGGGTGCTTTCTTAGGCCCCTAAGAGTCTGTTCCACACAACTTTGCCCCTGAAATCTAAGCGGTGGACTGTTTAGAGGTAATGGATGGATGGATTTGTTGATCGATTCATTCAATATCTGATAATATGAAGCTGACAGTCTAGGGAGAGAGAAATAGCAAAGGCTAATCTGAGTGTGTATCGTGCCAGACGTGATAGGAGACAGTATTTGAAGGCTCTTTGAAGTCGGCAGTGAGAAACAGGAGCATTTTCCACGCAAATGTGTGACGAAGGTACCGTGGGAAAAGAACCACAGCCTTGGGAGTCCACTGTTACCTCGAACACTGCAGACCCAGAAGGATGAGACTCTTCTTATTTTAGAACCGGGGCCTCACTCGGAAGAAGTCATGGGATGCGCTCCAGGGGGAGAGCCCCCAGGGCTGGGGGAAGAAGTAAGTTGGAAATCAGAGCCTGAGCGTCCTTTCTCTGTAATCTGAACAAGTCAGCCCCGGCCACAGAACATACTGTACAAGATGCTTCTGCGAGAAATGCTTGAGGATGAAAGCAATGGGCATGCACAGCATTCGTTTTTAGCATAAAGGGACAGTCGCTTCCTGAAACATCATTTGCTGAAAAAACTTGAGCCTTGTTGTCGCAAGTTGCGGATCCCCCACATTCTTGCTACAGCCTGTTCTTTCGCTCCAGAGCGAGGTGTCTTCACCTCGCACCAGCTCGCAGTTCTCCCCTCAGCTCTCTCTGCAGGTGATATCTCTGCCTCGTATTTATTTCTAAATCTGAAATCTAGAGGCAAGGATCAGAAGAATCCTCCCGGTCTCTGTGAGCTGTTCACTGGAAGTCCTTACCCCCTCATGTCTTGCTCTTCTGACTCACCAACCACTCCGATTATTTCAGAGATGGTAAAAATTGTGTGAAGTCACCTTTTTTTTTTTTTTCTTTTTAGGGCTGTACCCGCGGTATATGGAGGTCCCCAGGCTAGGGGTCTAATCGGAGCTACAGCTGCCGGTCTACACCACAGCCACAGCCACAGCCACGGCAGCGCAGGATCTGAGCTGCATCTGCAACCTACACCACAGCTCATGGCAACGCTGGATCCTTAACCCACTGAGCAAGGCCAGGGATTGAACCTACATCCTCTGGATACTGGTTGGGCTCGTTACCACTGAGCCACAACAGGAATTTCCTGAAGTCACTTTTTATGTAATTTGATGAACTAGTACCCCTGACCTTCTTGGAATATTTCAGTTAATTTCAATACCTATTTTGGCCATCATTTCAAGATTTTAAAAGTCAATTTAAAAAAAATGAATGAAGAAGGGACGCTATAAGGGTGATTTTTGAAAATTACTCCTCCAGAACTTGAAGGAAATTGAAACAAAACAAGTTTAGTTTTGCCCGTAATCCTACCCCAACCCTAGAAGGATTTCGTTGTTCTAACTTCTCTTCCAGTTTTTACTTTCACACTGTAAACTTCTGTTGTTCTATCCCTCGAGGTTTTTTTGTAAACACGTTTCCAGTTTGTAATGCATTTGTTTTTAGTGTTTGTGTAATATATTCCATCACATTGATATTCTGCAATTTATTACCCATTCCTTTAGTGCTGGACATTAAGGTTATTTCCATTTTCTCTCTATTATAAATAATAGGAGCAAGAACATCTTTGTATATATAGCTTTTTTCCTACATCTGAATTATATCCTTAGGATAAATTCCCAGGAGTGGGATTAGTGGGTCAAAGGGTATGAACAGCTTTATGGCTCTTAATATTTATTGCCGAATTGCCCAAAGGGTCATTCTAATTTACAATGCCACCTGCAACGCATGAGAGTAGCTGTCTCTCCAGCCCTTCCAACAACCATTTCTTCGGTTAGTAGTTTTGGGCAAATTTAATAGGTATCAAAGCATAACTCGTGCCTGTTTTTAATTGTTAATTAAAAAAATTATCAACATTGGACTTTTTCTCTTAAGTGTGTTTCTCATTGTAGTCTATTCTGTGTAGTTTGCTTTTCGTGTTGGAGTGTTTTTTTTTTTTTTGATACCAGGTGGAATTTAAAATATTTTATCATGAAAATGTCAGATTCACTCAGGACAAAGAGGGTAATGATGAATCGTTACGTGGAATCAATAGACAGCACGAATTGGCCACATATGCCCATCTACACCTTCTTTTCCTTTAATTTTTCTCCTTTGTGCAATTATTTCCAAGCAAATCCCTGACATTCTGTATACTTCACTGTGCATCTGTACAGCATGTGGACTTTTTCTTCTTAATCATAGTGCTATGATTAATTTTGTTAGTCACACCTAACAAAATTGATGATAATGTCTTGGTCCTATGTAATTCCCATCTGTAATAAAATTTTCTAAAATGTCTTTTTATGATACTTTGTTCCAGGCAGCACACAGAGAGGTCCACTGTGGTTGTAACATTTCCAAAGTCCTTTAATCCAGAGCATGTGCCGTTTACCCCTCGCCACACTCAAATTGACCCCCACCCAGTGACTCATTGCAGGAACCAAGTCAGTCATCCTCTAAAAGGTCCACATTCTGAGTCTGACGTTTTGTTTACCTGCCAGCTTGATTAGATTCCATTTCAACTTTTTCTGTGTGTGTTGAGGGGCGGTCGGTGGAGGTGAGTATACACCATGAGTGGTGCTGTGTGATTCATTGTGTTGCTCTGGGGCACATGAGTTCTGGTAGTCCCACTTTGGCTGATGCTAAGGCCAGTTGTGGATTCGGGTGGGCACAGCCCACACCACAGCTGTAACGTCCCTCACCAGCTCTGCCCCTCGCTGATTCATCTCTCCATGGGGGTTGCTTGAATCGGTTATTTCCTAGGGACCTCGCAGTGTTGATTTTCGGATTCTCTCATTCCTTTCCCATTTATTAACTGCAATTCTTCTGTACGGTAAAATTTCTTCCCTCACAAACTAGGCCCCTTTAGCAGTTTCAACATGTAGTTTGTACAAATAAGGCGGCATCAGTGCTTTATTCTTTTCCCTACATGCCAGGTTTCTAGGTAAGAAGTTGGTTCCCCTGTCCTTTCCAATAAGTTATTCCTGCTGCTTGGTCTGGTTTTGGTTTTTTATGAATCAGGAAATACTCAGGTTTTTTTAAATATGTATTCCATGCATTTTACTCAATCACATTCTTCTTGATGCTCGAATTGTCTTATCTTTGGCTCAAGGAAGACCCTTCTTGACTTTGTATCAGGCAGAACAAGGCACCTCCGTCTCCTCTAGTATATTTTTTGAAGAGGAAAGATTATGGGTTCATTCTGATATTTTCATTTCAAATTTAATAAAACTTTTGTTTTATTGTCCTTTTAGGGCCACACCCTTGGCATATGGAAGTTCCCAGGCTAGGGGTCAAGTTCCCTCCTGGAAGCCCAGCTGCCGGCCTGTGCCACAGCCACAGCAACATGGGGTCCAAGCCACCACTGCAAACTAAACCACAGCTCATGGCAATGCTAGATCCTTAACCCACTGAATGAGGCCAGGGATTGAACCCATGTCCTCATGGATTCTAGTCGGGTTTGTTACTGCTGAGCCACAATGAGAACTCCAAAACTTTCTTTTTAACTTTTTTTTTTTTCCCGCACCCATGGCATGTGGAAGTTCCCAGGCCAGGGATCGAACCTGTGCCGTAGCAGCAACCCAGGCTTCCACAGAGACAATGCAGGATCTTCAACCTGCTGCGCCACAGGAAGAACAAACTTAGTTCTTTGATTTTGTACTTATATTTGCTCTCTTAACAGCAAAAATCTAGGTTTCAAACATTACTATAGTATAATATGTAAAATATCAAAATACAATAGCAGTAATACTACTGAAATTTTCCCAGTGAGAGATTTCTTTGCAATTCCATTTGTCTTTAGTATACATTCTACTAAAAATAACCAGTCAAATCACTTTGTTCTAACAACACTTGAGTTAATTATTCTAACCAATTTGATATACAGTTAAGTTCCTTTATTTTCAGTTTGTTTTCAAATTTTAGAGTTCACTTTTTTCTCCTTTTTGGATTGTTTTTATATTTTGAATCTGAAAAATGTGCTTTCAAAATTATACCTATAAAACATAGTATTTTCAGAAAAGTCTTTCTTTAGTCCTGTCTCTTCCATCTAATTTCCTCCCTCTCCCTGTTGGTAAATATTAATAATTAAGATTTGTTTTATCTTTGAAATGTTTCCTTTGCAAATTGTTATTCATTCATATGCCTTTACCAGCTTTACACTAGAGCCAGTGTACCACGTACTCCTTAACAATAAGCCATACCGGGTTTTTGAGATCTTCATTTTTTTTTTTTTGTCTTTTTGCCTTTATTTAGAGCCGTACCCGCGGCATATGGAGGTTCCCAGGCTAGGGGTCTAACAGGAGCTGTAGCTGCTGGCCTTCGCCACAGCCACAGCAACGCGGGATCCGAGCCGCGTCTGCAACCTACACCACAGCTCACGGCAATGCTGGATCCTTAACCCACTGAGCAAGGCCAGGGATTGAACCCGCAACCTCATGGTCCTTAGTCGGATTCGTTAACCACTGAGCCACGACGGGAACTCCAAGATCTTCATTTTTTTCTTGACGGTCACATGGACATCCCTTGTTAAGATGTACCACAGTTTATTGATTAGCTGCTTGTTGATGGAGTTCTGTGTGTGTGTGTGTCTGTGTGTGTGTGTGTGTGTGTGTGTGTTATCCCAAAAACTAAATTCTGTGTCCAAGTCATTTCATATTTTGGCCAATGAATCCTTGGAATCTACTCCTAGAAATAGAATTGCTGGTCGAAAGGCTAAATGTAATTGTACATTTGTGCTTCTTTTAGTTATTTCTAGAGTCGTTTCTATAGGAATTGTGTCATTTTGCACAGAGAGGGATTTTTTTTTTCTTTAGGATTTTCTAAATGGTCAAGTTTCATATACAAAATTATTGGAAAATTAGTACATTCTTCAAAATCACATGTTATTTATTGAGCCTACACAGGGTTCCTACTATTGTTCAAGACGTGGCCCAGTACAGAGTACCCTTGTTCCGCTTTTAGGGAGCCTGTGATTTGTCTATGGAGACGCTGTATGCAAATGAAAGACAAAGTCAGAATAGTCCAAGATAGAACAGAATATGAAAACAAAGATAAACAAAGATGAAAGCCCAGCTCAAAAGTCTCCATCTTTAGGGAGCATTTCCCTCCTTACTCCAGGCCACATGTGTCCTCTGTTCACTAAATTTCTCTATTACTCTCAGTGACAGTGACCTTTTCCCAGAGTAAAACTTTAGACACTTGGTTGAACAAATATGAATATACTAACAGGAACAACAGAGCTGAGTGTTTGAAATGTAGGCTTCCTCATACATTCAGGCTGAATAATTACTTTCGGTAGAGTTACATCTGCATTTTTCAAAGCTTGTCCCCTGGAACATCTGTGGGATGCTGTGAGGGTTACACAGCAAAATCAGGGCAGAAATGTTAGGCTGAACAAACCTAGTGAGACGTGGACTCCACAGCTACGTCTCATGTCCCAGGCTTGCCCAGGTACAGAATCCTGTGTCAGTACTGTTCCAGGAAACACAAAAGAGCCGATAGGCAGTTTCTGTTTGAATGGAAACCAGAGGCACCTCTTCCTGTTGATTAGCTTGTACAGTTCTGCATTTTTGATAACCAGTTTCCCATTTGTTTCTTTCTAGATTGAATCACTGAAGAAAAAGGTGCAGCAGAAACAGCACTTAATATTGCAGCTTTTAGAGAAGATATCTTTCCTAGAAGGAGAGGTAAGAAGCTATGTTTCTTTAAGCTGGTGTCTTCCCTACCATGAAATTTTATGCTGCTGAGCCTACCTCCGACACTTAATTAAAAATATGGCTATTTCCTGGCCTTATAAAATTGATTGAAGGTTAACTGCCAACACTGAAAATGAGGTTCTGACAGCTAGTTTTTCTTTCCCATCTGACTCTCCCCGCTCCCCCTTGCTGCTCACTCTGCTTTTTGGCTCACTTTTTTCTTGCTCAAGTTTTCTGAAGCAAGTCTGATAGACTGTTGATGAATGCGGATAATGCCCCCCATTTGTGTAGTGCTTTAAAATTTGCCAGGTATTTTCACATACCTCCCTCACGTGATTCTCTCAACCACTTTAAGAAAGGCAAGGATTATTATCTTTGTATTTTCAAGTTAAAAAAGAAAGAAGACAGAGAGTAGGCAGATGGCTTTTCTGAGGAACATCCAGCTTCATGCTGGAGCCGGGCGGAGCCACGGATCCCCATCCACCGCTTCTCTGTGTATCGCTTCAACACGCCTTAGAGGTGATGGAATTTCATCTGAAACTTTTAAGGTCTTTAGTATTCCCGGCTCTCTGGCTTTTTAAAAGGCATTTTGGGGGTTTTGTGGAGGTTCCAGGGAAGGAAGTTATGGAGTTGGAAGAACCTTAGGAGCTTAGGTGTTAACAGAAGGGGAAGCCTTTTCTGCTCTCTCAGGGCTCTTTACTAAGAACTTGGCATTGAGCCCCTTCCTGTTGAGCCTCCGAGAATCTCTCCTTGTCTGCCCCTCCCCGCCGCCGTGTCCTTCTGCCCCAGTGCCAGTCAGCCCAGGCGCTGTTAATTACTATCCGTATCTTTGTATAACCTGGAGGTGACGAGTGGAACCAGACCTGCTCAAGTCTGAACCCTCAGTCTGCTTCTGATTAGCTCAGTGACCCGGGGAAGTTTCCTGGAGTTTCAAACTGAGGATGAGAGCTGCACCCACCTGTGTGTGTCCAGGCGGATGAGAGTCCGTAGAAAGTGCCTGGCAGGCGCTCAGCACCCGATCATGTCCTCTGTTAAGAAGAATGTCCCATGAGTTAGAATGTGTTTCCTCCATTTTCTAGCTGGAGAAACTGAGGTTTCAGGGATGCTGAAGAACCTGCCCCAGGCGACAGGAATAGGGAAGCCTGAGCTCTTTAGTCACCGTATTTATCATGGTGGTGAGCAGGGTCTTTATTTTTTTATTTTTTTTAAGAGGTGTTCTGATTTTAATTCTCGCACATCCAACTGTATATAGTACAAAAATATTCCACCTGAAAAATATAAGCTTGTCATTTAATTTACAAGTTTTCTAAATTGTATCAAAGGCGAGCAGGGTCTTTATTTTACTGTTTGCGGGGTCAAGGAGGGGGACTGCATATAAAAGGAATAAGCGGAAGTCCTTGTGACCCACAGGGACCAGGCAGCAGCTTCAAAGCCCAGAGTCTCAGTGTCCTGACAGCTGAGTAGATGGACACTGGCCCTGTCCCGCCACGTGCCCCCCGTCCCGCACAGTCACGGGTTCCAACTCCAGCTTGGTGAATGGACATCCCCGCTGCTGAGACGGCCCTGTGAGATCACAGTTCCCCGGGGGAGGGGTCCTGCCTTCCCAGTGAGCGTCGGGGAGCGAGGATGCGGGGGAAAGCCCACGGGTCCCAAGACAGGCTGGTTCTGGGAGAGGAAGGAGATGCCGACAGGGGAGGCAGGAGCTCACCCCGTCACTGCGCACCCCGGTGCCCTCCCTCCCCCGCCCCCACCCCGCTGTGCTATTCAAGCCACCTCCCCTTCTGGGAGGTGAGGAAATGTCCTGGGGTGGGTGCTGTGCGCTGAGAAGAGCCCTCCCGTACATGGGCTCTGCTTAATGCTGGCTTCAGTCAACTCCTTTCCTCTCTCAGCGTGGGTTGCCTAAGGCCTGAGGTGCTGATGTGAGTCCAGCTGGTTTATTTGGGAGGTGATCCTAGGAAGCCCCAGTGGGGGAGGAAAAATACGAGTCAGAGAAAGGACACAGGCCGATAATGGGTGCCGCAGTGAGGAGGTCACTGCCGTGGGCAGCCGCCCCGGGCGTCTCTGGGAAGTAATGCGCACTGGCTCTGCCTTACCCTTACCCAGAGCGCAGGAAGCTGGGGCATTTATCCTCTAACTCCCTTCAGCAGCGGGTTGAGGCCGGCTTCTGGGGGCTGTGGCGGTTCTGGCCCACTCTGGGCAGGGGAAGCCCCCGGGTAAAGAGTCACAGGTGCCAGGTCAGGAAATGGTGCCGGTCCAGAGCATACGGGTGGGGCCCGCAGCATCTGCTGTGTGTGTCTGATAAGCCATTCAAAAATGGTTTGAGGAGTTCCCATCGTGGCGTAGTGGAAACGAATCCGACTAGGAACAATGAGGTTGCAGGTTCGATCCCTGGCCTCACTCAGTGGGTTAAGGATCCGGCATTGCCATGAGCTGTGGTGTAGGCCAGCAGCTTAGCTCCAATTAGACCCCTAGCCTGGGAACGTCCGTATGCCGTGGATGCGGCCCTAAAAAGCAAAAAAGAAAAAGGTTTGAAACACATTTTTCCTTGAGCATTGAAACACTGATTATAAATCTGGTTAATTAATTTGGTTGATTTCCTTAAAAATATTTAAATTCTACAAATTTAGTATGATCAATTCTTTTTGATCATCCACCTTAAACAGCAGATAAGATCTATGCAAAATAACAAGATTTAATAATACATTTACACGTTCTTATATATTAAATATTTGGGGTTTATTTCTTCATTGTTTCTCTTCTTGTTCTTTTAATATCTTGAAGACCATTCTTGTACTTATTTCAGTGTTTCCTTAGAGTTAATGTCATTTTGACGCTCTCCAGACAGGTGACCTTTCAGATCCAAAAGCTGCAGTGGCCTTTCAGAGCCAAAGCAGATAGAAACTACTTTCTCGGAATAGCTGCAGTTAGAGGCTGCCAGACCAAGCAGCTTTGAGGTGACAAATTCAGGACCCCTTATCATGGTGATGCATCGCCCTATCTTGAGCACCTTTAAAAATGCCTTCTTCATGAACCTTAGACCTTACTTCCTCGGGCCAGGTACATTTCACTTCCTAGGACATGAACTTGAATTTGAGTACTTGTTTTTTCCTCTTCAGACTGTGAGGCTAGTTGACGATGTTACAAACACCCTGCTGACTGCCGTCTCCTGGCCGATTGTGTGCCACCACTGATGCCAGTGACTTTCTGCCCCCTTTAAACCTGGCTGCTGTATGACCACCAGCGCCGAGCAGTCCTTCCGGGGCCCCTCGAGTCCTGGGACGACCTGACTTACTGTTCCTTTTGTTAGTCTTGCCGACTCAACACAGAAACGTTATAAACAAACATATAATTATCACTCTGTAAAAGAAACTTCATCGCCTTATGTTTTAATGCTTCCTAGTTTTAAAAACTGATGACAAATTGTAACATACCGCCTCATCGTCACCTTTCTTCTCTATTAAAATTATCTTTATATCTTATTTTCGCTTTCGCTTTGGGTGGACATCGTAAACACAAGGCCTTTCTCAGACTCAGTTTGCTTCCATGTAGTGTGTTCCTTCTCCTCGTGGCTTTGATGCTCAGCTGGTCACAGCTCAGCTGGAGAGAGTTCTTCATTATCTTCCTTGGCCGGGGATCGAACCTGCACCACAGCTTGACCCGGGCCACGGCAATGACAATGCAACATCCTTAACCACTAGGCTACTAGGGAGCTCTGGAGTAGGGTTCTTTTGTCGTTATCATTATTACTATTTTTTTTATGGCTGCACCTGTAACATATGGAAGTTCCCAGAGTAGGAGTCCAATCAGAGCTGCAGCTGCCGGGCTATGCCACCGCCACAGCAACGCTGGACCTGAGGCACATCTGTGACCCGCACCACATCTGTGACCTGCGCCACAGTTCACAGCAGCACTGATCCTTGACCCACTGAGCTGGGTCAGGGATTGAACCCGCAACCTTATAGACCTGTGTCAGGTTCTGAACCCGCTGAGTCCCAGTGGGAACTCCTGGAGTAGAATTCTTGATGCTTGTGGAGTCATTCTTGTTCGATGACAACGACAGGTGTTTCAGACCTGTCCTTGTTTTTGTCTCATCCCAAGATGTGATGTTGGCTTGTCTCCAAGGAGCCCTGGCTGGTGGAAAACTGTACTGCAGACTCTCTGGGCTAGAGTGTTGGTAGTAGGTTAAAGTGCTATTGCTAGGCCCAATTCAGTAGTGACACAACGGGGGGAAAAAATCAGCTTTTTAAGATTATGAGGTTGCACTGACGTTTTCCAAATTTATCTAGTTATATTGCTTTACAATACAGAGTTCTCTTGGCCACTGAGAATATTATGTTGGCCTATTCTAACACCAGGAATTTTTTTTTATGAATGCCCCACAAGTTTTTAAAAAATTTTTATTGGAGGACAGTTGACTTATAATGTCATATTAGTTTCAGGTGTACAGCAAAATGATTCAGTTATACATACGTCCATATTTTTTTAAAGATTCTTTTCCCATATAGGTTCTTATAGAATATTGAGTAAAGTTCCCTGTGATATACCGTAAGTCCTTGTTGGTCATCTGTTCTATATATAGTAGTGTAACGCTAGGAATTTTTATACCTTGACTTTCCATCTCCTGTCTTTAACCGCAGTGATGCCAATGGTGGTGTTTCAGCTATCTTTGAAAAGTTTTGGTGGACAGATCCGGTAACCTCTTATGTCCCATTGTGAACTGGAGTTTGGCACTTGCCCTCAGCCGCTCAGCTCAGGGATAAAATCATGAGCCACTGCAGTGACCCGGCAGTACCCCTGGGCAGAGCTCAGGGTGGAGATCAGGAATGGGGCACTCTGTGCTCTGGGAAAACTGGAAGAACAGGTCTTTAGATAGTTAGCTATTTTTAGGAGAAGAGTGTATGTGCCCAATTCTTGCATCTCCTCCTACCTAGAGAAACACTAAAATCCTTCCCGGTGATGTCTCCTCCTTGTGGCTGGTAGTAACCTTCACGAGACCAGCCACAAACTTCTGTAAAATGCGTGCCTGGCCGCATGCACCTCCCGCTGCCCTTTGTCACACACACTGCTGTTATTTCCCCCGCCTCTTTGGGGTGGGACTTCACAGTCCTCCACGGGTGAAAACTCAAGACACTGGCCCTGAGAGTTGACTTGCATATCAAAGAAATGATTTCAGTGAGCCCAGACCGCTTGTGTTCCCGCTGTCTGCCCTGTGTTGCAAAAACCCCTGGATATCCCAGCTCCCCCCTCACTCCTCCCAGCAGTTTCTTAGGCTACTCGAGATGCTGTCTCCTGTTTTTGCCCCCAAAGAAAACTTAACTCTCAACTTCCAGGTTGTGCTTTTTTTTTTCTTTCTCTCTTCTCTTCTCTTCTCTTCTCTTCTCTTCTCAAGTCATTAAGGGCCTAACTGCAGACACTGGAGCTAGACTGCTGGAGTTCTAACGTCACCTCTGGCACTTACTAGTTTGTGACCCTGTGCAAGTTCTTTAATTGCTCTGTGCCTTAGTTTGCTCATCTGTAAATGAAAGTCCTCTCTTTAAAATGATAACCTTGGAGTTCCCGTCATGGCTCAGTGGGTAACAAACCTGACTGGCATCTATGAGGACACAGGTTCGATCTCTGGCCTCGCTCAGTGAGTTAAGGATCCGGCTGTGGCGTAGGCCGGTGGCTACAGCTCTGATTCGACCCCTAGTCTGGGAACCTCCATATGCCATGGGTGCGGCCCTAAAAAAAGAAAGACAAAAAATAAAGTGAAAAAAATAAAATGATAACCTCTCCACAGAGTTGTTATGAAAACTAGTCAATATGAAGTGATTAGAAAAGTACATGGTTCACCTTTAAATGCCATGTGTTTACTGTTTCTTTGACTGCTGAATCCCAGAGACTTCTTTCATTGTTATTGATTGATATTTCTTCCTCCTCTTTTAAAATGGAGAATGTGGATTTTTTTTTTCTTTTTAGGGCCGCCCCAGTGGCATATTGAGGTTCCCAGGCTAGGCGTCTAACAGGAGCTATAGCCGCCGGCCTTCGCCACAGCCACAGCAACGCGGGATCTGAGCCTTGTCTGCGATGTACATACACCACAGCTCACGGCAACGCCGGATCCTTAACCCACTGAGCAAGGCCAGGGATCAAACCCGTATCCTCATGGATCCTAGTCAGGTTTGTTTCCACTGAGCCACAACAGGAACTCTGAGAATGTGGATTATTTTGGTTCCTGAATCATCACTTGTACTTACTGATGCTTAAACTCATTAGATTTTGCAACCCCATCCCCACAAGATCCCGAAAAGTTTGCTCCATTCTGGCGCCATCAGACTACATTTTCATTAACTGATACAAAAATAGGCCATTCTATTTTCTTTTTCTTCCTAATAATTTTTTATTCACTCACCTCTTGAAAAAATATCCCATCCCCATTTCCAATATAAAAAGTTATATTAAAATAAAATTATAAGCGTACATCTTCATAAGGTTGATAAGCTTTCTGAAACTGGACCGATTCCTTTCATTTTTCTCTGCTGAAGATCCTAAACTCACAGCTCCACTCAGAACTCAGAGGAAAGGCGTCAAAAGCCTTGGCTTTGTCCATCAAGCATTTAATGTGTGTTGTGTGGTACATAAACCTCTCAGCGTGTCAGCTGTGCATTCCTGGGTCGATTATGAATTTTCCTGTGTGACTGGGGCGGCAGCACCAGGCTCCACATACACATTTTATGGGACATGCGTTCGTATTTAGCGCGTGTGCTGCAGCCCCGGCGGGGCCTGAGGGAGTTGGGGGAGGAGGTGGCCGCCATACATTTGTGACATAATTTCCTTCAAATGCCAAAAAATGCTCCAAAGTGCCACACCAAGTCCTTCCTTTCTGGAAGGCTCAGAGTCTCCCCGAGTCCCCCGTCGGTCTGCATTTCACAGCTCAACACAAGGTGGTGGTATTTGAAAGTAGGAAAACCCTGGAACCTGATTCTCAGTCTCAGAAGCAATCTTTCACTCAGCACCGGCCAGGCGGCCGATGGATGTTGCTCTTAGTCTGGAAGACTCAGGGCGGAGTGTCTTTGCTCTCTCTTGCTTGCTTGCTTCCTTAATTTCTTTTTTTGGTCTTTTTAGGGCCGCACCCACAGCACATGGAGGTTCCCAGGCTAGGGGTCGAATTAGAGCTGTAGCCGCCGGCCTTCGCCACAGCCACAGCAACGCAGGATCCGAGCCGCGTCTACAACCTACACCACAGCTCATGGCAACACCGGATCCTTAACCCACTGAGCGAGGCCAGGGGTCAAACCTGTGTCCTCATGGACAGTAGTCTGGTTCATTACCACTGAGCCATGATGGGAACTCCGTGTCTATGTTTTCTTGTATCAAGACCTGTCTCTCTCTCTTTTTTTAAAAGTATTTCTGTTGTCCCTTTCTAATTTTCCTCCTACTGCCCGTATTCAGGTTCTCATCGTCTTATTTTTTCTTATACACCTTGTAGTGTATTCATTTATGTAAATAAGCTGCATCTCTTTAAAGTCTACAGTAGAGTTCTCTTGTGGCGCGGTGGGTTAAAGATCTGGCGTTGTCACTGCAGCGTCTGGGGTCACTGCTGTGGTGTGACAGATTTTGACCAGACATACTGCATTGATCATTTTGCAGTATGTACAAATATCAAATCAGTATATCGTAACCTGAATCTAATATAATGTTATATGTGAGTTAAATCTCAATTTTTTTTTTAAAGTATAGAATGTAATGAATTTTGGCAGTTGAATATACCTGTGAAACCACCACTGCAGTCAAGATGGAGAACATTTCCATCACTCCGCAAAGACTTCTTTATTGCTCTTTGCGGTCCATCTCTCCGTTCAGCCCCAGGCAGCCAGGGATCTGCTTTGGACTTGTTCACATTTTATGTTTTTTTAATTTTTATTTATTTTATTTCTTTTGCTTTTTAGGGCCGCACCTGCGGCATGGATGTTCCCAGGCTAGGGGTCTAACAGGAGCTGTAGCTGCCGGCCTTCGCCACAGCCACAGCAACGCGGTATCCGAGCCGCATCTGCAACCTACACCACAGCTCATGGCAACGCCGGATCCTTAACCCACTGAGCAAGGCCAGGGATGGAAGCTGCAACCTCATGCTTCCTAGTCGGATTCATTTCCACTGCGCCACAACTGGAACTCCTATTAATTTCTAATGTTCTTCATTCATTCTTAGATCATCTCTCTTCAACCTGAAGAGCTTTTATTTAGCATTTAGTGTAGTACAGGCCAGATGACACATTCCCTTAAGTTTTTGTTATTTGAAAGCAGGGTCTTTATTTCACCTTCATTATCAAATATATAAATACGTGTGTGTGTGTGTGTGTGTGTGTGTGTGTGTGTGTGTGTGTGTCTGTGTTTAGTTCTAGGCTGACACTTAGATTCACTGTCTTCTGGCTTTCATAATTTAAAAACTTTTTTATTGAAGTATAGTTGATTTACAATGTGTCTGGTGTACGGAAAAGTGATTTAGTTATACACACACACACACACACACACACACATACACTTTTTCATATTCTTTTCCATTATGTTTTGTTACAAGATATTGAATATACCCTTTGGTAGCCATAAATTTGTTTTCTATGTCTGTAAATCTGATTTTGTTTTGTAAGTAAGTTCATTTGTACCATATTTCAGATTGTACATACAAGTGATATCATATATTTGTCTTTGTCTGAATTACTTCACTTAATACGATAATATCTAGGTTCATCCATGTTGCTGCAAATGGCATTATTTCATCCTTTTCATGGCTGAGTAGTGTTCCCACATCTTTATCCATTCATTTGTCAGTGGATATTTAGGCTGGCTTCCACGTCTTGGCTATTGTAAATAATGCTGCAGGGAACACTGTGGTGCATTTATAATTTTGAATTAGAATTTTCTCTGGATATGTGCCCAGGAGTGGGATTGTTGGATACCATGGCAACTCTAGTTTTTTAAGAAACATCCAAACTGTTTTCCTTAATAGATGTACCAATTTATATTCCCACTAGCAGTGTAGGGTGGTTCTCTTTTCTCCACACCCTCTCCAGCATTTGTTAGTTGTAGATTTTTTGATGTGGCCATTCTGACCAGTGTGAGGTGATAGCTCATGGGTAATAACTGGTGATTTTGAGCATCTTTTCATGTGCCTATTGGCCATCTGTATGTCTTCTCTAGAGAAATGTCTGTTTAGGTCCTCCACCCATTTTTTTTTTCTTTTTAAGGCCACACCTGAGGCATATGGAAGTTCCCACGCTAGGGGTTGAACTGGAGCTGCAGCTGCAGCCCTAAACCACAACTACAGCAATGCCAGATCCAAGCTGTGTCTGTGACCTATGCTGCAGCTTGTGGCCGTGCTGGATCCTTAACCCACTGAGCAAGGCCAGGGATCAAACCCACATCCTCATGGATACTACTTGTGTTCTTAACCTGCTAAGACACAATGGGAACTCCCTCTGCCCATTTTTTTGATTGGTTTTTGTTGTTGTTGTTGTTAGTGGGTTATATAAGCTGTTTGTATATTTTGGAAGTTACGCCTTTGTCTATTGCATCACTTGCAAATATTTTCTCCTAGTCTGTTGGTTGTTTTCTTGTTTTATTTATGGTTTCCTTTGCTGTGCAAAAGCTTATAATGTTTGATAGATCCCATTTGTTTATTTTTGCTTTTATTCATGTTGCCTTGGGAGACTAAAAAAAACCATTACTTTGATTTATGGCTTTCACAGTTTTTGATGAGCAACCTTTGGTAATTCAAATTATTGTTCCCCTATATGTAACAGGATTACTTTCAAGATTTTTCTTTATTTTAGGTTTTCAGTAATTTAACTGTGTTATTCCAAGGTATGTTTCTCTATGAATTTATTTGTCTAGTTTTGCTGAGATGATTGAATTTGTAAATTTATATCTTTCACCAAATATTGGGAGATTTCAGCCATTATTTGAATTTTTTTTTCTACCCTAGTTTCTCCTTTTCTGTGATTCCAGTGTCCCTAAGTTAGGCTTTCAGAAATTGTCCCATGGTTGCATGAAGTTCCTTTTATTATTTTTAATATTTTCTTGATTTTATTTTGATTGAATTTGATTACTATTAATGTGTCTTCTAGTTTACTGACTCCTTGCTTTGTCATCTCCATTCTTCCATTCTTTTCACAAGTCAATCTAATGGGTTTTTTTAATTTCAGGCATTGCATTTTTCAGTTCTAGAGTTATCATTTGTTTTCTATTTATGTTTTCTATTTCTATTTTTTTTTTTTTACTACTTCATCAGTTACTAGCATATTTTCCTTTACCTTCTTGACCATAGTTATAATATCTGCATTCAACTCCTTGTCTGAAAATTCCATCATCTGAGTCATCTCAGGATTGGTTCTCTTTGCCCTTAGGACTGCATCAGATTTTCCTGCCTCTTCATATGTGCAGTAATTTTGGATTATAATATGGACATTGTAAGTGTTTTGTTGTAGGAACTGGATTCTGTTACTGCTCTCAGCAGCATTGAGCTTTTTTGTTTGTTTGTTTTAGAAGGTAACAAATTTGGTTAGGGGAAAAAAGGAAGAATTTGATTAGACCTAACCAACTGCACCCTGCCATGCTGTCCTGGGTGATAGCTTAGATCTCAGTTCAGTTCTTTAAGCCTTGGCTGCAAACTTCTTTCACTTTGCATTATACATACATGGTTCAGTGGCCTGCCAGAGACTTGAGCTGAGTATTTACACAGAATGTAGAATTTCAGTCTTCTCTGCCACTTTTTGGCTTCCTCCTGACTCTTGGTAACCCTGGTTATCCTATCTAGTAGACTCCTACTGGGTTTTTTCCTACCAGGAAGACGATCTATTGTTTTTTTTTTTTTTGCTGTGTCTGTGCTGCTCTCACCAAGACTGTACAGCTCTTGGGCAGAGGTGCAAACCAAAATAAAGGGATCAGAGAACACATTCAGCGCCCGTCATTGACTTCAAGTTTTACCTCCCCTCTAAAACTTGTCTGTCTTTGTTGAGTCACCAAAGACCTTGGTTTGTCTTTTATCCGAAGTTGATAGCTGTTCTTTGCAGGAGGATCCATTGGTTAAGTGCTTACTTCTATATACTAGAAGTACAGCTTTCACTCTTTACCTGGAAAAGTGCAATGACTTGTTTGATCAATCTTCCTCCCTTTAGTTTGATTTCCTCCCAATACTGTTTTCACTTAGGAGCCCAAGTGTTTAAAATAAAATATAGTTGTTGACTTTGATCTTAGAGGATTGGGTGTGGAGTGTTTGTAATGGCATACACAGTCCTTGATAACTCCTGCCTACTTGTATATTGCAGTTAGGTGCCTGATCTCAATCCAGTACTTTCCACAATTCTGGATTACTCAACCCCTTTGTTTCCCTTCTCTCTCTTTCCCCTGCATAACTATAGGAAGTCTTCACAGGCAGTTCAATCCTTTTCCCCATCATGAGTTAGGCAACCCCTCTGATTCTCCCCATAATTCTGTGGGCCCACCTGGCATGGGACTTATGACTTTGTTATTTTGCTTAGGTGTCTGTATCTCCACAAAACTGAGCTCTCTTAAGGCTGTACATCATGCATTATCTTTCCTCCCCTCACCTAATTTTACATACTACCCAATATGTAGATAATCAGTATTTTATTTTTTTAATGGTCATACCTGTGGCATATGGAGGTTCCCAGGCTAGGGGTCTAATCAGAAGTACAGCTGCCGGCCTAGGCCACAGCCACAGCAACACAGGATCCAAGCCGCGTCTGCAACCTACACCACAGCTCATGGCAACACTGGATCCTTAACCCACTGAGCGAGAGGATCGAACCCGCAACCTCACGGCTCCTAGTCAGATTCATTTCTGCTGCGCCACAATGGGAACTCCAGATAATCATTATTTTTTAAATGATTGTATTGCATTATTAAGAGCATAAGGTTTTTGTACCAATGCTTCAGTGGCTAGCCGATGTGTACACAAGTTTTTCTCTGAAATAGAACAAAGGAATTGGGGCTACCAGTCCACTATTCACTGTGTATCAGTTGGGGCGTATTTGCTAACCTTGTCTTTTATGCACCCTAACTAAAGGTAATTGACCCAGCATTTTATGAAATCCTCATGATTAAAGTCTACTGAGAAAGAATAAAACAGTGGGATTGCTGGAGCTTGTTAATGGCCTTTTCTGCTGTTCTCTTTACGAGTAGGAGAGTTCAGATATTGTAGGTGAAGCTGTGTGTGTGTGTAAATGGTGATAAACCCCTGGCAGCGAGCCAGCACTGTTCTCCCATACTCACCGAGCATCAGGTGATAGATGCAGAGCCCATAGATCTGTTATGGCTTGTCAGCTGCTAGGGCATCTGCAATGCATTCTCTTCCCTTACACCATTTCCCATTTATCGGAAGGGATTCCTAGACCTTTACATCCTGTAGAACGTGAGTCTGCACCAGAGCTGCTGCTTTGCACCTTGGTATCACCCTTTTTGTAGTTATGCAAATAAAATGCTCATTTTAAAAGCATTTATACATTTATTTATTCAGTAAATATTTATCTTGCAGTTCCTACATGCCATGCTCTGAGGATACAGCCAGGAAGATAGTTATGGTCACTGCCTCATGAAAATTTAGTCTAGCATTACAGAAAATATATAGAAAAACTTTTTTTTTTAATCCAAGAAATCTCAATACATAGAAATAGCCATTCTCTGTATTTTTTTAAAATGTGTGTTTTTGTCTTTTAGATTTTAGGCACCAGCACTTCATCTGTTTTCTTTCAATATCCTCAACTCTTGTGCTCCTTTGTCCTTCATTTCTCCCATGGGGTAGATTTCCAATTCCTGAGCATCTAATCATCAACCTATGTAATGTTTAGCTCTGGCCTGAAAAAAAAAACAAAAAACTATTTAGAATGCTAATTTTAATCCCAAGGACCTTGTTCTACTTTATATGTTTGAGATTCTGAATTTTCCACATCTATGAAATACTAATTGTTAAGTTATAGAGGTATTTCCACTAAATTAAATTAATAGACTTACTCATTTTATAGTTTAATGGGGGAGTATTAAAACATCAGCTGTACCTTATTTATAATTACAAAAAAGTGATAAATATCTGAATGCCATCAGTAAGAGACTAGTTAAATAATGTACATCCATACAATGGAATGCTAGGAACCCATTAAAATAGTTTGTTGACATAAAAAGAAATCTACACAGAAAGAGTCATAACAAATTGTTGAGTAGGGAAAAGCAGCAAATAATGGTATAGAGTAGAATATTTGTTTCCATTTAGGGTAAAACTGGACTCTTATGTATGTCCGTGGACAGAAAGCTACCTGTAGGGATTCAATGTATTTCTTCAATTCTCACTGTGTAGGAGGTTCTTAATAACTGCATTGTGACAAATGTCTGTGTCTTAGGGGGGAATCCGGATAAGACATATAAATGATACCACACATATTTTGGGGGGAATATATTGACTTTACTGAAAGTACTTTTTTCTTCATCTCTAGAATAATGAACTACAAAGCAGGCTGGACTATTTAACAGAAACCCAGCCCAGGACTGAAGTGGAAACCAGAGAGATCGGAGTGGGCTGTGATCTCCTACCCAGGTATTTGGCAACTTCCTATTTTTCCAACTCACATTCTCCTTTTATTTGAGAAAATATGTTCCTGGGCTGTTATTACCAGAATTGCATTATTTCTACAAAGAGATAGTGGCTGCTGAGGGGTCTGAGCGGTTTCTGTGCAGCAGGAAGGTTGTGTGGGGCCGAGGGGAGGCCGCTTCAGAGAGAGACTGGCCCTATCAGTGCACGCGTTTGTCCTTCATTTACTCCTTCGTTTGTTCATTCAGCAAACATCTGTTGTGTACCTTCCCTGTGCCAGACAGTGATGACAAGCAGAGGAATGAGACTGGGTTTCTGCCCGAATGCAGTCTGGAAGGGAAGACAGATATGCAGGCAGACGTTTTCAGCCATGTGAGAGGGACCTGCGAGGTGCTTGAGTAGCAAAAAGGAGGAAGAGTCTAAATCTTGAACAAAGTCCAGTACTGCAGCTGAGTGTTATCATGTACTGGATCAGACTCACAAGTACCTGATCTGTTTCAGTCATGAGAAGATAAGCTATAACCTGGTTTGTTAAGTTGCATTTCTGAGCTAGAGGACTGCCCCTGTGTTGCTGAGCTGCTCTACAAGCCCAGTGCCTGGGTGTCCCCCTAGTCAGATTAGAGCCTGTGACCAGTAACCAACCCACTGACTCCGGGTGCTCAGGACTGTGCTTGGCCCAAAGAGAACACAAACAAGTTTATAGTGAGGACACTGATGATATGTGCTCTGTGATTTACGTAACGAACTTCACATAGTACCTCGGTGACTGTGCGTAGGAGTGTGTATTGTTGTGTGATCGGCGCATTTGTGTGTGTTGTGTTAGATGTTAGTGGGCCAGAAAAATGTAGGATCCTAGCCTTGGATGGTTCCATAGGTGGGAAACAGATGCGCTGATGGCCAGGCCGGGCTGTAGTACTGGACTGGGTCTGGTCCTCCAAGGTAGCGGCCGCAGGATGTGTTCAGGCTGGCCTCTCCTTGCTGGGGCTTCGGTTTCCCAGTCTGTGAAGTCCGCGGTTTGACTAGGTGATTTCTCGGCTCTCACACTGCA
The DNA here is from genome assembly GCA_004024745.2 of Catagonus wagneri. NCBI lineage: Eukaryota > Metazoa > Chordata > Mammalia > Artiodactyla > Tayassuidae > Catagonus > Catagonus wagneri. Next base: position 192,059 of record PVHT020000003.1, read on the forward strand.
GGACCGTGTCTTACTCGCTCCCGGTTTTATTCACTACTGATGTTGTCTTTCTTGTTCATTAAAATGAGCCACTTGCCGTTCCCAAAGTATTTACCAAAAGCACCATTAAGGTCTTGTCTTTGACATTATTCTCAATCACATTGCTTGCTTTCTGGTAAAAATAAGGCAATTTTATCACTCTGATATAACTTACAGAAAATGTTTCAAAAGGAAGGAAAAAGAATAGCTAAGTGGACGCCAGGTCCCATGAACGCAGGGACAAAACACCTGATAAAAATAGGACCCCAAAAAATGATTGATCATGTCCAGGGACTCCTTTTAAAATATAAATAGTTTGGCCATTTTCCTCCTTTTTTATTTTTCAAGAACCAAGTGGCTCAGCCCACTAATTGCCCACATAATAAATCTTGTTTGGTTAAGACGGGTACAGAACCATGCCTGAAACCAATAAATTGTTTGTTTTCTAATTCCCACATTTTGGCTTAAAACAGGGGTTTCAATTTGTATGCTGAAGGATAGCCTGAAGCAAACTTTTATGGCTAAGTTATGAAACCACAAAGCAGTTTTCATAATGGAAGTGCTGACAGACCCTTAACTTATGGCCACGCTGAACTTGGAAGCCACTTCAGTATCTAAAAGCAGCTTTTCCATAAACATAACATTTGGTTTCCCCCAGGATCCATCTTAGCACTTTAACTACCTGGGTCAGTCAGCAGAGGAAATGAAAACTACGGTCTCCACATTTCCGAAAAGGCAGAGTAATATTTCATTTGTTTGCTCACAAATATTTATGAAGTCCCTACTATGCGACACTGTGCAAGGCCAGGGGCACGGCATCTCGAGAGGTGATTCAGGGCCGTACTTTCCCACCGGTGCTTTTGGGAACCCGTGCTGTGTGCTAGGGCTCCAAGGAGGGGCCTCGGGGCGAGGGGGTGAGCAAGGAGCTGGCCTGTGGAGACCCTCCCCACCAAAGAAAACAAAACCAACCTGAGAAACTCAGCTTTTAGTGTGTTTTCTATGTTAAAGTCCAAGTCAGATTTTGCTTGACTGAAGAGCTCTGCGGTCAAAATCAAATTGGAACCCGCAGTCTAGTTTAATATCCATGTTTTAGATACCAAAACCGAAGCCCAGAGAGATAAAGGGGGTCAGTAAAAGCCACACACCAGGCTTTGAACCTTACCTTCGGAGTCCTATTGTGGTACCTCTGCAGTTTTAAAATACTCTAAATAGAGAGTTGCTGAATTGTGTTACGTACGTTTTAACAAAATTCCTGGTTCTCAGACTTCAAACTTGCGTCTATTAAAGGATTCCTTGGTACTTTCCAGAATACTTTAAGAACAGGCTCCCCAAATGTTTTCGATCCATAAGTGTAATGAATTAAGCCTCAGTGGTGCAGATGAGTTTTGTCCTTCCTCCCCGTTCTCCTGCAGAGAACTCGGCAGTGCTGTCAGCTGGGAGGGCTTCGGCTCTGGGGCGTCCCTGCCCAGCCGGCTGCCAGCTGAGCACGGCCCTGCGCAAGTTGCTCAGTCTCTCTTAAACCTCAGTGATGTCATCCTTAAAACGGGAATCGAGATGACAATATCAAATTTTATAGGGTTGCTATGAGGACTAAATGAAAACATGTATAGAAAGCATTCAGCATGGTAACTAGACCAAGGGTAAGCCCTTAATAAATAATAGCCATTATTCCCAGTAACTAAATCAGAACTCTGATTTTACATGTAAGACTATCAAATTCAAATGAATCTGGGTGTGCTAAAACATTTAACTTCATTTTTTTTTTGGTGGCTATCTGTGCTTTTATTAAAAGGACTGATAGCTTATCAAGTAGTTAGTGCTTCCATATGTACTGAGCTCTTCAGTCAAACTATCAGTGGTTTGGAACCCTCTGGACACGGTGTAAAGCTCTGGAAGCCCCAGTGATTGATGAGGTCTCTGTCAGCTGTGACATTAGAGTCCCAGTCTGTTCCAGGCACCAGGCACAAAGCCTTGCTGTAGAGCAGTACAGCCCCACAACCCATTTCTCCATATACCTGCAAGTCTTACACACTGTGCTTCAGCTAATGGCATTTCACTTACAATTAGAGCTGCTCCATTTTTATGTGCTGAAAAACCTGAAGTCAGCCTTTACTTACAGAGCCATTAAGCCCCTTTTATTACCTCCCCTCCGTCCCTGCCCACACTGTGTACTCCTGTGGACAGGGATCCTTAGGCTGCCATCCCCTAGTCTCGTGTTTTCTTGATGCTCAGTAACATTCACTGGTAGAATGAATGAAAAGTCCATGCCAACCAAGAAAGGACTTGAAAGAGGCAATTCCTGCTTATGTTTTACTTCTTAGTGTTTATTCTCTCTCTCTCCACTACAGTGTAAGCTCCATGACAGCAGGGATTTATATCCTTGTCAAAACTGCAGTATTGTGGGGACTGACTTAGAACAGGGCCAGCAATCACTCAATAGTTGCTGGACGGAGCCATCTCTGGAGCCTTGATGCTTCTTCCTTGGCAGAAGGATGTCCGCCTCCTGTAGGACTCTCCTCTCCTGCTTCTCTCCTTACTTTCCTGGCCTGTCCTCCGCCGTCTTAGACGGCTCCTCTTTCTCCCACCCAGATCCTCACCCTGGGAGCTCCTCATGGATTACCTTGGTGACTGTCATTCCTGCAAAGATAGCATCTAGTCCGTTGCTTCACCTCTTTCCTCCCTGTGGATGGTAGTTCAGACTTGTCTACAGGTCCTCATTCCTGGCTGCCTGCAGGGAACACTTGATCTGCACGCCCACCCCATCCTATGCTGAGCACATCATTTTTTCCCATCCAAGTCTTAACTCTAGTTGTGGTTAAGAGTGGTGGCTTGGGTTTGGGTCTTGGATCTGCCTTTTGCATCTGGAGCTTTGGGCAAAGCCCTAACCTCCCCTCTTTGAATCTCAATTTCCTTACTAGAAAGGGAAGATTCTGATAGTAATTCCTCCTGAAACTTGCTACGAGGGTTAAGTAAGACACAGGCACAAAGTGCCCAGTGCAGTGACATTTTCATATTTCTGTTGATGCGATCACCACTTTCCCAGTTATCTAAGTTCAGTATATTGCAGTTTCCTTTGAGCTGTGAGTTGCTTTGCTCTGGGACGCACACATTCATATGGGGCTGGCTTTTTCCTTCGTTACTTGCTTCATACCTTTCCATTCCCACCACACTGGCCTACTTGAGACCAGTGTTCTCTGGCTAATCTTCTCAATCTCATCTTTCTGCCTCCAGTTTCTCCTCCTCAAATTCTTCCGTTTCCGTATCTCTTCTTCGTGTTAGCCATTTCTGGAAAGCAAAGAACTTATTAAAGAGCAAAGAGAGAAGGAAGGGGTACAAAGGCATCACCATGATTTCGGAGGCTTTTAAACATCTATTTTAAAAATATATACATGAGATTTTTCAAATCAAACTCAAATATTAATTAAAGCCATTGAGAGCAATTTTAGGTCAGCCTGGCCTCATTCAAGGAGAAAAGTGGAAAACAAAATATCAAAAGAAAAGAGACTTCTTTTTCTTGCCCCTTGGGGAAACTTGGTTCCCAGCATGCTCATAAATTATGTCTTAATAGGTATGATTTAACGAAAAATATTCCTTGTGGTCAAAAGTGCTGGCACACAGTAAGTACTTTAAAAGGCCTATGTTTTCATGTTTTTATCATAGAGACCAGAACCCAAAGTGGCTTTGTGTCAAAACTTTATCTACTGACTCTGCTTTTGTTTCCCTTCATGGATTAATGAAAGGCTAACAATAGCCTTAACATGTTAAGGGTTGAATTTTAGTTCTATGGTTGAAATTATTTGTGTTCTCAAAATCCTGTTGTTTCCTAGCAATCAACTAAATGAAATACCTCACTTCTTTCTGTAAGAGTGGGTTTCCAAAACAGGCTCTCATATTCCACAGGGTTCACCCTTCATAAATATTTCAGTATTTTACGGGCTTTTAGGATGTTGTCACTGGAGACTACTTCTGGACTGTGGAATTTTCACAGGAGTTGGCACAAACTGCCATCTGGTTCCTGCCCCTGGCACTTCACTAAACATCCTTGTCAGGCCACTGGGGACTCGTGCAATGCTAGATCTTGTGGATTCCTCTCTGTGGCAGGTGAAGGTGACTCTCTGACCCACTCCTCGTAATCTGTTGTGTTCTGGTTTCCTGTGCCATCCATGCGTGTAGTGATTTCTGTCCCTGGCCTGAGTGAGCTGCGGAGGTCAGAAAGATGAGTGAGAGAGGGTTTTCGTTGCCCGTGAAATTATAACTAGCAGAGGATGTATGGACCAGTGGGTGCATGGAGATGCTTCCAGGAATGTGCTGTAAGCCTCTGTGACTGTCATTTTCAAGGGCTGGAGGGAGGGAGGGGTGGAGAGGATGGAAACGTCATATTGACTCTCTTGGGGAGAGGCATGTGAAATTTAACATGCTCCCCCGAGCTTTGCACTGGCCCCTAGGAAGCTGTCTCCCAACGACAGTTGAAAATCACCGCAGGGTAATGGGAGGTGTTACTGATGGAAACGGTGAGCAAAAGCGAACCCTGTGGAAGCAGAGACTTGAGGAGCACTGCTCAAGGAAAGTGAGCGCAAACAGAGAAGAATGATGGTTTCTATCCCTGCTTTGGGGAACTGGGGAAACTATCACAGAGGAGGAGATCTTTGGTTTGAGTCTAGAAGTACAGACAGGAATCGATCAGATCGATTTGATGAGAAAAGCATTCCAGTCGGCGGGGCAGCTGAGGCAGGCGCACTGGGAAGCAGTATGTAAATGAGCGCTGTGTTTCTTACCGAGGCCGGCCTCGGGGCGAGATACGAGAGTAGATGGTAGAGGCCTTTACACTGTGCAGAGGCGTTCAGGCTCTGTCCAGGAAGCAGTGGGGAGACTCTGAAGGGTTTTAACGACAGTAATACACTCTGGCTGTCCCTGCAGGGAAATACCTTTGATGGCAAAATGGATGGCAGATTTGGAGGCGAGGATGACTCTGCCGACACTGAGGCAGGGAGACCAGGGAGAGTAGCAGTCCTGTGTCCAGAGGTGATGCCGAGAGAATGAACTCGGGCAGAGGCCGAGGGAAGAAAGAATGATGACAAAACAGAGGTTAAGGAGGTAGATTCCCTATCATTTTGTGAACAATGGGACGTGGGAAGTTAGGGGGAGGGAGCTGTCTGGTGCCTCGTAGGGCATGCAGTCACTGCGTTAGTCAGGATAAGGAGTATAACTGATGTAGCAAAAGCCCACCAGTCTTGATGGCTTAAAATGAAGACTGATGTCTCCCATCACAGCCCAAGGCCGGTGGGCACGGTTCTCACTCCTCACAGGTACTCGGGAACCCAGGATGCTTCCATCCTTAGTGACCCTGCCTGGGCCGTGGAGTCCTCTGGGGCCCACCAGCGTATCCTGTGCGTGAAAGCTCGTAGAAGGTTTTCAACATACTAAACCTGCATGTCGTATGAATCATTTCTGCCTGTAGAGTCATGTGCCCACCAGATTGCAAGGGAGACTGGGAAAGGTAGATAATATATCCAGGAGAAGAAAGAAGTGGGATATTTTCTCCATCTCAGTCACCAAATCCTACTACTTCTGCCTCCCAAGAGGTCTCTGACTGTTCCTTATTGCTCTACCTCAAGTTCTCAAGATCTCTCTTCCCTCCTGAATAGCAAAATGCTCCTAACCTTCTGCAACTCTGCTGCAGTCAACCCTCAAAGATGCCAAGCAATCCTGCTAGAATAAAAATAGGAGCATGTCCTGCCCCTCGTTAAAACCCTTTAGTGGCTCGCCGTCCCCTTCTGAATCCCTTGGCAGGGCACACAAGGCCCCTCCCTGCCCTGGGCCACATTTTATGCCACTTTCATTATGATCTCTCTGCTCCGGCACTACCAAGAGCATCTCCTTTCCCCACCGCGGCCTCTGTTCACCCTTCTTTACCTCTGCACGTAAAATTGCCTAGAATTCCCAGCTCCTCCTCGGCCACTTGAACATCTAGGCAAGGCCACCTTCTAAGGTCACCTTCTCTGTGCCAGGTTCCTCCCAGAGAAATAGCTGCTCTCACTTTGTCCATCATGTGTTCATTCTTGTGCTCTTCAGCATCCTGGAAGGAAGGGAAGACAGAAGAGACTTAAATGAAGGGGCTGTGGAGAAATTTGGGGATGGCTTTTAGGGGAATAAACAGTGGACACTGGCTTGCTCTGGAGCTAGCAACCGTGGAGGGTGCTGCCAGCCTGGGCCTGAACAGGTGGGGTTCAAAAGCTGGTACAAGAGATGAAGGGGTGAGTTCCAGCCTGGCTGGAGGTCAGACATGGGGCCTTCCTATGCTCCCTTCTCTCACGCCCTGTCTCCGTCACCCAATCAGTCAGAGGTAACTGGAAGCTACAGGGTGAGGGAGCCCACTGATGCCGACTTTTCTGACATCTTCCCAGCGCACAGAGTGTGGAGGAGAAGGGCAGCTGGATCTGCACAAATGCATGGTGTTTTGCATAGTTCCTTATGTCTCTATATAGAGTACCTAACATATGACATTGAAACTATTTATGTACATGTCTTTCCCACCAAATATGAGTTCCATGAATGCATGTTTTAGTTTTCTGAATCATGGACCCCGGCACAACCTTTAAAAGTTGCTAAAAATAATGTCCTCCCTTATAATATTTAAATGCAATATTCAGCTACACTGTGGCAGTCTAATTTTTAAGTGTTGAAACAGATTTCTTACCAGGTGAAGTAGGTGGAGAGCTTTGTTTCACCTTCCTGACTTGCCTCTTCTCATTTCTCAGCCAAACAGGTAGGACCCGTGAAATTACAATGCCCTCCAGGAACTATACCCCATACACACGAGTCCTGGAATTAACCATGAAGAAGACACTGACTTAAGCACTTGGAGACACGCACTTTTCACAGATGGACAAAGGCCCTGGAACCCTGCGGCATGAAGTCTGGAAAGGGTGATGGTTGCTTCCTCCTCTACACAGTTTAAGCCCCAGTGGAAATTGCTGGGGTTCTGATTCACTTCTAAAACATGAAGGGAGGGGGAGGGTGAGAGAGAGGGCAGGTTTCAAGGTCATATTTCAAACAACTAACCAGTGTCCCCACTGTACTAGGCCGTCCTTAGCTTTCCATGTAGACACTGAGTCTGTTGGGGGAATCCCCTCACAGTTGATTTGTTTTAGTAGACTTTGGTTGGGAGAAAAAAGGGCATTAACTTGAAATTTCATGTTACTCAGGCCAGGATCATTTGTTACAGCATGAAGGTTTTACTTACCCATAAAAGTATTAGAGGCAGTGTTTCTCTGGTACAGGGAAGTCTGCCCACAGGGGCACGGGCACCCCCAGGGGAAGACGTGACCCCGGAGGGCAGGTGCCCCAGCGTGCAAGGGCAGGTGCCGAGGCCAGTGCAGGGGCGTGGGAGCCTTGAGTACAGTCGGGCCTCACCGGGGCAGACACGCTTCATTCTGACGTGCTAATCCCTTGGTTTAATTTGTGCCTTATGCCTTTATGGGGCCAGCTGAAATCACTGTATTTATTGAACCTGTGATTTTTTTTTCTTTCTCACTTTAACGGAGAGAATTTTGTATGTTGTGGAAATTTAATCACTTAATGTTTTCAGTATCGATTGGTGTTTTTGTTAAAGGAATGAGTAATCTGCTCATGCATGCTCTATTGATATTATAACTCATGTTTAATAAATGCCATATATTTTGTCCTATTGATGATGTCATTGTGTGTCATCCATGACCACACAGAAGAGGTAGAGACAATAATCAGATTCCAGACTGTCCCACAGTCAGGGCACGGTAAGCTTTCAATCAGGACAATCCCTAGAATCTTTTATACACCCTGAGAGGGTACACGTATATTTGTGTGTGTGTGTGTATTTAAACCCTGAAATTTATCTAGGTAACCTACTTTATAGAAAGACTGAGATACATTTTACTTAAAAAAAGTCATCTTCCTTTGTACCCAGACCCCCTACCCCTTAATCTCCTACTTCAAAAGAAAAAAAAAAAAAGTCTAAGAAACTAGCAAAGCAACACAGTTGAAATAATTAGCATGAGCCAGGATAGTGTAAAGAGGAAAATGTACATTTTGAAGCCAAATTTGTATTTAAATTATGGTTGTGGGGAAGATGGCAGAACAGAAGGACTGGAGCTCAACTTCTCTCATAAAAACAACAAATTCACAACCAAATGCTGAGCAACCTTCAACCAAATGGACTGGAAACTTTCAAAAATTTATCCTACTCCAGAAGACAAACAGGAGGCCACATCAAGAGGTAGGGGCAATTACGCGATAGAAGCAACCCCATACCTCCCGGGTGGGAATCCCCACAGACTGGAAAGTAACTGCATCACAGAGACTCAGCTACAGAACTGAGAATTCCGAGCCCCACGTCAAATCCCCACACCTGGGATCTGGTACAGGGAGAAAGAGCCCCCGGAGTATCTGGCATTGAAGGCCAGTGGGGCTTGTGTGCAGGAGCTCCACAGGACTGGGGGAAACAGAGACCCCATTCTTGAAAGGCACACACAGACTTTCACGTGCACTGGGTCTCAGGGAAAAGCAAAGTCTCCATAGGAATCCGGTTGGAACCTGACTGCAATTCTTGGAATATCTCCTGGGAAAACGGGTGACTGTGGCTTGTTGTGGGGGAAGGGCATTGGAGATGAAGCTCTCGGGAACATTCAGCAGCCAGTATTTCTCTGGAGGGGGCCATTTCTGGGAAAATCTGGTCCCTCCCATCAGCACTGAGAAGCCCCAGGCCAAACAATAATCCAGGTGGGATCTCAGCCCCACCCATCAGGAAACAGGCTGCCTAAAGACCCCTCAGGCACACAGCCAGCCTCTAATCTCATCCAGAGACAAAGCCCCACCCATCAGAAGGAGAGGAATCAACCCCACCTACCAGTGAGCAGGCATCACTCCCTCCCAACAGAAAGCCTACAGCAAGCCCCTTCCATACCAGCATCAGCCACAGGGAAGGCAAACACCAGAACTAAGAAAGGCTACAACTCTATTGTCTACAAAAAGGTCACCACACCAAAAACCAATAAAAATGAAAAGACAGAAAACTCTAACTCAGATAAGGGAGAAAGAGATAAGCCCAGAAAAACAGCTCAGTGATGAGATTATCAGCCTCCCAGAAAGAGACCTTAGAGTGTTGATGATGAAGATGATGCAAGGCATTGGAAATAGACTGGAGGCAAAGATTGACAATTTACAGGAAACACTGAGCAAAGAAATACAAGCTGTAAAAATTAAACAAGAAGAGATGCAAAATACAATAACAAATAAAAAATTCATTAGAAGCAGCCAACAGTAGAATACAGGAGGCAGAAGAATGAATCAGTGAGGTGGAGGACAGATTAGTGGTAATCACTAATGCAGAAGAGAAGAGAGATAAATCCAGTCAAATCCAGGAAGCACAATGAATACCATATAAAATAAACCCAAGGAGGAACACCCTGAGACATATATTAATCAAAATGACCAAAATTAAAGACAAAGAAAATTTTGAAAGCAGCTAGGGAAAAGAAACAAATGGAACCCCGCTAAGGTTATCAGCAGATTTTTCAGCTGAAACTCTGCAGGCCAGAAGGCAGTGGCATGATTGATATACTAAATGTGATGAAAGGGAAAAACTTCCAACCAAAATTACTTTATCCAGCAAGGCTCTCATTCAGATTTGAAGGAGAGATCAAAACCTTTACAGATAAGCAAAAGCTAAGAGATTTCTGCAACACTAAACCAGCTTTACAACAAATCCTAAAGGAACTTCTCTAGGCAGAAAGGAAAAGGTCACAACCAGAAACAAAAACACCACAAATGACAAGGCCCACCAGTAAAGGCATAGATACAGTAAAGGTACTAATACTAAAACATCCATGCACTATTATGCTACCAAAATCAGAAATCATGAGAAGAGAGCACAAATGCAGGTCACTGGAGACAAACGTGCAATTAAGAAACCAACAACTTAATACAATCTCATTTATATATAGACTCCTATATGAAAACTTCAGGGTAACTGCAAACCAAAAATCTACAATTGATACAGAAACAAATAAGAAAAATCAACTCAAATACAACATTAAAGATAGCCCTCTTGTGAGAGGAGACAACAAGAGAATAAGGGAAGAAAAAAAGAGCAACAAAAACCCAAAACAGTTAATAAAATGGCAATAAGAACATACATATCAATAATTACCTTAAATGTTAATGGACTGAATGCCCCAACCAAAAGACACAGACTAGCCGAATGGATACAAAAACAAGACCCATATACATGCTGTCTTCAAGAAACCCACTTCATTTCTAGAGACACATACAAATTGAAAGTGAGAGGATGGAAGAAAATATTCCATGCAAATGGGCATCAAAAGAAAGCCAGAGTAGCAATACTCATATCAGATAAAATAGACTGTTTCTCTATAACACTCGCACCAGTAGCACTATTCATTACATTGTCTATTATGGAATTCTCCATATGGTACATACACTCAGACCCTAACATTAACCGCTTTTTCAAATATTTACTACTATTTCTTTTTACTATAATAATCCTCGTAACTGTCAATAACCTTTTCCAACTCTTTATTGGCTAGGAAGGGGAAGGAATCATATCTTTCCTATTAATCGGCTGATGACACGGACGAACAGACGCCAACACAGCTGCACTATAAGCAATTCTTTACCGCATTGGAGACATTGTATTTGTACTATCAAGAACATGATTCTTATCACACTTAGATGCATGAGATTTTCAACAAATCTTCATACTCAACTACAACTGTCCAAACATACCCTTAATAGGACCCCTACTAGCTGCAGCAGGAAAATCAGCCCAATTTGGACTCCACCCATGATTTCCCTCGGCAATAGCCCTGCTCCAGTACCAGCACTACTTCACTCAAGTACAATAGTTGTAGCCAGCGTATTTTTACTAATTCGATTCACCCACTAATAGAATACAATAAACTAATCCAAACAATAACACTTTGCTTGGGAGCTATCACTGCCATATTCACAGCACTATGTGCCCTCACCCAAAATGACATAAAAAAAACTGTAGCTTTTTCAACTTTAAGTCACCTCGGCCTAATAATAGTAACACTTGGTATTAACCAACCACACCTAGCATTCCTCCACATTTGCACACATGCATTCTTCAAAGCAATATAATTCATACGCTCCTGATCAATTATTCACAGCCTTAATGATGAACAAGACATTTAAAAAATAGGATTATATAATGCAATACCATTCACCACAACAGCACTAATTATCGGAAGCCTAGCATTAACAGGAACACAATACCTCACTGGATTCTACTCAAAAGACCTAATCATTGAAACAGCAAACACATGATACACAAATGCCTGAGCCCTATTAATAACACTTATCACTACATCCCTAACAGCCATATACAGCACCCAAATCATCTTTACACTCCTAGGACAATCCCACTTTTCCATACTAGCCCCAATCAATGAAAACAACCCCCTACTAATTAACTCCATCAAATGACTCCTAGTAGGAAGCATTATAGCCCAATTCCTAATCTCTAACAACATCCCCCCAAAAACAGTCCCACATACAACCATGCCTTATTATCTAAAGCTGACAGCCCTCACAGTAACCATCATTGGGTTTGTCCTAGGATTTAACATTAACGATACTCCACAATACCTAAAATTAATTAATTAATTAACTTTGTCTTTTTGCCTTTTCTAGGGCCACACCCATGGCATATGAAGGTTCCCAGGCTAGGGGTCTAATTGGAGCTGTAGTCTCCGGTCTACGCCACAGCCACAGCAATGTGGGATCCGAGCTATGTCTGCAACCTACACCACAGCTCACAGCAATGACGGATCCTTAACCCACTGAGCAAGGCCAGGGACTGAACCCGCAACCTCATGGTTCCTAGTCAGATTTGTTAACCACTGAGCCATGATGGGAACTCCCATAATACCTAAAATATAAATACCCCTCACAATCATTCAAATTCTCCAACATACTAGTATATCACCCCTCTGTAATACACCGCTTACCACCACATTTTAACCTCTCAGCAAGCCAAAAATCCACATCACTACTCCTAGATTTAATCTGACTAGAAACTATTCTACCAAACCAAACTTCTTAGTCCAAATAAAAATATCAATCTTAATATCCAACCAAACAGGCTTAATCAAACTATACTTCCTATCATTCCTCATCACCATCATCATCACTATAATCCTATTTCATTCCCACTGGGTAATTTCCATAATTACTACAACCCCAATAAGTAGTGACCACCCAGTAACAATAACCAACCAAGTACCATAACTATATAAAGCAGTAATACCCATAGCCTCCTCACTAAAAAATCCAGAATCACCAGTTTCATAAATCACCCAATCCCCTAATCCATTAAATTTAAAAATAACCTCCATCTCCTCTTCCTTTAAAACATAATAAATCATACAAAACTCCATCATCAAACCAGAGACAAATACACCTAAAACAGTCTTATTAGAAACTCAAACCTCAGAATACATCTCAGTGGCTATAGCAGTAGTATAACCAAACACCACTAACATACCACCCAAATAAATCAAGAACACCATTAAGCCTAAAAAAGACCCACCAAAATTCAACACAACCCCACAATCCACCCCACCACTTACAATCAACCCTAAACCCCCATAAATAGGAGAAGGTTTTGAACAAAACCCAACGAAACTAATTACAAAAATAGTACTTAAAATAAATGCAATGTATATTGTCATTATTCTCACACGGAATCTAACCATGACTAATGACATGAAAAATCATCATTGTAATTCAACTACAAGAACACTAACGACCAACATCCGAAAATCCCACCCATTAATAAAAATCAATAACGCATTCATTGACCTGCCAGCCCCCTCAAACATCTCATCATGATGAAACTTTGGCTCCCTCCTAGGAATCTGCCTAGTATTACAAATCTTAACAGACCTATTCCTAGCAATGCACTACACATCAGACACAACAACTGCCTTTTCATCAGTAACACACATTTGCCGAGATGTAAACTATGGATGAATCAGCTGCTACCTACATGCAAATGGAGCATCCATATTTTTCATCTGCTTGTTCATCCATGTAGGACGAGGCCTATATTACAGATCCTACCTATTCCTAGAGACATGAAACATCGGAGTTATCCTACTACTAACAGTTATAGCAATGGCCTTTATAGGATATGTATTGCCATGAGGACAAACATCATTCTGGGGAGCAACAGTCATCACAAACCTATCAGCAATTCCATACATTGGTATTGACCTCGTAGAATGAATCTGAGGGGGCTTCTCAGTAGATAAAGCAACGCTCACACAATTCTTTGCTTTCCACTTCATCCAGCCATTTATCATCGCTGCCCTGGCAGCTGTACACTTATTACTCCTCCACAAAACGGGATCAAACAACCCCACAGGAATCTCATCTGACATAGACAAAATTCCATTCCACCCCTATTACATCATTAAAGACATCCTAGGAGTCCTATCCATAGCTATAGCCCTACTAACACTAGTACTATTTTCACCAGATCTACTAGGAGACCCAGATAACTACACTCCAGCAAATCTACTCAACACACCACAATATAAGAGACCTATGGGATAATATAAAGCGGCCCTATGGGATAATATAAAGTGGCCCAATCTATGCATAATAGGAATTTCAGAAGGAGAAGAAAAAGGGATTGAAAATATATTTGAAGAAATTATGTCTGAAAACTTTCCGAATCTAAAGGAATCTGACATCGGGATACAGGAAGCACAGAAGGCCCCAAACAAGCTGAACACAAACAGGCCCATACCGATATATTATATTAAAAATGGTGAAATTAAAGATAAAGAGAGGATCCTAAAGGCAGCATGAGAAAAGCAAAGGGTTAATTATAGGATTCCCCCACATGGCTATCAGCTGATTTCTCTACAGAAACACTACAGGCCAGAAGGGAGTGGCAAGATATATTTAAAGTGCTGAAAGGAAAAAAATTTCAACCTAGAATACTCTACCCAGCAAGAATATCATTTAAAACAGAAGGGGAAATGAAATTCTCCAACAAACAAAAGCTAAAAGAATACAGCAATGCTAAACTCTTTCTAAAAGGAATACTGAAAGGGCTCCTATTAAAAAAAAAAAGTAAAAAGTAAGAAATAGAATGGAGGAAACCACAAATGGAAAGCAATTATTCAAATAAGCCAGCATACAGATCTAAACATGAAGATGTTAAAATAAAAAGACAACAAAATCATACATCATGGGGAGGGAAAATAAGAAAAGAGAGACTTTTTTAACTTTTTAAAAAAATTAAAAAGAAAATAAACCCAAAGAGGAATATCCTGAGACACATATTAATCAAAATGACCAAAATTAAAGACAAAGTGAAAATACTGAAAGCAGCTAGGGAAAAGAAACAAATAAGACACAAGGGAACCCCAATAAGGTTATCGGCAGATTTTTCAGCAGAAACTCTGCAGGCCAAAGGGAGTAGCAGGATATACTTAACATGATGAAAGGAAAAGACCTCCAACCAAGATTACTTTATCCAGCAAGGCTCTCATTCAGATTTGAAGGATAAATCAAAACCTTTACAGATAAGCAAAAGCTAAGAAAATTCAGCAACACTAAACCAGCTTTACAACAGATACTAAAGGAACTTCTCTAGGCAGAAAAGAAAAGGCTGCAACCAGAAACAAAAACATCATAAATGACAAGGCTCACCAGTAAAGGCATATATACAATAAAGATATGAAATCATCCATGCACAATTATGCTATCAAAATCAGAAATCACGAGAAGAGGATACAAATGCAAGACACTGGGGATGCAACTGCCAATAAGAAACCAACAACTTAAAACAATCTCATTTATATATAGACTCCTATATCAAAACTTCAGGGTCACTGCACACCAAAAATCTACAATTGATACACAAACAAGTAAGAAAAATCAACTCAAATACAACACTTAAGACAGTAATTAAACCACAAGAGGAGAGAACAAGAGAGGAAGGGAAGAAAAAAGAGCAACAGAAGCAAATCCAAAACAGTTAATAAAATGACAATAAGAACACACATATCAATAATTACCTTAAATGTTAATGGACTAAATGTCCCAACCAAAAGACACAGACTGGCTGAATGGATACAAAAACAAGACCCATATATATGCTGTCTTCAGGAGACCCATTTCACTTCTAGGGACACATACAAATTGAAAGTGAAAGGATGGAAGGAAATATTCCATGCAAAAGGGAATCAAAAGAAAGCTGGAGTAGCAATACTCATCAGACAAAACAGACCTTAAAATGAAGAATATTTTAAGAGACAAGGAAGGACACTACATAATGATTAAAGGATCAATCCAAGAAGAAGATATAACAATTTTAAATATCTATGCACCCAACATAGGATCACCACAATATATAAGGCAACTGCTAACAACCTTAAAAGGAGAAATCGACAATAACACAATAATAGTGGGGGATTTTAACACCCCACTTACAGCAATGGATAAATCATCCAGACAGAAAATCAATGAGGAAACAGGCCCTGAATGAAGCAGTAGACCAGATGGACTTAATATTGATAGGACATTCCATCCAAAAGCAACAGAATACTCTCAAGTGCACACGGAACATTCTCTAAGATTGATCACACCCTGGGCTACAAATCAAGCCTCAGTAACTTTAAGAAAATTGAAATCATATCAAACATCTTTCTCATCACAACACTGTATGACTGGAAATCAACGAGAACGAAACTGCAAAAAACACAAACACGAGGAGACTAAACAACACGCTACTAAACAACCAATGGATCACTGAAGAAATCAAAGAGGAAATTAAAAAATACCTAGAAGCAAATGACAACAAAGATACGACACTCTAAAACCTATGGGATGCAGCAAAAGCAGTTCTAAGAGGGAAGTTTATGGCAATACAAGCCGACCTCAGGAAACAAGCTCAAACAACCTAACTTTACATCTAAAGCAGCTAGAGAGGGAAGAACTGTCAAGACCTAAAGTTAGTAGAAGAAAAGAAATTACAAAGATCAGAGCAGAAATCAATGAAACAGAAACGAAGAAAACCATAGAAAAGATCAACGGAACTAAAAGCTGGTTCTTTGAAATGATCAACAAAATTGATAAACCCTTAGCCAGACTTATCAAGAAAAAAAGAGAGGACTCAAAACAATAAAATTAGGAATGAAAAATGAGAAGTAACAACGGACATCATGGAAATACAAAAAATCATAAGAGACTACTACATGCAACTCTACGCCAACAAAACGGAAAACCTAGAAGAAATGGACACATTCTTAGAAAAGTACAATCTTCCACGACTAAACCAAGATTAAATAGAAAAGATGAACAGACCAATCACAAGTTCTGAAATTGAAACTGTGATTAAAAAATTTCCAACAAACAAAAGTCCAGGACCAGATGGATTCACAGGCAAATTCTATCAAACATTTAGAGAAGAGCTAACACCCATTCTTATGAAACTATTCCAAAAAACTGCAGAGGAAGGGACACTCCCAATCTCATTCTACGAGGCCACCATCACCCTGATACCAAAACTAGACAAAGATACCACAAAAAAAAGAAAATTACAGGTCAATTTCACTGATGAACATAGATGCAAAAATCCTCAACAAAATACTAGCAAACCACATCCAACAATACATTAAAAGGATCAAGTGGGAATTATCCCTGGGATGCAAGGATTCTTCAATATCCGCAAATCAATCAGTGTGATACACCACATTAACAAACTGCAGAATAAAATCCATATGATCCTCTCAATAGATGCAGAAAAAGCCTTTGACAAAATCCAGTACACATTTCTGATAAAAACCCTTCAGAAAGTGGGCACAGAGGGAACCTATCTCAACATAATAAAGGCCATACATGACAAACCCAGAGCTAACATCATCTCAGCGGTGAAAAGCTGAAAGAATTGCCACTGAGATGAGGAACAACACAAGGATGTCTGCTCTTGCCACTACTTTTCAACATAGTTTTGGAGGTCCTAGCCACAGCAATCAGAGAAGGAAAAGAAATAAAACAAATCCAAATTGGAAAGGAAGAAGTCAAACTATCACTATTTGCCGATGACATGATACTATACCTAAAAAATCCTGAAGATTCTACCAGAAAACTCTTAGAGCTCATCAATGAATTTGGCAAAGTCAACAGGATACAAAATTAATGTACAGAAATCAACTGCATTTCTATATACTAACAACGAAAGATCAGAAAGAGAAATTAGGGAAGCAATCCCGTTTACCATCACATCAAAAAGAATCAAATACTTAGGAATAAACCTGCCTAAAGAGACAAAAGACCTGTACTCTGAAAACTGTAAGATGCTGATGAAAGAAATCAAGGATAACACAAACAGATGGAAAGACATACCATGCTCTTGGATTAGAAGAGTCAATGTTATCAAAATGACTATACTACGCTAGGGAATCTACAGATTCAATTTAATCCCTCTCAAATTACCAAGGACATTCTTCACAGAACTAGAACAAAATATTTTAGTTTGTTTGGAAACACAAAAGACCCAGAATAGTCAAAGACATCCTGAAAAGAAAAACGGAGCTGGAGGAATCAGGCTCCCTGACTTCAGACTCTACTACAAAGCTACAGTCATCAAAACCGTATGGTATTGGCACAAAGACAGAAATATAGATCAGTGGAACAGGATAGAAAGCCCAGAATTAAACTCACGCACCTACAGTCAACTAATCTATGACAAAGGAGGCAAGAATATACAAGGGAAAAAAGACAGCCTCTTCAATAAGTGGTTCTGGGAAAACTGGGCAGTCACATGTAAGAGAATGAAATTAGAACACTTCCTAACACCATACAAAAAATAAACTCAAAATGGATTAAAGACCTAGATATAAGACCAGATACTATAAAACTCTTAGAGCAAAACATGGGCCAAACACTCTCCAATATAAATGATAGCAACATCTTCTCAGATCCACCTCTTAGAGTTATGACAATTAAAACAAAAATAAACACAAGGCACTTAATTAAACTTCAAAGTTTCTGCACAGCAAAGGACCCCTAAACAAAACGAAAAGACAACCAACAGAATGGGAGAAAATATTTACAAATGAATCGACTGATAAGGGATTAATCTCCAAAATTTACAAACACCTCCTACAGCTCAATACCAAAAAACAAACAACCCCATCAAAAAATGGGCAGAGGGAGTTCCCGTCGTGGCTCAGTGGTTAAACTAATCTGACTAGCAACCATGAGGTTGCGGGTTCAATCCCTGGCATTGCTCATTGGGTTAAGAATCCAGCATTCCCGTGAGCTGTGGTGTAGGTTGCAGACACAGCTCATAACCTGCATTGCTGTGGCTGTGGCGTAGGCTGGTGGCTACAGTTCCGATTCGACCCCTAGCCTGGGAACCTCCATATCCTGTGAATATGGCCCTAGAAAAGACAAAAAAAAAAAAAAGATGGTGGAGGAGTAAGATATGGTGCTTACCTCCTCCCACAAACACGTCAAAAAAACCAGCTGCATGTAGAATGACTGGCACAGAACATGTACTGAAACCTGGCAGAAAACCTTAAACTTCCAAAAAGGGCAAGAAACCCTCCACATCACTGGGTAGAACAAAAGGGGAAAAAAAAGAGAAGAGTGGAAAAAAGGAATTAGGATGGGGCCAGCACTCTGGAGAGGGTGCTGTCAAAGAGGAAAGGAACCCACATCCTGAGAAGCCACCTGACTGACAGGGAGATCAGCCAAGACAGAGAGACCTCAAAGCCTCAGAACAGGGCACATCTGCTGGACTGAGTAGGACAAGCAGAGAGAGAGCCTCACAGACCATCAGTACTTATTGCTCCCAGACACCACAACCTGAGATGCTTGGGCAGGGGCTGGGTCCTGAGACTGGACACTGAGAAGAACCAAAAAAAACTAAAGTCAGCAGAAGGAAGGAAATCATAAAGATCAGTGAGGAAATCGCCAGACTCACCAAGAAGAAGAGAAAAAGAACAGAAATAAATAAAATAAATGATAAACAAGAAATGTCAACAGATACTGCAGAAATACAAAAGACCATAAGAGAATACCACAAACAATTACATGCCAAAAAATCTGACAACCCAGAAGAAAGGGACAACTTTCTAGAGACATACAGCCCACCAAAACTGAATCAGGAAGAAACAAATCAGGAGTTCCTGTTGTGGCTCAGCAGTTTGCGAACCTGACTTAGCATCCATGAGGACGCAGGTTCCATACCTGGCCTCACTCAGTGGG
Organism: Catagonus wagneri; assembly: GCA_004024745.2. Lineage (NCBI taxonomy): Eukaryota > Metazoa > Chordata > Mammalia > Artiodactyla > Tayassuidae > Catagonus > Catagonus wagneri. The sequence continues at coordinate 211,388 of PVHT020000003.1, forward strand.
TTAAGGATTCGGCGTTGCCATCAGCTGTGGGGTAGGTCACAGACGCGGCTTGGATTCTGAGTTGCAATGGATGTGGTGTAGGCCAGTGGCTATAGCTCCGATTGGACCCCTGGCCTGGGAACCTCCATATGCCGCAGGTATGGCCCTAAAAAGACAAAAAGACCAAAAAAAAAAAAATTAAAAAAAAAAGGAAGAAACAGATCAACTGAACAGAATGATCACTAGAAATTGAGTAAGTGATAAAAACACTCCCTACGAACTAAAGTCCAGGACCAGAAGGCTTAACAAATTCTAACAAACATACAAATAACTTATATCCATCCTTCTTAAACTTTTCCAAAAAGTTGAAGAAGGAGCACCCCCAAAGACATTCTATGAAGCCACCATCATGCTAATACCAAAAGCACAGACACTACCAAAAAAGAAAATTGTAGGCCAGTATTTTTGATAAATATAGATGCAAAGATTCTCAACAAAATTTTATCCAACTGAACCCAACAGCACATAAAAAAGATCACACATCCAACCAAGTGGGATTCATCCCAAGTTCACAAGGGTGGTTCAACATATGCAGATCAACCAATGTCATACGCCACAATAAACAAAAGACAAAAACCACATGATCTGGAGTTCCCTTCACATGGCACAGCGGAAACTAATTTGACTGGGAATCATGAGGTTGCAGGTTTGAACCCTGGCCTTACTCAGTGGGTTAAGGATCCAGCGTTGCCATGACCTGTGGTGTAGGTCACAGACATGGCTCAGATCCCATGTTGCTGTGGCTCTGGCATAGGTCAGCGGCTACAGCTCCGACTGGACCCCTAGCCTGGGAACCTCCACATGCCGCGAATGCACTCCCCCATCGCCCCCACAAAAAAAAAAAACAAACACACACACACATGATAATCTCAACAGATGCAAAAAACCATTTGACAAAATCCAACATCAACTCATGATAAAAACTCTTACTAAAGTAGGTGTAGAGGGAACATAACATAATAAAAGCCATTTATAACAAACCCACAGCCAATATAATACTTAATGGAGAAAAGCTAAAAGCCTTGCTAAAATATAAGCAAGATAAGGACACCCACTCACCACTTTCATTCAACCTAGTATTGGAAGTCCTAGCCACAGCAATCAGACAAACAAAAGAAATAAAAGGTGTCCAAATTGGAAGAGAAGAGGTAAAACTGTCACCCTAGGAGTTCCCGTCGGGGCTCAGTGGTTAACGAATCCGACTAGGAACGATGAGGTTGCGGGTTCGAACCCTGGCCTTGCTCAGTGGGTTAAGGATCCGGCGTTGCCGTGAGCTGTGGTGTAGGTTGCAGACATGGCTCGGATCCCGCGTTGCTGTGGCTGTGGCGAAGGCCGGCAGCTCCAGCTCCTGTTAGACCCCTAGCCTGGTTACCTCCACATGCCACAAGTGAGGCCCTAGAAAAGGCAAAAACACACACAAAAAAAGAAAGAAAAACTGTCACTCTATGCAGGTGACATGATACTATATATAGAAAACTTGGACTCCACACAAGAACTACTCAAACTGATCAAGGAATTCAGCAAAGTAGCAGAATATGAGATTAACGTTCAAAAATTGGTTGCCTTTCTGTATACTAATAATGAAATATTAGAAAAGGAATATAAAAATACCTTTTAAAATTACATCCACAAAATTAAACACCGAGGAATAAATGTGACCAAGGAGGTTGAAGACTTATATGCTGAGAACTATAAAACATTAATCAAGGAAATTAAAGAGGATTCAAAGAAATGGAAAAATATTCCATGCTCCTGGGCTGGAAAAATTAGTATCGTTAAAATGGCCATACTACCCAAAGCAATTTACAGATTCAAGGCAATCCCTATCAAATTACCCATGACATTTTTCTCAGAACTAGAACAAACAACCCAAAAATTTTTATGGAACCACAAAACACCCAGAATTGCCAAAATAATCCTGAGGAACAAAAACCAAGCAGGAGGCATAACTCTCCCAGACTTCAGACAATATTACAAAGCTAGAGTAATTAAGACAGTGTGGTACTGGTACCAAAACATACAGAGCAATGGGACAGAACAGGGAACTCAGAAAAAAACCCAGATACCTACAGTCAACTAATCTTCAACAAAGGAGGCAAGAATATTAAATGGGAAAAAGACAGTCTCTTCAGTAAGTGGTGCTGGGAAAATTCAGAATGTAAATCAATGAAACTAGAATACACCCTCACACCATGCACAAAAATAAATTCAAAATGGCTTAAAAACTTAAACAAGACACCATAAAACTCCTAGAAGAGAACATAAGCAAAACTTTCTCTGATGTCAACTTTACAGATGTTTTCTTAGATCAGTTTCCCAAAAGAAATAAAAACAAAAATAAACCAATGGGACCTAATCAAACTTAAAAGCTTTTGCACAGCAAAGGAAACCATGAAACCATAAAAAAAAACACAAAAAACAAAAACCAAAATACACACAATAAGACAACCTACGGAATGGGAGAAAATAGTTGCAAGTATTTCAAAAGACAAGGGCTTAATCTTCAAAATATACAAGCAACTCATACAACTCAACAGCAAAAAGCAAACCCAAGTGAAAAATGGGCAGAAGACCGAAATAGACAATTCCCAAAGAAGACATACAAATGGCCAACAGACACATGAAAAAAACACTCAATATCACCAATTATTAGAGAAATCCAAGTCAAAACTACAATGAGGTACCACCCCACACCAGTCAAAATGGCTATCATTAATATGTTTACAAATAACAAATGCTGTGGAGGGTGTGGAGAAAAAGGGACCCTCCTATGCTGCTGGTGGGAATGTAAATTGGTACAACTACTATGGAAAACAGTATGGAAGTATCTCCGAAAACTAAATATAGAACTACCATATGATCCAGCAATCCTGCTCCTGGGCCTATATCCAGGCAAAACTTTCATTCAAAAGGATATATGCACCCCTATGCTCATTACAGCACTTATTCACAATAGCCAAGACATGGAAACAAACTAAATGTCCATTGACAGAAGAATGGATTAAGAAAATATGGTACATATACACAATGGAATACTACTCAGGCATAAAGAACAAAATAATGCCATTGCCAGCAACATGGGTGGAATTAGAGATTTTCATACTAAGTGAAGTATGTTAGAAAGAGAAAGGCAAATACCATATGATATCATTTATATGTGGAATCTAAAATATGGTACAAATAAACCTATCTACAGAAAAGAAACAAACTCATGGACATGGAGAACAGATTTATGGTTGTGAACGGGGCGGGGGGGAGAGGGACGGACTGGGAGTCTGGGGTTAGTAGCATTTGCAATTGGATGGATAAGCAATGAGATCCTGCTGTATAGCACAATGAACTATATCTAATCACTTGTGATGGAACGTGATGGAAGTTATGAGAAAAAGAATATATATGTATAACTTGGTCACTTTGCTGTACAGCAGAAATGACAGAACATTATAAATCAACCGTAAAAAAAAAAAGGGAATGTCAGTTTCAATGCGACCAAGATGGTTCTGCAAACATACACACACCATTTCCTTTCTTAAAATAAGAAAAAGGAAAAAAATTACTAATTTTAAATTTGTAGAGTGCTAGGAATCATTCTACAACATTAAAGGTAGTCTGTCCCTGGGCCCTTTGTATTTTTAAATAATCTTCAGCATGTGGAGAACTCTAAACATTATGTGAACTATTCAGAAAGATCATTGAAAAGACTGAAGTGGTAACTGACCTGAAACTGAAAAAAACAGAGCTGCTCCTTCTCCAGCCTTTGTCAAGATTCGCTCTAGTGATGCTCAACCCACCATCTGAAAGACGTTTGTTCTTCAGCCTCCTCATAAGCGTGGGGATCATGTAGAGTTGGGGGGATGAACTCCAATATTACACAGAAAATTTATCTAACTGAAATGAAAAACAACAGTGTAAGTAAAGTTTTTTTAAAAATAAAAATTATCCTATAATAATGCCTCAATTAATATTCTCACTCCAATCCTTCCAGACTTTCTTAAACACATATACACACCCTGTTTAGAACACATAGGACTCTATCCTGAGAAGCAGACTTGTGCTGGTCAGGGCCGTGGGCTCTGGAGACTGTCTTGGCTTAGTCCCCAGCTTGTGCCTTGGCCAAGTCACATGTTAGCTTCGAGCCTCTATAAAATGGGACATCTATGACATCCCAACTGTCACTGTGTGAAGATTAAATGAGTTAATATCTGTGAAATTCTGGGAATTCCTTTCGTGGCTCAGGGGTTAAAACACCCGACTAGGATCCATGAGGTTGTGGGTTTGATCCCTGGACTGGCTCACTGGGTTAAGGATCTGGTGTCGCTGTGAATTGTGGTGTAGGTAGCAGACATGGTTCAGATCATGAGTTGCTGTTGCTGTGGCTGTGGTGTAGGCTGGCAGCTGTAGCTCTGATTCGATTCCTAGGAACTTCCATACGCCACAGGTGCGGCCCTAAAAAGGAAAAAAAAAAAGTATCTATGAAATTCTTAGAATTGTGTTAGCACAACCTATTGTCATTACCTACTTTTGTAACCACATTTCATTTGTGTATCATACAATTCCATACAGAGCTGAATACATCTACACCACCGTTTCTTGTAGCTAATTGCATTCCATGTTACTAATGTGTTATGACTTACTCAACCTATTCTATAAAGGAATTTTGAAGTATCCTTATGCTTTTTTTAATCAATCCTCTGATGAACCATCTTAAACATACATCTTTGTACACCTGCCTGATTATTTTCTCAGGATAAACTCCTAGAAGAGGAATTGCTACATCAGAAGTAATTAATGCACATTTAAGTCTTTTGGTGCATATGGTCCAATGTGGCCCATGGAAATTTACATCCATTGACACTCTCACCAACAGGATGAGAACGTGTTTTCCCAACTCCTATGCCAACACTGAGATCATGGGAAACGAAGGCATGTATACAGTCACTTGCTTTAGGCAGGTCCCCCTCCCCCACGCCGACTGGCAGTGAGGAAAGTTCCTTCAGGATACAGCCTTTGGATAACTGAGCTCAGAGACCATGCAGGTGTGAGCTGTAGGCCTGGAGATGTCCCCAGAGCTCAGAGAGTGCCTCGGCAGCAGGCAGGAAACAGGACTGGGATTAGAAGGAGCTGATGTCCCCCAGGATCCTAGAATCAGAGAGGGCCTGCTGCTTAGTGAGTCAGAAGCAATTAGCCAACCATTGAGACAGAAAAAAAATCAGGCTACATACCCGAGATGGGATTTGAGTCTGGGTGGGACATGCCCTAGAGGGTTCTTTTCAGGGCTAGCTAGAAAGAGAGCAACAACTGGGAAACATGGTGTCTGGTGATGTGACATGATCCTCCCATTCGAGGGTGCACCAACCAAGACTGGCTGAGTTGTTCTCTTTGTCCAGCTTGGAACCTTCTTCCTCCTCAGCAAATGCCATCAGCCTGCCCTAGGAACTCTAGGGTGGTCCCCAGGACAGTGGGTGGGGTGAAGGGTATGACAGGAAGGGCAGGATTGTTTCCTGTACTGGCTCAGGCCACATTAGACCATAGTGCTCTTCTTGACATTCACGTTCAGAGGCCTAGTTCAGTTAAACCAGGGCATGCCAGGTGCTGGGAAGACAAAGATGTGTACCCTCAAGACCCTCATCCTCTCCTTAATTGTTCCCAGTTAGTCTGTCTCTTCCAATATTGACTGACTCCGAATCCCAGGGGTACTTTTTTTTGACTTGCATTTTCCTACTCACAACTCATGACTGAACATATCTGTTTCCTATCTCTGCATCCATGTAAGCTCCTGGGGGCAGTTTCCCATAAGGGAGAGGACCCATTCCAAACCTTGATAAGCATGGAGAAATATACAAACGAGAAGTATCCAGAGAGAATCTTGGTTGGGGGATATAAAGGAGACCAAGAGTTACTGAGCTAGGAACAGCACGCGCCCACTAAATCTTCATAGCAGTTCTGTAGAAAATATAACTACCACCATTTTGTAGATAAGGACACTGAAACTCAACGGGATATGAAAATGGCTTGAAACCACCTAGGCCTGATTCCAGAACAGAAGTGGGTACCCTGGATGTGGCATTGCTACTAAATAGCAGTATTTCCTTGTGTGGGTCATTTCTGCTCTCAGGTACATGTTCCCATCTTTCCTTCCTGGGTAGAAAATGCAGCTCTTCCTAGGAAGGAAATGGAATTGCACACACCTGCAACTCCTGCCTTCCCCCCGCCCTGCCCCGTCCTGGCACAGGCTTGCTGTACAAATCACAGAAAACAGCATGGGAAAAGTTTCCAGCACCGCACCAGAGACATGCCAAAGAGGAAAGGAAGAAGAAAGACCAACAAAAACAAATCCAAAAAATAGTAAAGAATGAAAATGGGGCGTTCCCGTCATGGTGCAGCAGAAACTAATCCAACTAGGAACCATGAGGCTGAGGGTTCGATCCCTGGCCTCGCTCACTGGGTTAAGGATCTGGTGTTGCCATGAGCTGTGGTGTAGGCTGCAGACATGGCTCGGATCTGGTGTTGCTGTGGCTGTGGTGTAGGCCAGCAGGTGTAGCTCCAATTAGACCCCTAGCCTGGAACCTCTGTATGCCACAGGTGTGGCCCTTAAAAAAAAAAAAGGCAAGAAAAAATGACAATAAGAACATACATATCTATAAATACCTTAAATGTAAATCAATGAAATGCTCCAACCAAAAGACAAAGACTGGCTGAATGGATACAAAAACAAGACCCACATATATTCTGTCTCTAAGAGATTAACTTTAAACCTAGGGACACATACAGACTGAAAGTGAGAGGGTGGAAAATATTCCAGGCAAATGGAAATCAAAAGAAAGCTGGAGTAGCAATACTCATAACCAGAAAAAATAGACTTTACAAATAAAGTTTGTAAAAGACAAAGAAGGACATAATATAATGATCAAAGGATGAGGAAGATGTAACAATTGTAAGTATATATGTACCCAACATAGGAAGGAGCACCTCAGTATATAAGCCAACTGCGAACAGCCATACAAAGAAAAAGCAATAACACAATAATAGTAGGGTATTTTAACACCCTACTTTTAGCAATGGAAAATCCAAACAGAAAAAAGCGGAGTTCTCATAATGCCGCAGCAGGCATTAAGAAAGGAGTTCCAGTCATGGTGCAGCGGAAACAAATCCAACTAGGAACCATGAGGTTGAGGGTTCAATCCCCGGCCTTGCTCAGTGGGTTAAGGATCTGGCATTGTCGTGAGTTGTGGTGTAGGTGGCAGATGTGGCTCGGATCTGGCATGGCTGTGGCTTTGGTGTTGGCTGGTAGCTACAGCTCTGATTAGACCCCTAGCCTAGGAACCTCCATATGCCATGGGTCCTGTCCTAAAAAGATAAAAAAAAAAAAGAGAGAGAGAGAGAGAGAGAGAGAAAATCAAAAAGGAAACACAGGCCTAATGATGCATTAGACCAGATGGACTTAACTGATATTTGTGGAACATTTCATCAGAAAGCAAGAGATTACACATTCTTCTCAACCACACTTGGAACATTCTCCAGGACAGATCACACCTTGGGCCACAAATCAAGCCTCAGGGAATTTAAGAAAACTTGAAAATCATATCAAGCATCTTTTCTGACCACAATGATGTAACATTAGAAAAAAAATGCAAAAGAACACAAACACATGAAGGCTAAACAATATGGATCACTGAAGAAATCAAAGAGGGAATAAAAAAATACCTAAAGACAAAAGAAAATGAAAACACAAAGATCCAAACGTTATGGGATACAGCAAAAGCAGTTCTAAGAGGGAAGTTTAGAGCAATACAAGCTTACCTCAGGAAGCAGAAAAATCTCAAATAAACAAACTAACCTTACACCTAAAGCAACGAGAACAATCAAAACTCAATAGGAGGAAAAAATTCATAAAGATCAGAGCAGAAATAAATGAAATAGAGACGAACCGAACAATAGAAAAGATCAATGAAACTAAAAGCTGGTTCTTTGAAAAGAAAACAAAATTGATAAACTTTTAACCAGAAATAAAGGGGGAGAGGTCAAATCAATAAAATTGGAAATGAAAAAGCAGAAGTTACAACTGACACTTTAGAAATACAGAGGATCATTAGGAGACTACTTACTACAAGTGACTATATGCCAATAAAATGGACAACTTAGAAGATAAGGACAAATTCTTAGAAAGGTACAGTCTTCCAAGACTGACCAAGGAAGAATTAGAAAACATGAACAGATCAATCACAAATACTGAAATTAAAACTGTGATTAAAAAATTTCTAATAGGAGTTCCCTTGTGGCTCAGTGGTAATGAACCTAATTAGTATCCATGAGGATGCAGGTTCGATCCCTGGTCTTGCTCAGTGTGTTAAGGATCTGGCATTGCCATGAGCTGTGGTGTATGTTGCAGATGCAGCTTAGATCTGGTGTTGCTGTGGCTGTGGTGCAGGCCAGCAGCTGCAGCTCTGATTCAACCCTAGCCTGGGAACTTCCATATGCCATAGGTGCAGCCCTAAAAAATAAAAATAAATAAATAAATAAATACAAAAGAAATTCCAACAAACAGAAGTTCAGGACCAGGTAGCTTTATAGGTGAATTCTATCAAAAATTTAGAGAAGAGTTAACATTTATCCCTCTAAAACTATTCCAAAAAATTTCAGAGTTAAGAACTTGCCCAAATTGATTTTATGAGGCCACCATCACCCTGATGCCAAAACCAGATAAAGACATCACACACACAAAAAAAAATTACAGGCCAATATCACTGATGAACATAGACACAAAAATCTTCAACAAAATACTAGCAAACTGAATCTAACAGTTCATTAGAAGGATCATACAACATGATCAAGCGGGATTTATCCTAGGGATGCAAGATTTTTCAATATCCGGAAATCAGTCAGTGTGATATACCACATTAACAGACTGAAGAATAAAAACTGTATGATCATGTCATAGATGCAGAGAAAGCTTTTGACAAAATCTAACACTCGTTTATGATTAAAAAAAAAAAAACCCTGCTGGGAGTTCCCCATCATGGCTCAGTGGTAAATGAACCAGATTAGGATCTATGAGGACACAGGTTTGATCCCTGGCCTTGCTCAGTGGGTTGGGGATCCGGCACTGCCATGAGCTGTGGTGTAGGTCGCAGACACGGCTTGGATCTGGCATTGCTGTGGCTGTGGCGTAGGCCAGCAGCTGTAGCTCCGATTCGACACCTGGCCTGGGGAGTTCCATATGCTGTGGGTGCAGCCCTAAAAAGACAAGAGACAAAAAAACAAAACAAAACCCTCCAGAAAATGGGCAAAGAGGGGACCTACCAAAACATAATAAAAGCCATATATGACAAACCTACAGCTAACATCATTCTCAATAATGCAAAGGTGAAAGAATTTCCACTAAGATCAGGAACCAGACAAGGATGTCCACTCTAACCACTTTTATTCAACCTAGTTTTGGAAGTCTTAACAGTGGCAAGAAAAAGAAATAAAAGAAATCCAAATAAGAAAAGAGGTAAAAATGTCGCTGTTTGCAGATCACATGACACTATACATAGAAAATCCTAAAGATGTTATCACATTTCTATACACTAACAACGAAAGAGCAGAATGAGTTATTAAGGAAATAATCCCATTTACCACTGCATCAAAACAAATAAAATACCTAGGCATAAGCCTACCTAAGGAAGTAAAAGAGCTCACTCTGAAAACTATAAGACACTGTTGAAAGAAACTGAAGAGGACACAAAGACGGAAAGATGTACCATGTTCTTGGATTGGAAGAATCTATGTTGTTGTCAAAGTGACTATACTACCCAAGGTAATCTATAGATTCAATGCAATCCCTACCAAATTACCAATGGCATTTTTTAACAGAACTAGGACAAAAATTTTAAAAATTTGTATGGAAACACAAAAACCCCAAATAGCCAAACCAATCCTGAGAAAGAAAATCAGTGCTGGAAGAATCATGATCCCTGACTTTAGACTACAACAAAGCTACAGCAGTCAAAACAGTGGGGTACTGGGACAAAACCAGTAATAAAGATCAGTGGAACAGAATAGAAAGCACAGAAATGAACCCACACATCTAAGGTCAACTAATCATGACAAAGGAAGCAAAAATATACAATGGAGGAAAAGTCAGTCTCTTCAACAAGTGGTGTTGAGAAAACTGGACAGCTACATGTAAAAGAATGAAACTGGGCAGCAGCCAGGCAGCCCAGCTTTGCAAAGGCTCTCGGCATGCTGCGGACCACAGGCACCAGACACGCCCGCCCCACAGCCACAATGCCCAAGAGGAAGGTCAGCTTTGCCGAGGAGATGGCGAAGGAGGAGCCCAAGAGGAGACTGGCGAGGTTGTCAGCTCCTGTAAAAGTGGAAATGAAGCCAAAAAAAGTGGCAGGAAAGGATAAATCTTCAGACAAAAAAGTACAAACGAAAGGGAAAAGGGGAGCAAAGGGAAAACAGATCGAAACGACTAACCAAGAAACTAAAGAAGATTTGCCTGCAGAAAACGGAGAAACTAAAAACAAGGAGAGCCCTGCCTCTGATGAAGCAGGAGAGAAAGAAGCCAAGTCTGATTAACACCACATGCTCAGTCCTGTCAGTGGTCCCTGTATCCCCTCTTGTACAATCCAGAGGAATATTTTTATCAAGTATTTTGTAAATGCAAGTTTTTTAGTGGCTCTAGAAACATTTTTAAGAAGGAGGGAATCGCACCTCATCCCATTTTTTTAAGTATAAATGCTTTTTTTTAAAGAGGGGAAATCATTTGCTGGTTGTTTATTTTTTGGTACAATCAGAAAATAGTGTGATATTGAATATGGGAGGCTTTGATTGTCTTGAGTGTCAGCTTAACATTCCACAGATGGGGTGGCTTTTATATCCTATAATACAAAGTGTACTAAATGGCAATTTGGAGTCTGTTGTGTATTTAACGTCTTGAACACTTGAAATTACTTCTCTTGCCATGTTGTTTTTGGTAGAACTGTTGCCTAAAGCAGACCACTCCTTGGTCTTGGCTCTCCTTGTCAGGATTTTGTGCACTCTGTAACACCTTGGTGGTGGTAGTCCAGTTTTCCCAGTAATTTTATTAATGTGCTGTGAAAGACTGAGCATTTGAGAACGTAGTGTATATGATATTAAATTGTGAATTAGTGGGACTTATAACAGCATATCAACATTTGAAGATACTGGTACTTGGTACCCTGTTAAGGAAAATTTGCCTCCAAATTTTAGGCTGTAAAGTCACTGGAATAACTGTTGAGAAAAGAACCACAATTACATGTTTTTTTTACATTTTTGGTACGTATGTTAAGAATTGTATACAAATTGAAATGTCTGTGTACTGATCCTCAAAACAACCAATAAAATCTCAGTTATGAAAGAAAAAAAAGAATGAAATTAAAACTCTCTAGCACCAAACACAAAAATAAACTCAAAATGTATTAAAGTCATAAATATAAGACCAGATATTATAAAACTCCTAGAGGAAAATACAGGCAGAATCCTTTTTAACATAAACTACAGCAATATCTTTTTGGATCTACCTACTCGAGTATTGAAAATAAAAACAAAAATAAACCAATGGGACCTAATTAAACTTAAAGGAAGTTTGCACAGCAAAGGAAACCATAAACAAAATGAAAATACAACTCAAAAGATGGGAGAAAATATTCGCTAACTAAAGTGACTGAGAAGGGATTAATCTCCCATATATATAAACAGCTTGTGCAGCTCAATATAAAAAAACAAACAACCCAATCAAAAAATGGGTAGAAAACCTAAACAGATGTCTCTCCAAAGACAACATACACATGGCCAAAAAACACATGAAAAGATGCTCAACATCGCTAATTATTAGAGAAATGCAAATCAAAACTACAATGAGGTATCACCTCACATCTGTCAGAAAGGCCAACAACAAACTACAAACAGTGAGTGCTGGAGAAAGTGTGGAGAAAAGGGAACCCCCTACACTAATGGTGGGAAAGTAAGCTGGTACAACACTAATGGAAAACAGTATGGAGCTTCCTCAAAAAACTAAAAACTGAACTCTCACATGAACCAGGAATCCCACTCTTGGGCATATATCCAGAGAAAACAATAATTTAAAAAGATAACATGTGGCAAATGACAGAGATAGATTGAAAGTGAGGGGATGGAAAAAGACATTTCATGCCAAAGGACAAGAAAGGAAAGCAGGAGTGGAAATACTCATATCAGATAAAATAGATTTTAAAGAAATGAAGGCCATAAAGAAAGACAAAGAAGGACACTATTTAATGTTTAAAGGATCCATTCAAGAAAAGGATATTACAATCGTCAATTTATATGCCCCTCATATAGGAGCACCCAAGTACGTACAACAAGTACTATCAGACATAAAACTAGATGGGAATATAATAATAGTAGGAGACTTTAACACTCCACTCACATCAATGGACAGATCCTCTAGGCAGAAAATCAGTAAGGCAACAGAGATCCTAAAGAATACAACAGAAAAGTTAGAACCTAACTGACATTTTCAGGACATTACATCCAAAAAATTCAGAATATACATTCTTCTCAAGTGCACATGGAACATTCTCAAGGATAGATCATATACTGGGGCACAAAGCTAACCTCAACAAATTTAAGAGTATAGAAATTATTTCAAGTATCTTCTCTGACCACAAAGGCATGAAACTAGAAATTAACCACAGGAAAGGAAATGTGAAAAAACATACTACAGGGAGACTAAACATCATGCTACTAAAAAACGAATGGGTCAATAGGAAATCAAGAAGGAAATTAAAAATACCTTGAGACAAATGATAATTAAGACACAACCACTCCAAATCTATGGGATACTGCAAAAGCAGTGCTCAGAGGGAAGTTCATAGCAATACAGGCTTTCCTCAAAAAAGAAAAATCTCAAATTGACAACTTAACCCATCACCTAAATGAACTAGAAAAAGAAGAACAAAAAAACCCTAAAATCAGCAGAAGGAAGGAAATCATAAAGATCAGAGAGGAAATCAATAAAATAGATATTCAAAAAACAATAGAAAAAAATCAATAAAACCAAGAGCCGGTTCTTTGAAAAGGTAAACAAAACTGACAAACCTCTGGCTAGAGTCACCAAGAGGAGAGAAAAAGCCCAAATAAACTAAGAAATGAAAAAGGAGAAATCACAACGGATATTACAGAAATACAAAAAACCATGAGAGAATACTATAAACAACTGTATGCCAACAAATCTGACAACCTAGAAGAAATGGACAACTTTTTAGAGTCTTACACCCTCCCAAAACTGAATCAAGAAGAAATAAATCAACTGAACAGACTGATCACTAGAAATGAAATTGAGTATGTCATAAAAACACTCCCTACAAATAAAAGTCCAGGACCAGATGGCTTCACAGGGGAATCCCACCAAACATACAAAGAGGAACTCATACCCATCCTTCTTAAACTTTTCCAAAACAGTTGAAGAAGGAACACTCCCAAAGACATTCTATGATGCCAACATCACCTTAATTCCAAAACCAGACAAAGACACCATGAAAAAAGAAAACTATAAGCCAGTATCTTTGATGAATATAGATGCAAAAATTCTCAACAAAATTTTAGCCAACTGAATCCAACAACATATAAAAAAGATCATACACCATGACCAGGTGGGATTCATCCCAGGTGCACAAGGATGGTTCAACATATGCAAATCAATCAACATCATACACCACATGATCAAAAGAAAAGTCAAAAACCACATGATCATCTCAATAAATGCAGAAAAAGCATTTGACAAAGTCCAACATCCATTGATGATCAAAACTCTTACCAAAGTGGGGATACAGGGAACATTCCTTATAAAAGCCATTTATGACAAACCCACAGCAAGTATAATACTCAATGGAGAAAAGCTGAAAGCCTTCCCACTAAAATCTGGAACAAGACAAGGATGCCCACTCTCACCACTGTTATTCAACATAGTATTGGAAATCCTAGCTACAGCAATCAGACAAACCAAAGAAATAAAAGGCATCCAAATAGGATGAGAGGAGGTAAAACAGTCACTGTATGCAGATGACATGATACTATATATAGAAAACCCCAAGGACTCAACCCCAAAATTACTTGAACTGATCAACAAATTCAGCAAAGTAGCAGGATATAAGGTTAACCTTCAGAAATCAATCACATTTCTGTATACTAACACTGAAATACTAGAAAAAGAATACCAAAATATTTTACCTTTTAAAATAGCACCCCCCAAAAATCAAATACCTGGGAATAAACCTGACCAAGGAGGTGAAAGACTTGTATGCAGAGAACTACAAAACATTTATCAAGGAGATCAAATAAGATACAAACAAATGGAAAGATATTCCATGCTCATGGGCCGGAAAAATTAACATTGTAAAAATGGCCATACTACCCAAAGCAATCTACAAATTCAATGCAATCCCTATCAAATTCCCCATGACATTCTTCACAAAACTAGAACAAACAATCCAAAAATTTATATGGAACAACAAAAGACCCAGAATCGCCAAAGCAATTCTAAAGAACAAAAACCAAGCAGGAGGCATAACTCTCTCAGACTTCAGGCAATATTACAAGGCCACAGTAATCAAGACAGTATGGTACTGGTACCAAAACAGACATACGGACCAATGGAACAGAACAGAGAACCCAGAAATAAACCCAGACGCCTACGGCCAATTGACCTTTGACAAAAGAGGCAAGAACATAAAATGAGAAAAAGACAGTCTTTTCAGTAAGTATTGCTGGGAAACCTGGACAGCTGCATGCAGATCAATGAAACTAGAACACACTCTCACACCATGCACAGAAGTAAACTCTAAATGGTTTAAAGACTTAAATATAAGACAAGACACCATTAAACTCTTGGAAGAAAACACTGGCAAAACATTCTCAGACGTCAACCTTACAAATGTTTTCTCAGGTCAGTCTCCCAAAGCAACAGAAATAAAAGCAAAGATAAACCAATGGTACCTAATCAAATTGACAAGCCTTTGCACAGCAAAGGAAACCAAAAAGAAAACTAAAAGACAACTTACAGAATGGGAGAAAATAGTGTCAAATGATGCAACGGACAAGGGCTTAATCTCTAAAATATACAAACAACTTATACAACTCAAGAGCAAAAAAACCAACAACCCCATTGAAAAACGGGCAAAGGACCTGAATAGACATTTCTCCAAAGAAGAAATACAGATGGCCAACAAGCACGTGAAAAAATGCTCAACATCACTGATGATTAGAGAAATGCAAATCAAAACTACCACAAGATACCACCTCATACCAGTCAGAATGGCCATCATTAATAAGTCCACAAACCACAAATGCTGGAGGGGGTGTGGAAAAAAGGGAACCCTCCTGCACTGTTGGTGGCAATGTAAGCTGGTACAACCACTATGGAAAACAGTATGGAGGTACCTTAGAAAACTATACATAGAACTACCATATGACCCAGCAATCCCACTCTTGGGCATATAACCGGACAAAACTTTTCCTGAAAAAGACACTTGCACATGCATGTTCATTGCAGCACTATTCACAATAGCCAAGAAATGGAAACAACCCAAATGTCCATCGACAGACGACTGGATTAGGAAGATGTGGTATATATACATGATGGAATACTACTCAGCCATAAAAAGAATAAAATTATATCATTTGCAGCAACATGGATGAAATTAGAGACCCTCATACTGAGTGAAGTTAAGTCAGAAGGAGAAAGACAAATACCATATGATATCGCGTATATCTGGAATCTAATACAGTGGACAAATGAACCTTTCTACAGAAAAGAAAATCACAGACTTGGAGAACTGACTTGTGGTTGCCAAGAGAGTGGTGGAGGGAGTGGGATGGGATGGGATGGGAGTCTGGGGTTAACAGTTGTAGACTATTGCCTCTGGGACGGAAAAACAAGGAGATCCAGTGGTATAGCACTGGGAACTATGTGTCTAATCACTTGTGACGAATACATATACGTATGTGTAACCGGGTCACCACACTGTGCAGTTGGAAAATTGACAGAAATCTGTAAACCAGCTATAATGGAAAAAAAAGAAAAAGATAACATGCACCCCAGTGTTCACTGCAGCACTATTTATAATAGCCAAAACATGGGAGCAACCTAAATGTCCATTGACAGAGGAATGGATATGCAGCCATAAAAAAGAATGAAATAATGCCATTTGCAGCAACATCAATGGATCTGGAGATTATCAAACTAAGTGAAGTTAAGTTAGACAAAGAAAGACAAACATCATATGGTATCACTTGTACGTGGAATCTAAAAACAAACTAAAAAAAAGGATATAAATGAACTTATTTACAAAATACAGACTCACAGACTTTGAAAACAAACAGTTACCAAAGAGGAAAGGTGGGGGTGGGCAGGGATGGACTGGGGGTTTTGAGGTTGGCAATGTGTACACTATCTTATATGGAATGGATGGTCAATGGGGACCTGCTGTGTAGCACAGGCAACTCTACCCAATATTCTGTGATAAAGAATCTGAAAAGAAATGGATATGTGTATGTGCAGAAAAAAAAAGAGAAAGAAAGTGAACCGTGTTTACTAGTGAGTGGGATGTGCAGAAGGAAAGTAATGTTAAAAAAAAATGTTTCTTGGAGTTCCCGTCGTGGCTTGGCAGAAATGAATCTGACTAGCATCCATGAAGACACAGGTTTGATCCCTGTTCTCATTCAGTGGGTCATGGATCTGGTGTCGCTGTGAGCTGTGGTGTAGGTCACAGATGCGAATGGGATGTTGCATTGCTGTGGCTGCTGTGTAGGCCAGTGGCTACAGCTCTGATTTGATCCCTAGTCTGAGAACCTCCATACACTGAGGGTGCGGCCCCAGAAAGCCAAAAAAAAAAAAAAAAAAAAAAATGTGTCTGGATAAACAGGAAATTAAATAAACCATAGTCTCCTTTTCCTTATGTGGTAAATTTGAGAATAAACCCTTTTGTCAGAGAAATGCAAGCCCAAAATAAAGACTGGAGATGTGTTTCTGCAAAGAGAGACTAGAGGCAAAGAAACCAGAAGGAGACTGCTGCTAAATTTGGAGGTAATTTGTTAAACCAGATTAGATTACTAATACATGGTGTGAAGTATAAATCAAAGGGGTTTTTAGCATATGGTTGTCCAATCAATTGCTTTAGCACCATTTGTTGAAAAGACTGCTCATTTACTACTGAACTGCCCCATACCAATGTTGAAAATCAACTGGCCATACCTGCACAGGTCTATTTCTATACACTGTTTAGTTATACAGGTCTAGTTGCCTATCTTGTACCAACCTCACCACTGTCTTGATTATGGCAGCTTTATCATAAGCCTTGAAGTCAGGTAGTATAAGCTTTCCAACTTTATTCTTTTTCAAAGGTGTTTTGGCTATTCTAGGCCCTTGGCATTTTCACAAGAAGTTTACAGTCCATCCGTTTCTACCTATGAGATGCTGGGATTTTGATTGACATTGCATTGGATAGATACGTCACCAAGGAGAAAACCAGCTTGAAGTTGGTCATATGAGTGAACTCCTGAATGCCAGGGCTGCTCCTCTCTTCTTCAGTTGGGAAGGCACCAGGCAGAAACTTCCATAATATATTTTGATGAAGGTATAATGTTTGTGGAATTCTGAACCAAATATTATAAGAAACATTAATTTGTGCCCAAGGGCCATAAAACTGATGTAATTTGAATTCAATAAAATATAAATAAATGGCAAACAGTTCTTGGGGGTTTTCTCTTAATTTTTCAACACATACTTTCGAGTTTTAACATATAGCATTTACAACATTCACCTTCCTGAATTAAGGGTGGGGGTGGGGTTGAGAAATAATTAGTAGGCAATTTTTTGGCCCTGGGACTTTTCTTGTAAATGTTTTCTTTGGCAGCCATACTCTTGAGAACAGGAAGTTACTCTCTTGTTACAGATTTAAGACTTTTCTGAGCCAAATAACAGAAAGCTGGATTAGTTCTAAAATGAAGGGGTAAAAAAACAACTCTCTGCTCTGCTGGAGATTAATGACATCTTGCAAATATTTTAATTCTCCCCTTTCCTCTTAACTTGCAACCTCCTAAACAAAACATATTCAGCCTGAAAAATCTTAACTGGTCACTTTGTGAACCAACTCTAAAATAAAGTATCTTTATGGTATCCACAAATTTATTTAAATATTTTGGGGGGACTAGGGGAAGGAAATAAGGGCTGTCTCAAGTCAATCTTTTTTGTCAAAAAATCCCCAGTATGGAATTTAAAATAGAAAATGTGGTTGTAAAGATGAATAGGACAATCATAAATATTCATAATTATCTTTGACTTTTTCAAATGGCTTTTGTTATAGATAAAAAAGTTAAATCAAGCTTTGTAAACAGAGTCTATATATTGTTAGAGGCCTGCAAACAATTTTTTAGTAAGTGTTCAAAATAACAGGATTATATCCTTTGATATACTACAATATTTTATTATCCTGACTACAAAATAAGAAATCCAGTTTCCATCAGAAAAAGCTCAGTTCTTCTGAATTAATATCTACTTCTTACACTTGATTCTAGGGAAAAAACCTTGCATTATTAATGAAGTTTACTATCTGTGGGGACAATAATTCTATAAATCATCTGACAACAACTTACAGGGATTCTTAAAACACAAAAAGCTTTAGGAAACAGATTTTGAGGTAAAGAACACTTTCCTGTCACAATTGATCTAGGAGGTAATCTATTAGTGATCAAGGAAGTTTCTGTGGCATTACAGTCATCCCTCACTATAAAGAAAAGATAAAAGAATTGGCTCTAGCCCTCCCCCTTTTCCCACAAATACCAAAATCCATGGACATTCAGGCCCCTTATATAAAATGGTGTAGGAGTTCCCATTGTGGCGCAGTGGTTAACGAATCTCACAGGAACCATGAGGTTGTGGGTTCGATCTCTGGCCTTGCTCAGTGGGTTAACGATCCGGCGTTGCCGTGAGCTGTGGTGTAGGTTGCAGGTTAACGGATCCTGCGTTGCTGTGGCTGTGGCGTAGCCTGGCGGCTACGGCTCCGCTTAGACCCCTAGCCTGGGAACTTCCACATGCCGCGGGTGCGGCCCTAAAATGACAAAAGGCAAAAATAATAATAATAATAATGATAATGGTGTATGTAGTATTTGCATATAGCTTACGCATATCCTCCCCTATAATTTATATCAACTTCAGATTATTTACAATACCTAATACAACGTAAAAGCTGCCACTGCACAGACAAACTCAAGTTTTGCTTCTTTGAACCTTACAGATTTTTTTTTCCTGATTATTTTGGTTCCAAGGTTCACTGAATGTATGGATGTGGAACCCATGTATACGGAGGGCTGGCTGTAACTGAAACTTCTCAGAAAAGAGCTGGGCTAAACTTCTCACTTATATTTGTATCACACATTCCAACTCAAACGTCCTGGTGCCCAGGAAGTCTGGATCAAGGTCGGAAGGGTCTGCAGCAGGACAACAGGGTTAAGTGGCTGGTGGGGTAGGGGGCAGGAAGGATGCTCACCAGGATACATGCCCATCTCAACGTCATTCAGATTCCCAATTTCAAACACCTCTGTGCTGCCAAAAAATTCATCTGTAAATTGGATGTGGCCAAACCCCCACAATTTACAACTCTCTATTTATATCACCTAATGTTTTTCTTTCTGTGCATTACAAAGAAAATATTCCTTCAAACCATCTTTGTCTCTAGTCAGCTCAAAGACATCTTCCTCCCACATCGTTCATTATAGTTTGCTTGTCTTCTGCTATTTTGCCAACTTTAGGGTTTTCTTTTTAACCTTATAAACAATCTTAAATTACTCAGAGCTGTCACCCATTAGATATAAAAATTAAATTAAGCCCCCAAATCCTAGGTGATGGAAAACATGACCCAGTCCCATAAGATATGGGCAACCATGGGAGTCCAGCAAAGGTTGATAAAACCTGAAACTTCAGCAATGTTGGACGAGTATTTATTTAAAGGGAGCTACCTGCTTCCTGGTTTACTGCATACCAAATATTTCTTCTCAACATTTATGAGCTTAAATAGATGCAGATGTTGCCAAAGAATGTATTATAACATTAATCATCCTAGAATCATATAATTTAAGCACTGAAAGGCATCTTGGAATTTGTCTGGTTCAATACCCTCTTTTTAAGCAGGAGAAAACTAAGACCTAGGGAAATTAACTGGCTACAAAGTTAGCGGTACGCAGTCTCCCTTGACAATCCTAGATGTGGATTCACAAATTTCAATCCCCAAGTGATGGGGATGGACCCTTCACTTCTCTGACCTGGCACACCTTTACTGTCCTATATACCATGCTCAACTATTCTCTCCTCCAAATTTTGAGGAAATAATCAAGGAGGGCTTTCCTTTCCTGAGTCATTCTCCTGACGTATATTAAGTATTATATGGGTACCCCTTGTTCCTTTTCTCCTATTCCCTGAGATGAAGTTTTTCAGAGCTGACAGAAAATTAAAGGTGATCAGACACTTGACTCTGGCCAGGTCTTGTGAGAGGAGAGGGGCAATCAGTTTCCTCTAAGTCCATTCTGCTGCTGATCACCAGCTTTTGCTGTTTTTTTTTTTTTATTTCATGGCCTCTGACATACATCAGATTCCGAAAGTGAGCTACACTGGTATTATAGTAGAGACCTGGTTCTTCTCTCCACTAAAGGCACAACTCTCAAATTGTTCTCCCGTGAAACTTGAAAGGAAATGAGGAAACCTCACTTTTGTAGCTTTGCAAATAACCTCCCTGACACAACGCACTGGATGTTTTATGAAGAATCTCGACAAAGCCCACTTAAGTACAGGAGGACCATGTCCGCCAGTGTGGAATCTGAACCAATTCTAAACCAAGTTTGGTTCTGACATCCTCCTTTTATGTCTGCCCTACATATTCTCCAAATTGTGGAGAAGAGGTCCTCTGGGGACTTCCTGCCACCTAAACCATCTGTTGTAATACTCTCTCTGGTCTACTCTTCCTTTCCAATTGCTCAAAATTCTCTTTTTTCCCTTTCTCTCCTATCAAAACCTACTCGTTCAGTGTAGGACATCATCTCAGCTAACCTTTTGTGTGGAAGCCATTTGGAACAAATTCACATTCAAGTGTAAGTGACTGATAGGCCACAACGCTTCCAGAAAAAATCTACTGTCTCAAAGCAAGATCCTTGTTAACTAGTAATTTTCTTGTGGTAGAATTTCAGCCAATGCAGCAAAGGGAAGGGAAGTCAGTCAGGAGAGGGGGGAGATATTTTAAATCTTGCCCAAGATTCTGTCTCCTAATGGGAGAGGAGGGGCCTTGAAAAATGTCTGTATACTCTGAACCACATACCTGTACATTCAGTCTCTCAAGGACTTTTTCTGAGTGCACTCATATGAAAAATCATAGAACGGTGTTATTTAGTCACAATTAGTCAAATATCTAGCCAATAACCTTCATTGAAGTTGCCAATTACAGAGTAAACTCACCTGAAACTTCAGAAACTCAAACATTATTTTTTTTTTTCTGAATTCTCTCATCCCACCCTAACAAAAAAGATCGCAAAACACTGTGGTGGCCTGAAATAGGAAATGTGTCACCAAACAACACTCAACCATGTGAAAGTCTGAAGAGAAAAGAATGCTTTCTCTTCCACGTGAATCTTATTTGGCTTGGATTTTCTCACCAGAGTCTTCCTATTTTTTTTCCATGGGCAACTGCCCCTTTGATTAATCCCACTTCCCTCCCATCTTAGTTTTTCCAAGCAGCTGAGCAAACAAAGATGCAGGCAGCCATTTTAACGTGCTTCCTCCCTCAAGCCCTCTGGGATAGGCCGTCTGGTCATCCTGTTCATAAACCAATGACCTGCATGTGCTTGGAGAAAGCAGCAAGGATCTTCTGTCAGGATTAATTTTAATAGCCCACAGTCTGTCACTTGGGAATCACAGCCCTGGTAAATGGCTTTCAATTACTATCTCCTGATAAAGAGGGAGATATGGGCTGAAAATTTGGTTCCTCATTTCAAACAGTTTGGATAACTAATGCGAGTTTTACTTTTAGTGTGGAGTGCATGCACTTTACAGCCTAAACCCTTGGGTAGCTGAGGAAAACCTTTTGTTGCAATGGGATCATAGTGAATTACAAAGAGGGGAAATGTGACCTTTTGTGAAAGTATAGAATTTTAGAGCTGGCAGGGAAACGAATTGGTGAATTCTGCAGCATAAAGCTTCATAGAAAACCTTACTTCTTATGTCTGTACAGAGAAATGGTTCCCCTTTTTGCCCCTTTCACTTTTTTGTCTCCATCTCGACCAGTTCCCTTCTTTTTCCTTTCTTCACTCTGTTTTTCTCATACCCAATTCCAATTCCCTGTTCCTTCCCTTGCTTTCTCTTCCCTAACTGCCCAGGCTCCAGTTCAGTTATTTGTGAAGGTCTGCACTGAAGGACAGACAAATGAGGCAGCTTGCAAGAGTGGCCCAACAAGGGAGGGGTCAGGCAGTCCCAGCACTTGTCTCTCCCTCTTTACAGTAGGAACAGTGCCCCCTGCTCTGCCCATCCGAGAAAGCACTTTGGGGAACTGACTGGAAGAGGAGGGGTGGTAAATGGTACACAGGTGTCAGCCATTCAATAATTCTTAGGTTTAACACTCTTGATTAATTTTTCATTAGCTATGGCTGCTGTGGATTTCACTGAAAGTTCAGCAGGTTTCATTTTCACAGAGATGCATACCAAAAACCACACACATACACACAAGAGAACAGTCTGTTTCATGCTTGTTTATGACCCTTGGTTTCCACTGCTTCTTCATGACATGCTCAGCATGTAGCAGAGGCAAGGCAAGAGCGAGCCTCCCCTCTCCTCAGTCAATTCTCTCACCCTGAGGCCAGTCATCAATCAAGCCTTGATTTTTCTAACCATGCTATGGGGCTTTGTATTTGTTAAGGTTCATCAGACAAACAGATGTGGGGGGGATTGTCTATAGATAGTCCCATTTGCCATTATCAGAGAGAAATGCACTTTAAGGAATGGCTCACACAATGATCACTGGAGGATAGGCCTACAAATGACAGGCCCAGGAACTTGCAGTTCAAGTCTGAAGGCTGCCTACTGGAAGAGTTCCTTCTTGCTCAGGGGAGGTCAACCTTTCTTCTCTCAAGGGCTTCAACCCATTAGACGAGGCCCACTCACATTATGGGGGGGTAAGGGGGACAATGTGCTTTACTTAAAGTCCACTGATGTGAATTTTTTTTTCTTTTTTTTCCTTTCTAGGGCTGCACCTTTGGCATATGGAAGTTTCCAGGTTTGAGGTAGAATCAGAGCTGCAGCTGCTGGTCTATACCACAGCCATAGCAAGGCCAAATGTGAGCTTCATCTGTGACCTACACCACAGTTCATGGAAACGCCAGATCTTTAACCCACTGAGCGAGGCCAGGGATTGAACCCATATCCTCATGGATACTAGTTGGGTTCTTAACCTGCTGAGCCACATGGAAACTCCTGAATGTTAATTTCAGCCAAAAAAAAAAAAAAAGTCCACGGAAACATCTAGAATAATGTTTGACCAAATTTCTTCCCTTGCTAAGTCTCTTGATTACTGATTAGAGAACTAGGCAGCTAGTGTACTCGTTGTTAGGAATTCAGATTATTATGCCAGTTCCAAATCCAAAGCTATGTATTCTACTACTACTGAAAATATCTTCACAGTAATTACAGTCAATGTTTTTACTAAAAGTTTAAGATTAAGAAGGGGAATATGGGGAAAGGTGGAAAGAAAAATGAGAGGGAGATTCCACCAATTAGTACCTGCTATGTGCATTAGGGAGACAGAAAAGTAAAAACATAACTCCTAGGCACAATTCTCTGACTTTAAAAGTTTGTTAGAAAAGAAATCATCATGCACAACACAATTGGAGAAGCATATATTCTAAGCATTAGTTATACTCAGAGAACAATCTGGGTTGGAATAATTTAAGAAGGTTCAGGGAGGAGGTGAGACATGAGCTAAGATTTATAATGGGTTAAGGAAAAAGGGACAGTCTTCCACAAAAAGAAAACAGCTGGGGGCAAAATTCTGAGGCTTGAGAGGAAAGCATCCTTTTCTCTAAGGTTTGAGAGAAAAGCACAGGTGAGGGCACCGGTGGCCCAGGATCAGAAGGAATTACTACTGTGGCAGGGAATAAAGGCCTTCCGGTGAAGTCCAGGGACAGGATGATGAAGGCTTTGCAAGAGCTTGCCAGGGAACAGTTAACTGACAAGGGCCTTACTCAAGTATTTCTCACTTAGCTAGGGCCGGAGCAGGTTACTGACATCTTTGGGCTTCAAAGCAGACCTTATGTTGAGACTGTTGATACATTAATTAAACTCATCAGGATGAACCAGATTACAAGGACACATAAACGGTTTCAACTGTGCACCCTAAAACAACTTCCCATTTTATTTAGAGCTTCTGTCTGACTGGGAGGGAACTGCTTGTGCCTTACAAAAGACTGAAAAAAATGTAAATTTTCCATATCAAAGAAGGGGGAGGCTGGTGTTGGAGGTTATGGGGTCTTTCAAACCTCCCAAATGATGTCTGCTGTGACTCTAGCATGCTACTATTTCCTTTGGGAAACAGCCCTCCTAGCTTAACTATTAAGAAAATATAAGAGCCAGATGTGATGCTTACTGCACTGCGTTCTTCAACAGCCTAAAACACATTCTTACAGTTTGGAAGATTTTCAAATTGGTGTGGTAGAGCAGCTGGGCCTTTGAGTTTAAAGGTGCTGTCACTTACTAGTTTTATGCCCTGGGAAAACTTCCTCGGTTTTTGTGTCTTTGTTTTTCTACAGGAAATACGAAATTGTGAGATGTTCTCACCTCTTGTGCGCCTTTGGAATTGTGTGTGAATGTGCTGGGGCAGGGCGGGGGTGGGTGGGGAGGATGCATTTTATATTGTTACAAGTACTCAGGAATGCCAAAGCAACTACTGCACAAAAGCCAAATACCAAATATGTAATGCCTGAGGCAGTGCCGCAAAAGAAGAAAAGTACTGCTCCAAATACTAGAGCCCCACTGAGAAACGCTGATGGTCCTTAAGGGTTCTTCCAACGTTAACATCTGAGAACTTCACTGAACCTCGGACTACGCGGGCCACGCCATTGGCCAGGGGCCTCCCATGCCCTATCTGGCACTTTCCCCAACCTTTCCTCATGTACGTCTCTTCCCAGATGCCAGGGCCCACCGTACAATTATACTGTTTGTTACCTGATTAGCGTCTGACCCTCTCCCCCACGCGCTAAACCCCTTAAAAGGTGGGACCGAAGCACTCACCAAATACTTTTTGAGTAAACAGGCGAAGAGCTGCAAGAGCGCAAGGACTGACCGCTCCAAACACGCCCGACCGGCGTGTGACGTCACATCGCAACTCCCGCCCCTTCCCTCCCCTTCGATCGCCCCCTCCGCCCTGTCCGTGTTTGTTTCCGGCGTTTCAATAAAGCTCGATTCGGCTAGAAGAAGCCCTGTTCTTCCGGGAAAATGGCGACTCCCGCTCGTTCGCCGGAGTACCCGCCGGCCGCGGATCCGGCGCCCGCAGCGGGGGCTGTCGCGGACGTCGAGTGCCCGCCGCCTCGCCAGCCTCAACCCCCGCAGAATGTCCTCGCTGGCCCGCGGCTTCGAACCCCAAGCTCCCGAGGACTTGGGCCAGCGGAGTTTGGCAGAGCTGCGGGAGACGTTGAAGCGCCAGGAGAGACTTTTGCGCAACGTGTAAGCCTGGATCCCGCGGGGTCACCGCAGGTCTCCTTGGGTTCCGGCTACCCCGGACGCGTCCCTCCCCACCCCCACCCCGATCCTTTCCCCGGAAGGTGACCTTCCCACAGTCAGCTCATTTCCAGGCTCGCGGGCGAGTAGCCGGCCTACAGCGGTAGAGCTGACCGTGTCCAGCTAGGCATGGAGCGCATATGGGAATGACTTCTGTGCTGCTTCTTGTTGGTTGTATGTACCCAGCTCCTGTGTGGGTCTTCCGAAGGGACGATCTGCATCCCAAATCTTTTTGCCTCTACCCCCCCCAGTCATGCCCCCAAATCTTGTCAATTTCATCTCTAGATCCTATTTTTACAGGAACCGTAGGAAGTGCCAAAGCAAGGATAAAAAAATGGTTTATTAGGCAAAGAAAGTTTGACAAATTTAGCTGATAGTGGAATTTAGCTGATAGTGGATTTTAGCAGAGGATCGATATAATGAACATGAATTTTTTTGGGGGGAGGACCTTATTTTAGCAGGTTTGTGCAGCATAGTTTGAGGAGGAAGAGACAGAAGACAGTAGGAGGATATTTTTAGAGAGCTTCTCAACAAGGGGGTCTAAGAAAGTGAACTGTAAGGGTCGTTGTGGGATTGGGAACTACATCAGATGTGGAATACTTTGTGTAGTTGACAGAGATAGCTCAAGTTTCTTGTCTGTACTGGAGGCACCAGTAATAAAAATAGGAAAGTTGGCGAGGGGAATAGATCTGAGGTTGATTTCGCTTGGGGGAGTTGAGTTGATGGAAGTTGATTCTGTCAGGTTAAAAACTGGAGAAGTGGTTATGAGGCTTAAGAGAGGAAAAGGATGGGAAAATATAGGCATCCTAACTGGAGAGGGATGTTTCATAGTTAGGATTGGGAGCATGAATGTAGTGTCATAAAGAGTAGACAGCATGAGATGTGAAGTTCCCTCCCCATTTATTGGCTGCCTGAAGAAAATGAAATCAGAAGAGGAACTTCTGTCACTCAGCAAAGGGGGCAAAGAGATTACTTGGGACCTTCCTAGTAAAGACAACCATTTTGACTTTGTGAGAACGCTTTTTTTATTTTTTTTTTATTTTTTTAGGGCCACACACGCGGGCATGAGGAGGTTCCCAAGTAAGGTGTTGAATCGAGCTGTAGCCGCTGGTCTATGCCACAACCACAGCAACACCAGATCCAAGCCACATCTACAACCTACACCAGAGCTCATGGTAACGCCAGCTGCTTAACCCATTGAGCAAGGCCAGGGATCGAACCTGCGTCCTCATGGACACTAGTCAGATTCCTTTCTGCTGAGCCACGAAGGGAACTCCGAGAATGGGTTTTTAATCTATAGTGGCGAATTAACTTCTTGTTCTCCAGACTCCTTTTACGCTTAAGCATCTGGAAGAGCTCTTGTGTTACAAGTGGTATACCTACTGACATTTATCATTGCCTTAAGAATTACAAGTGAGCATCTTTAGAACACAAGAATATACAAGTACACACATACTTTTAGCCCTCAGAGCAGTGGTATCATCACCTATCAGGTGGCCTCTGAAAACCTCCCCTGTACTCATGGTAAGCAAAGGAGAATGAAAATGGCAAATAGTGTCTTAGTGTTATTATAAAAATAGTTTTGACCTTGCAGATCCATCTACCTCCCCTCTCCAGGAAGGTCTTGCACATCACACTTTTAAAAACTGCTAATTTAGGGGATGTCTTTTTATGAGTATCATATGCTTAAAACACTTTTGCTGAAATTCTAATTGGATGAGACAAATGAGTCCTAGTTCCTATTCTTCCTGCAACCACTTTTTTTTTGGGGGGGGCATTTGGATAATGATTCTCTTATTTCGTTCCTAACTGGGAGCAGTTAGAAATCAGATTTTTTACTTAAAGATCAGCTTTTCTCCCTTTGAGAATAATGCTTTTTCTTTATATCTCAAGTTTAAAAACAGGGCTCTCTCATGTATGCCTGTTCTTTTCCTTTTACCAGAAAATTCACTTGCAAATTGCCCGACAAAGGTAAAAAGATCATAGACTCTGTCGCCAGACTGAAAGCTGCCATTGAAGAACGTGAAGAAGTTAGAGAAAGAAGTGACCTCTTTCATCCCGTTAGTTTAGACTGTAAGCAGAGGCCAAAAACAATCACAGTTGTTGATGCGGCCACAGATATGGCCCAGAATTCTGACCAGATGCTTGATACTTCATCACTAGTTCCTGGCTGCTCCTCTATAGCTACCATCATGTCATCTCAGATCACCTCACAGCAGGGCCTGGTCCATCCTACTCGAGGAGGCAGTGCTGAGGTTCCTGAGGCCAAGCACTCAGTGAGCAAGTGCCCAGCTTCCAGCAGCAGAGCCGCTGTGCCTTCCTCATCCAAAGCCAGTGAGCGCCTCCCTCAGCATCGCATTTCAAGTCAAGTAGAGGATCGTTCTAGCAGCTCGGACAACCTGTTTATTGATAGATTGCAAAGGATCACTATTACAGATCCTGGTGAACACCACTCAGAAGGAAACCCGAATCCTGAGAACCTGACTGGCCTTCGGCGTGGGCCACCAAAGAAGCCTCATTACATGGAAGTGTTAGAAATGCGAGCCCAAAATCCTGTGCCCCCACCACATAAATTTAAAACCAATGTGTAAGTACCATCGGAAACAGGCTTGTCACAGCAGCATACAATTTATTCAACTCCAAAATTTGGTGGACTTGGTGTGAGAACTGAGAATGAGCTTATTGTAGAAACAGTGAAATTAGCCTTGCTGGAGTGGAGGATTCCTGTTGAAAATGCTGTAGTTTTTTTAGCAAAATAATTGAAAAGGTTTAAAAAACTGAGTATTAAATTTCGGGATCTTTAGGCAATATTTCACATTAAATGTAGAATTAGAGAATTTATTATGATTTTTTCCAGAACCATTTTCTGGCATACAATCAGACTGTAAGCTAAGGGGAGAACGATTGCAGGAGTTGATGGGCCTTCTCAGTAAAAATTATTTGTGTGCTCATTGCATGCAGATGCTATGGCTGCATAAGAGTAAAGATTCTGCTCCTCATAATGTTTAGGATCTAGATAAGGCCCCTAGGCTTTCACACCTGGAAGGACATTAAACTGTATAATTCTAAGGGGAAAGGAGCTGAGAAGGGGTTAAAAAAACTGGAAACAGATTTGGGCAGGAGCGGCAAATTAACCCTGCTTCTAAATCCCTTGTCTTTTTGTTTTGTTTTGTTTTTTAGGGCCGCACCTGTGGCATATGCAGGTTCCCAGGCTAGGGGTCAAATCAGAGCTGCAGCTGCCGGCCACAGCCACGCCAGCTCTAAGCCGAGTTTGCAACCTACACCGAAGCTCACAGCAATGCCGGATCCTTAACCTACTGAGTGCGGCCAGGGATCGAACCTGAGTCCTCATGGATACTAGCAGGTTCTCAACCTGCTGAGTCACAATGGGAACTCCTAAGTCCCTTGTCATAGTTTGGTTTCTGAGATCTCCAGAAAAACAAAAGCTCTTTGAAGAGAAAAGCATATTGTTTACTTATAAGCAAACAGCATTCAAATTAGGGAGCAGCAACAATATCAAGTCAAGGAGTAGATATATAAGAATGTAACACAGATACACACAGTCCAGTCATTACTGCCTTTCCTTGTAAAACTGAAAGCCTATAGGTAAAAATACCTACAACCAATTTTAATTATTATAGAGCCTTTAAAGGTTAACCTTTTAAAGAATTACCTATTTTTTTTTTTTTAAGTAAACTTTGATTAAATAATTGCTTATCTTGTGTGTGGTGAAGTATGTTTCCTCACTTCTGTGGAGACAGAGAACTGGAAGCATCATCTAGTCAATACCTACAACAAAGACTACACTGGTCCTGGTTCTGTATTATGGTCATTTCGCTATAAGTGGAGGAGGGTAAGGGAATATCAGTGAGGGCTCTCAGGCGAGGGAGACAGAGGTGCAGTTAGCAGAAAAGCCTGGGCCTTGGTGAGTCACCTCAGATGGAGGTTTGGAAGGTGGGATAAGGGTGTCCTTTGGCTCCATTTCTGTTCTTCCTTTGGCCTCCTACCTGCTCTTCTGGATGTTGGAGGCTGCCCCTCATCTGCTTCTAGCCCAGGTCAGATTTACCTGTGAAACCTGACCCATGTTGGGGTTGTTCTTTGGCATCTTAGGTTTATCAGGTACGAAGTAGAACTCATTTCTTTCCATAATACTTGCTCCCATAGCCCCTCAGTCAGTAGTGCCACCACTTCTTTCTTTCCCTCCTTTTCACATCTGCTGTCCATGAGGACTTCACTGTATACTTCCTTGACCTTCGTCTCTAGTCTTTTTTTTTTTTTTTTTTGGTCTTTTGTCTTAGTGCCACACCTGCAGCATATGGAGGTTCCCAGGCTAGGGGTCCAATCGGGGCTATAGCTGCTGGCCTACGCCACAGCCACAGCAATGTCAGATCCGAGCCACATCTGCAACCTACACCACAGCTCATGGCAACGCCAGATCCTTAACCCACTGAGCAAGGCCAGAGTTTGAACCTGAGTCTTCATGGTTACCAGTTGGGTTCGTTAACCATTGAGCCATGACGGGCACTCCATCTCTAGTCATTATTATGTTCATCCTCTCTCCTGTCAAAGTGAAGGTTCTCATCTCTCTCTCAGGCCATAGAGAGATCTCGTCTAACTCTACCAGTCCATCCTCTCCAGTGCTGCCCAAGTGGAGTTTGTAGAATGTCAGCTTGAATGTGTTACACAGACGAGAAGTCTGCACTGTGCTGTGGGCTGGCCCCAGCCATAACTGGCCCACCTTTCTTCCTCTCCACCTCCTATGCTTCCTGTGTGCTGCCTTCCCTTCGCTCCTCACTTCCTGCTGGGACGCCCTTCCCATTGTTCCCATGCTGAATAGTTACTATTCCCAGCCCTCAAACTGTACTCTTCGGAAGGTCTTCTGGCAACCTCCTTGTCTCCTATTACACAACTGGCCATTTCCTTCTTTTTGTTCCGGTGCACTGTGTGCGGGCCTCTGTCCTGGTACCTGTGACCTTACACTGCATTAGAACTGTTTACAAGTGTCTTTCCCTCCTGGACAGTAAGTGCCTTTGTACATGTTATTGACTGAAAAAATGAACAGTCTTCTTCAGTTATAAGCTTTGAAGAAGGATGGGAAGGCAAAGAGTCTATCCATCTACACCTGTTACCTGTTAGAGCAATGAGTTATCATATTACTCTCGTAAAAGATGCCAATTTAAATTTTTTTTTGAGGTAAATATTCCAAGAAAGGAAAGTTATCTATACAAGTAAATAGTGGTAGAGTGCTTTACTGTTACTTTTGTAGAAGAATTCACTGCTAAGGTGAAAGACCACTTTGTGTGTGTGTGTATCTATAAAAAGAAAATAGTCTGACGGTATAACCTAAGTGTCCCCTCCTTCAGATTACCTTCACAACAGCACGATTCAGTAAGTCACTGTCAGAGGAGAGGGTCCCCTATTTCCTCAGAAGAGAGGCGGCACCTGGATAGGAAGCATCTGGATGACATCACGGCAGCTCGGCTTCTGCCACTACACCACATGCCCACACAGCTGCTCTCCATAGAAGAGTCGTTGGCACTTCAGAAACAGCAGAAACAGAATTATGAGGTATTTAGAGTATTAATTGTTTGCATGTTGGATGGTGCTTCCATAAGTCAAGAGTTTACTCCAGGTGGTTTCAAGGGAAAACGGGATTTATTAGAAGGGTCAGGTGCTAGCCTTGGTCAGCTTATGCCAGATGTGCACCTCCAGCTTGCAGCCTTGAGGTTGCTGGAACTGCAGAGACAGCTGGAGATGATCACAGCTACCTGCACCATCAAGAGTGCTATTTACCAGGAGGTGTGGGAAGGCTGCTGCGAAATCTCACATCTCTGAAAGCTCAGACCCTCAGACAGCGGTAGCACGGCTTCTAGGTCTTCCACCTTGAAAAACCCCAGCAAGAACCTGTCAGTGATACAGTTTAACCCAGAACCGCACTGTGAGAGGCAGGGAAATGTGGTTGCCAGGCTTCCGTCTCCTGCAGTACAGGGAGAGCATAAGACAGCTGAGGAAATGGTGTGTTGCCAACATCCAAGTGGACACTGCATTTTAAAAAGCCCATCTGTGGGCCCTTATGACGAGAGAAGAATCTTCTTTTGGTCACTTCATTTTGAATAGCACTTTCTTCAAAGATCTGTGTGTTCTGCATAGAACTTTAAATATGTATGTTGAGAGTTTGTGTACAAAATAAATGGGATGGGAGAAAATAAGTGTGAGGAGCACAGGGAGAAAAGAAAGCAGCCAATCTACTTAGTGGTAATTTGAGCCTTTAGGAAAACAGCAGCCAAACCTCCTAATATTGCTTGGCTAGATGAATCAGGTACTGTACAGCAATTCACACAAACCTAGGTTGTTACTCTGCCTTGGCGTTTCATAAAAGCTCGGTTGGCATGGATTGGTATTTTCAAGGCACTCCCTTTTAAAAGCCAATTTTCTTCCTCTCAGTGCATTAAATCATTGCTGAGTTTTAACTAAGCTTTGAGGAACTGTTTATTAAATTCTCTATTTGATCCTAAATGCCTGTCTGAAGATATTTTGGGGTTGCATTAAACCCTTCAGTTAGAAATTGGTCTCCCTGGCAGAGCAGTAGTAGTTGCCACTTCAGTCCCACATACCCATCCATCTGTGGCCTGAGGGGTGGGGACATTTCAGGTTCAAGCGTGTGGGGGCAGCATGAGACAAGGGAAGAGCTAGGTTGGGAATGAGCGTTGCCATCCCCATCATTCAGTGATGACGTCCTTGGGTATCTACAAGCACACTGACAGTGTCCCAGACTGACCTGGACTTTTTATCGCATAGTAATTTTCACGGGAGTTAATTTGGAGAGGGATACTTAGTATTTAGCATTCATTTTTTGATTTTCATTGTGGCATTGAAATGCCACTCTCAAGCTTAGCAGCCATGACTTAAGCGAGGAAAGAAGCTTCTCCCCGTGGGAGCGTCAGTACAGCATTAGTGATTTTGGACGTTTGATAGCTCAAATTGTGCACTTGCCCACATTCTTGAACATGTATCGTGTTTCTAACTGTGATGCTAAGCCGATGCATCCATTTCTCATGTAGAGGTGGGGTGTCTCTGTGCACACTGTTTATTCATGGACATGGGTCACCACTACTGCAGCATCTGATAGATGTCCCCAGCCTGTGTGGCATCCGGTGTCTGCAGGGGCACTGACTGCAGTGGGATGCCTGTTTATTTCCCATTCTGTTGTAATGACTTCCCATTGAAAAATTGTAGGGAAAAGGTGAGAGTGTAACTTTTTGCTTCACTTTTTGTTTTTTTAATTTTCCTTTAGGAAATGCAAGCCAAGCTCGCAGCCCAGAAATTAGCTGAAAGACTGAATATTAAAATGCAGAGCTATAATCCAGAAGGGGAGTCTTCGAGGAAATACCGAGAAGTAAGGGATGAAGATGATGACCAGTCCTCTGAGGATGAAATCTAAAGATGGGATTTGGATCGTCTCTCCAAAATCTCTGCCTGTTGAGATCCCTTATCTCACATCAGCCTTCCTAACAAGTATCAAGATCAGTGTCAGACCTCCTTGAAAGAATTGCAAAACAAAGTTACATAAAGGAAGCTATAAAAACAGCCCACTTTCAGAAAATAAGTTTCCTGTGCTTGAAAAGTTTAATATTTGAATAATGTGTTGAATCACATTGTGTTAAAGTTTTGCAGTATGTCATGAGTTAATCGGTTTGATATTTTAGAGAATGGTAGAACACTTTTTTTTTTTCCTCTAAGCCAAATGAAAGCAGGTGACTAACTGCCTTTTTCTTATTCTTACCTCTATCAGATAGCCTTTTTACATGTCTTTCGGTGAGTTATTTAGTTGTCCCAGGGACTACCTAAAATAGAATTTCCTCCTTTTTTTGCATAACGAAGGGAACAGTCTAGGGAATTTTGTGCATGTTTGCATGGGGCGGTTGCAGAATTGGATGTGAAATACCAAGGAAGACACAGAAAATGCTTAAATGTTTCCTTCTGTCTTCCCTTGGGAAGAATATTTTTCTTCTGATTAGGAGTAAGGGGTACTTTTAGTTGATGGAGGGTGGAGAACTTTTCTAGATGACTGGATTTGCCTGGATTAACATGAGGTCATGGAAAAGTCTAAGATAACTGATGTAGGTGAAGGGAATAGCTGGCCTTGGCCTGACTTGATTTCAATGTTTTAAGAGATGATAGGTTCAGTTTGATAAGAAAACCAAAAAATGTTTTAAAGCTGCAATTGGTTTGTTAACAATATATTGCTTCTCCGTCCCCAAACACCAAAAGAGGCTTAGGTTGCAGAACCCTCAATCCTACAGATATGTGTCATTTCAAGGATGATGTGGTTGTTTCCAGAGAAATCAACACATGTGTTATCCAAGATTTCTTTGTCTAATATGTTAGCGCCTTTAAACAGTGTGGAAAGAATAAAATCTTAATCAAAGCAACTTCAAAATGCTCATGGTGATGCTTTACTGGTGCTTGATTAAATGTACCTTAACTTTAAAAGAGACTTTTCATCTATAAAATTTGAATGAAAATACATTTAGGTAGATGTCCCTACAGTAGGAGGGACTCAGTTCTCTCCCATGTCCTCCCAGGAGTGATCACTGCTTCCCACCTCCCTTTTGCCACCTCTCACTGCAATAAGCAAATGAAAAGTATACGTAGAATAAATACATATTGTTTCTGGAAAGCTAGGTAGTACAGAAGGGTTCACATGCAAGTACACGCAGTCTCCTGAAGTCCTACCCCCAGAGGGCCTTTGTTAACATTTGGGTGCGTGTATAACATGCATACTTCTCTGTGCATAGCTATACATTTATATATTTGATAAAGCAGTCACACTGTACATTGGTTACCAGTCTGATCGATTTTTCATAACTATTTCCACATACAAGATATTTTGCATTTTAAATAGCTGCAGAATATTCCATTTTACAAGTATACGATGAGTTTTTTAAAAATCAACCTATTTCACAATTTGTTAATTGTAACGTAACTTGAGAACAGTGGTGCAATCAACATCTTAAAAATATAATCGCATTTGTATAAAAGTGACTTGTTTCCAAAAGGTACCGTCCTAGAAATGAATTGCTAGGTGAGAGTCTTAAGTTTTTGAGACTCAATATCAGTCACTCACCACAAAGACTCTCCTTGAATTGCCTCTAGCAATATATCAAACTTGCAGAATTGCACGTTGCTATTTAAAATATTTGCAAATTGAATCATTACAGAAAGGACAACCTTTAAAATGTGTGTTTCTTTGGTTATTAGGGAAGATTGAGTGTTTTTTTATATTAATTGACCATTAACATTCATTCTTTTTTTGCTTATTCATATCTTTCCTTTAGTCCCTCAGAGAGTTTGCCATTTGTATTGGTTTCTAAGTTCTTCCTTTTTAATTAAGATGTCCATCTTTTGTCCTATGTTACTGTTTTCATGTGTCACTTGCCTTTTAATATAATTGACGGTGTTTCTGAGCAGAAGTTGTTTCCTTTGGGCATATACCTTTACAGGTATATGCGCCCTCCCTACCCCAAGGATGGGTATGGATTTATCCTTATTTTCTTTCAGTACTTTAAAATTTTTCACTTTTATACTTAACTTGAATTCAGAAGGCAAGTTTGAATCCATCTCAAATTTGGGAATATGGTATGAGGGGAGATTTAATTTTAAAGCATTAAACTGTAATGATACAGGATATTAAATTCTCTGTCTTTGTGTCTTGGACATAATTTTCTGGGCCTTCTAGTTTTTCCCATTTTAATAATGATGGCTTTAATCACTGTTACTGTTTGGTAATATGAGTTCTCCCTCGTTCTTTTAAATTTTGTGAAATATACAGAAAAGTACATAGAACAGATGTGCCATTTAGTGGATGAACAAACAGCAACATAATCACAACCCAGATGCAGAAATGCTACTTCCAGCTCCAAAATCTCCTTGTGTGTCTCCTCTAGCCTCCTCCTCCAAAGGTACCTACTATCCTGACTTTATGGCAATACTTCTCCCCTTTTAAAAAATGGTTTTGCTGGTTATGTGTGCGACGATATGGTTAGTTAGCTTTGCCTACTTGTGACTTACAAAAATGGAATCATACTGTATGATGTATCTGCTGTCTTTCACTCACCATTGCTTATATGATTCACATTGCCTGTAGGTGTGATTTATTTGTTTTCTTTGCTGTGTGATGTGCCATTTCATCGATACCACCTGATTTTATTGTGAGGGCACTTCTATGTTGTCTTCAGTTTTTGGTTGTTGTAAGAATGCTGCAGTGAGCATCTTTGTGCACATAAACACATTTCTGTAGGGTATTTACCTAGGAGTTTAATTGCTAGAACTATGAGGTAGACTTATCTTTAATATCTCCCCTCACCATGTATGAAAGCTCCAGTTCACTAGTACCTGATATTGCCAGACTTCAATTTCAGCCAATTTTTTTTCTTTTTTGGTCTTTTTGACTTTTTCTAGGGCCGCACCCACAGCATGTGGAGGTTCCCAGGCTAGGGGTCTAACAGGAGCTTTAGCTGCTAGCCTTCGCCACAGCCACAGCAACGCGGGATCCGAGCCGCATCTGCAACTTACACCACAGCTCACGGCAATGCTGGGCCCTTAACCCACTGGTCAAGGCCAGGGATCGAACCCTCAACCTCATGGTTCCTAGTCGGATTCGCTAACCACTGAGCCACAACAGGAACTCCCAATGTGATGTTTTTAAAGTGATATTCATTGTAGGTTTATCTTGCATTTCCCTAATTAGGAATGTCATTGAACATCTTCCTATGTTTATTGGTCACTGGATTTCTTTGGAAAAGTACTCATTCAAAACTTGTTGTTGTGTGCATGTCAGCTGTCTTTTATTCAGTGATTTGTGTATATTCTTGATGGTAATCATTGAGATACGTTTGTTGTAAATAACTTCTCATTATTTTCATTCTTTTATAATTAGTATATTTTGTGTCTTGTTTTAAGGAAACTTTATCCTGAAGTCATGAAAATGTTATCTTTTAAAATCTTTTCATTTAAGAAATGCTTTATAATTCTGCCTTTCCCATTATGTTTTTGATTCCCCATGGAATTTATCTGTGACTATGTGAGGAAGCGGCCTTCTGTGCAGCCCTTGTCCTGGCATTGTGCAGTGCCCTTCTGCCTTGCATCAAATATCTGTATATCTGTGTTACCTTCTGCATCCTATTTCTCTGCCCCATTAATCTATTTGTGCTAATATTACATCACTTTATTTATGATATTTTTATGATAATGCTGGGAAAAAGCCTGGCATCCTATTCAAGAGTGGCTTGGCTGTTTTTGGCCCTTTACATTTTTAAAATTAAATACATTTTATTTATTTATTTATGTATGTATTTATTTATTTATTTATGGTCTTTTTGCCTTTTCTAGGGCTGCACCCGCGGCATATGGAGGTTCCCAGGCTAGGGGTCTAACAGGAGCTTTAGCTGCCGGCCTTCGCCACAGCCACAGCAACGCGGGATCCGAGCCGCGTCTGCAACCTACACCACAGCTCACAGCAACGCCGGATCCTTAACCCACTGAGCAAGGCCAGGGATCGAACCCGTAACCTCATGGTTCCTAGTCGGATTCATTAACCACCGAGCCACAACGGGAACTCCTAAATACATTTCAGAATCAGATTGCCATGTTCTATAAAACAAAACAGGATATATATATATATCTCCTTGGTATAGATGGATATATGTATCCATCTGCTTGATAAAGCATATCTCCATTTTCAAAAAATACTTGATAATCTGTCATTATTTTTTTGTTTAGAAGATAGGAGATTTGGAACTTTTGCCATTTAGAAACGTACACTTTCAACTGGAATGACTAGTTTTAGCCTACACAAGTTAGATAAAAAATGTGGAACACAGTGTGAATACTTAAAGTAGTGTGTAGCTTTGATTGAGAAGAGTTAGCAACCAAGAAAGAGTGGTTTTTTGTTTTTTGCTTTTTTTTTAGGGTTGCACCCTTGGCATATGAACGTTCCCAGGCTAAGGGGTCAAATCAGAGCTACAGCTGCTGGCCTAAGCCACAGCCACGGCAACATGGGATCTGACCTGCATCTGCGACCTATACCACAGCTCATGGCAATGCCAGATCCTTAACCCACTGAACAAGTCTAGGGATCAAACCTGCAACCTCATTGTTACTAGGATTCGGATTTGTTTCCACTGTACTGCAACAGGAACTTCCAGAATTTTTTTTTTAATAAATATTTAAACCAGGAAAGTGGGGTGTATCCAAAGTCATGAACTCATACCTTCAATTTTCAAGGGATTATGTTGAGAAGAAAGTTAAGTGCTAAAGTGAAGTGTTAAAGGGGTTTTCTTTACCTGATCTGTGGAAGACGTTATGAGAATTAATCTCATTATATAATAGTCATCTAAAGGGCAATTTTCATTTTTACAGGGCCTGGCTCTAATCCACACTGCATTCTCTGGGGAGCCAAGAGCTCTGAGTCAAGGTGGAAGCCTGTAGCTGGTGGAATTCTGTTTCCTGTAATGGGGATGTTGAAGTGATTTGCTCAAGGGCACTCAGAGGCAGCCAAGAAGAGAACCCAGCCCTCAAGATTCCTGGGCACTGGACCGCATGGCCTTGCACATGAATACCACAAATCAGGTTTGCCTGTGGGCTTTAAAAAGTGCCAATGCTAAACAAGAGCTCAGGTTACTCTGAGGGTATATGTTAGGTCTCTCTGACATAAACTACAAGAGAGCTTTTTTCCTTCTGGTAATTTTTGTATTTGGAATGTTTTATTTTTAATCATCTTACAACTGGGTGACCATTTTGGCCACCGCTTGTGTCTTGGCTCTTCCTTCTTCACTTGGTAGTTGGCTGCATAAGCCTTTTTAGGAGAAGAGATGTGAGAGAAGGTGACACTAGGTGCCATGCGCTTTATTCAGAGGACCAGGTAAAACCTGGCTGTGGATGCTTTGCAGGCTTCCGGACCACTGACGACACTCAAAGAAAGTAAAATCATCAGGGAAAAAAAAAAAAATTCTGCCTTTGTAAAGAAAAAGTTGAGAGTGCCTATGCTAAATAAATGCAAGGATTCTATATCCAGCTTTTATGAAGAGCATATAGAGTCATCTACAAAAGGTGGCAAATTGTGTTATTGACTAGCTCTTTGACAGGGAGGGGAGGCTTAGAGCTTTTATTTTAATTTCTGGCTAAAGTGAGGAAGCTTTGATACAGGGCCGATGAAATAAACCTTGTGTTGGATAATACTGAACTAGAGCCAGACCACAAATCAGAAGCGATTCTGAAAGCACAGCATAAAAGCCTGAACAATTAAATATGATCTATTACTTCCCAGATGATTTTAGAAAACTTGGAATTAAAAATAGGCCAAAAAAAAGAGGGTAAGCCACTGAAATAGCATTAGATAATTTGATTTAGGATTTAAATGCCACTATTTCCTTTGAATCCAGTGGGAAGTTATGTACTCTCCCAACCATTTAGCCCATAAGATGAGGTCAGCGACCCCTTATCTAATGCATGGGGTATGTTTTGAGAGAACAAAATTTCAAAGTGTGGTCTTTATAGAACACTTTGAGGTCTAAAAGAGCTCCTCTATGAAAACCTTATTGTAACGATGGTAACAATTATGATTGAAGTAGTTTAGGAGGTACCTTTTGGCATCTGAAGTAAAATGTTTTAAAATCACCACCATATGAAACTTTTAATTTAGTGTTAAAATTAACTGAAAACAATAGAGACTCCCTACTAAAGCTGTTTTGACAAGGGGAAATTAGGACGTTGAGCTAAGGAGAGAGATCAAGCTAAGAGATCCAGCTTCATATAAAAAAACTTCATATTATTAAAGCAAAGAATGAGAGTTATAAATCAGGTCCTTACTCAGAGCCTACAGAAAAAGTCTGTGAAAGATGGAGGCTCAGCTTGGTGCTTATAAACTCTGTCTGAAAATATTGCTAGTAAATACATCAGTTCTCTTAATCAGTATCACATATACTGGTATTGAATTAAATAGCTCTTCTGGTGAGTGTGTTGTAAACAATGAAAGCCTATCTTCTATTGATTATTTAGATGTTTAATAATGATTTCCTCTCCCCTTCAGCTACACTGAACAGAGTCAAAATGAAGCACATCAGGGAACCGTAACTGGCAAGAGAAGGCAAATCTTATCTCAAATTGTCATCTTTAATTCTTAGGGAAGGAAGATTAAATTTAATTTTTCTACATCTTATAAATGGGAAACTCGAGGCACAGAGAAGCGTGAGGACTTGCCTACAGCTGTGCAGCAGATTTTGACAAAGCCAACTCTCTCTGCCCCATCCATGCTCCTAGCTTCATGTGGAGTCTATTCATAATAGAATTACTTAGCACATTTTTGCAAAATTACAGAAAAATTAGTGACAGAAATCTATTTCCTAATGTTAAAACTATAGAACTATTTAATATCCTTAGGTCATCTTAATTAAGGCAACTAGGTTCAATGACTACAATTTTCTTGAAATAAAAATGGATAATGTATAAAATAGATGATGTGCTTCTCATTATTTGTTTGGCCCTACTTGTCCTTTTCACTGTCTGGCCTGGTCTGTTTGTACTGTTTCACTTTCACAACTCCTCTTCCTTCAGTCCTCAGCAGGTTGACTTCCCCTGGCTCACCAAACTTCTTACCAGCCCTTCTGTGGAACTCAGCCTTCTACCTGTGTCCCCTCCCAAGGTAACAAGGGTCTTGGGTTTGAATATCACTGTTGGCTAATTACCATCGTTAATAAAAATTCCAGGAAGTCTAATAGCTTCTGTGAAGCAGACAGACTTGAGTGGAGTAAACCTTTCTTGAGAAATTCTTTTTTTTTTTTTTTAATTGAGGTAAAATTGTGCCTACTAGAGATTGGCACTTGCCATCTACCTCTGCAAGGAATAAATCATGAGCCACTGCAGCTGCTAACTTTCAACACCTCCTGAGAGGAGTTCAGGGTGGAGATCAAGAGTGAGGCACTCGGTGCTCTGGGCAAAACTGGCAGAACAGGTCTTCAGATAGATATTTTCAGGAGAATATGTTATAAGCCCAATTCTTGCATCTCCTTGTATCTAGAAAAGCACTAAAATCCTTCATGGTGGCATCTGCTCCTTGTGACTGGCAGTAACCTCCATGA
The DNA here is from genome assembly GCA_004024745.2 of Catagonus wagneri. Classification (NCBI taxonomy): domain Eukaryota; kingdom Metazoa; phylum Chordata; class Mammalia; order Artiodactyla; family Tayassuidae; genus Catagonus; species Catagonus wagneri. Next base: position 252,359 of record PVHT020000003.1, read on the forward strand.
TACCTACACAGTGTAGGCTTGATTGCATGTACCTCCTCTTTCACCAAAATCACATATGTACTGACCTCCCCGCCACCTTTTTGGAGCAGGTTCTCAGAGCTCTCTGAAATGCTGTCTCCCAGACCATAGTCATTTTTGCCCCAAATAAAACTTAACCCTCCCCTCTAACGTCATGCATTTTTCCCCCAGTGGATAGTTAACATAGCATTAAATTAGTTTCAGCTGTACAACCTGAAATGATTCGATATTTGTATCCATTATGAAAGGACCACCACACTGAGTCTCATTAACATCCATCTCCATACATAGTTACAAAAGGTTTTTGTATGTGATGAGAACTTTTTAAGATTTCCTTTCTTAGGACTTTTCAAATATGCAATACAGCATTACTAACTATAATCACTGTGCTGTACAGTTTATTCTCATGGTTCACTTATTTTATAACTGGAAGTTTGTATCTTTGGACTCCCCTCCCCCACTTAATTCCCCCTCCCCCTTAAATTCCTTTTGAATTAAGATGGTAATTGTCTTGTGACTACAGTAAAGTAGGGGGAGGGGGCTGATTTTGCCTCTCTTGGATATCTCTCAATTTCTGGGAACAAGGACTTCTCAGAGCTTCCTGAATTTTCAGTTCTGTCATCCTTTGGCAGGAAGACCATCTCCACCTTCCACTCCCTCTTTCTCATGCACTGCTCTGTGACCCCAGCCGCATCTGTGATCAATACCTTCAAGGAAGTGGTTAAATCTGGAATGGAAGAGAGTCCTCTGTGCCTCACTCTAGTCAAGTCTCTAGTTTTGATAATCTTGAGACAGATTATCATTTCTCAGATTGCCTCTTGTGTCTGGCTTCCTAATCATAAAATAATAATGGTTTAATTTCCTGTATGGGGTTGTAATCATCACGGTTCTTCATAAGACCCACCTCTCGGTCTTATCCAGAGGGGAAGTCTAGACAGCTATGGCTATGTGTAGGTCTCAGCCCACGAGAAGTAACTCCACTTAGCCTTTTCCTCTCTGAAGAGAAGACATGGAGAGCCTTACTAGTATGCGGGTCCCTCAGATAGTTCATGGACAAAAGGAAACCATTTCTACTTGGGAATGTTGTTACGTAAACACAGTACTTAGCCTGCCTCTCAACTGGAGGAGATTCACAGCAACCTTGATCCATCCCTAAACTAGTACCACTCTAGGTAATGACCACGAAGTTCTGTACCACTTCTTCAGTATTAAAATTTATTTCAAAATGAAAAAATTTTACATTTGCTAATTGTGCAAGTCAAAATTAGATTTTTGGATACTGAAGGACAGAGTCAAAATATGGTGGCCATGGTTCAGGGTCCTTTCCTTCCTCCCATCTATGGCTGCCATGATCTCCTCTGGGAAAAAAACCTGTTTGTCAGAGTTCTGTGTTAGAATATGTATCCTCTTAAAGAGAGCAGACTAACAATAAACTCTTTCAATCTTTCAGTGGATAGCAATTCATTGGATGAGTTTTTCTCGGAGGAAAGTTTGGCTTAAGGAGACAGGAGATGGAACAGGCAAGTTTTAGGGCAGGGAAGAGAGGAAATGGAAGATGGAGAGGGACAAGGATGGGCAGGAAGCCTGGATGCAAGGAAGCATAACCTGGAAGAGTGGTCTATCTGTTTGTCTTCAGCTCCTCTTCTCCCATTTCCTCTTGAACCCACTCCAATCAAGTGTTTGCTCCCAATGTTCTCTCCAAAATCTTTTGTCAAGGCCACCAGGGGCCTTCATGTAGCTTAACTCCACAGTTAAAGCTTGGATTTACTTTTTCTTGACCTCTTAGAGTGCTTGGCATAGATCTGCCCTTTTTTTTTTTTTTTGGAAACACTTATCTTGGTTTCTGGAATACCACTCAATGACCACTTTTATTTAGTCTTCTTCACAGATTTCTCCTCATCATCCCAATCATGAAACATCCACATGCCCAGGTTCTCTCCCTGATCTTCTCCACCTATGCTCAATCCTTGGCCAACCTCATCCCATCTTGCCGTTTTACACCTGTTGATAGATCATGACTCTTATCTCCAGCTCTGAACTGCAGAGTCATGTTCAACTGCAATAGTAGAGCTCTGAGCAGAGTCCTGGGCTCCAGGACCAGGAATCAGGGTATGTTCGTGGTGGCAGCAGATCTCTTGCTTTGCTATTAATAAAATGAACATTCTCATCAGTGTCACTTAACTTTTGGGGACTTGAGTGTCCCAGTTTCTAAAATGAGGGAGTTAGAATGGGTTAGCATTTCCCAAAATATGTCTTAGGAGTTCCCATTGTGGCTCAGCGGTAATGATCCTGATTAGTAACCATGGGGATATGGGTTCGACCCCTGGCCTCACTCAGTGGGTTAAGGATCCAGCATTGCCATGAGCTGTGGTGTAGGTCACAGTCACATCTTGGATCTGGAGGGACTGTGGCTGTGGCGTAGACTGGCAGCTGTAGTTCTGATTCTACCCCTAGCCCGGGAACTTCCATATGCCATAGGTGTGGCCCTAAAAAGACCAAAAAAATGTCTGTCTTAAAACAGAAATCCTGAGCAAAATGGGATGTGGTGGTTCCAGAACCTACCCTACCCTGTTGCCTGGATTGTGACTGGGGCCTCCTGCCTCCTTTCCCCGCTCCCACTTTTGCCCACATCACAACACAGCAGCCAGCATGAGTTTTTAGCAACATCTCAGATCAGGTCATTTTTCTGCCCCAAGCCCTCCAGAGGCTCCCACCTCACTCAGAATAAAAGCTAAATTCCTTATGATGACCTACAGGATGCCACATGACCCCACCCCGGTGTCTGAAAGGACACACAGTTCTCCCTGCTATTGCTGATGCGTGAAGAGGGCCTCCACTAAGAGCCTTCACAGAGCTATTCTCTCTGCTTAGAATGTTTTTTTCCAGGGGCCTGGCTCCTCCTCTCCTACCAGGGTCTACCCAAAGTCTCCTTACCATGGTTGCCAATAAATACAAACTAACCTCCATCCCCCGCCTTAGCTGCTTTGTTTTTCTCCAAAGAATAGTGTGTTTTCCTGTTTGTTTATGGCCTGACTTACCCCACTAGAGTGTGAGGGTAGGGGTTTTTATTCGTTTGGTTTATTGCTGTATCCCCAGGGGCCTAGAATAATGCCAGACATAGCAGGCACTCAGTGATATCTTGATAACCAAGTGAGTGAGTGAATGAATGAAGTGAGAGGAGAAAATGAGCAGATGGAAGAGGAAGGGGGAGCTTGGGAGCTACCCTATGCGCATTCCTGAGGGACCCCTCCCTCCCACATGGGATCCTGGTGCCAACTCCCCCAGGGACACGTGCTCTTTAGGACCTGGCTTCACATCTGTGGTCTCTTTTACTTCTCCTACTTGTCCTGGGAGGGAGGTATTATCATTCCAGCATTTTCCAGAGAAGGAGCAAGGCTTTCTCAAGGTCGCTCACTATTAAGACCTGCATCTGTTTTTCTCTAAGTCAAATGCCCTTTTCAATTTCCCATGCTGCCTCTCCTATTTGCTCTGTTGGCTTGAATTCCAGACAGCCGGGGCCTGGCTTTCCTGGGGGAAAAAGTGAGGTCACCAAGCCTCATGCTGCCAGGGTGGACCCTCCCCTTGGTCCTGACAGCAGTGCTGTGACACGCTGTGCCCTTCACAGATGTTTTCCTTAATGAGGAGAGACGACAGGGGAAACAGAGGACAAAAAGCACGAGCGCAGCCCAGATGACAGCTCTCCTCCGGCTCTTTCCCATCTTCTCTCTGTGATTCCGTCTCCACAGCCCCCACCTCCCCCAGGGCCCTGCCCAGCACTTATGACCCAACCTGAGCCAGCAGCTCAGACCCGCCACTTACTCCCAGGGTAATGTTACTTAACGGCTCTTCATCTGAAAGGCAGGAATAGTAAGAGTGGTGTCACTGTCATAAGCTTATGGTGAGGATGAGACATAACTCACAACTCTTAGCTGTTGCTCTTCCTGCCTCCAGCCTGTCTTTCTAAGAAGAGTTCTCGTCCATGAACTGCCCACCCTCCACCCTCTAAGTCACTGCTTCAGAGAAGAGAGGTGCCAGGCTGCCCAGCTGGAGCCCTCCCATGGGTCATGGCTTTGCCCTTTGGTCCTGAAGAGTGATCCTAATTTTACATTTCACAGAAGCAGCAGCATTTGAAGAGAAAGAACTAGACATTCCTTCATGCATGGAGGTTTGTCTACTGCATCGTGGTTCCTAAGGTCAGGAGCCAGGGGAGAGGAACTGGGGTCCAGGAAGAGACCAGAGTCGAAATGATGACAACATAAGCATTCAGCACTGGACGTGTATCTGTGGGGAATCTTGCAGACGTGTCTAGTGGGCCATTAGAAAAAGCAGGTCAAACCACTGGGGAATAGATTGAGACTGGAACCAAGGGTGAGGCCCCTCCATACAGAGAAGGTGGTTGGAGCCCACAGATTTGATGTCCAGAGAGAGCACAGGGGAGGCAGAGAAGGACCAGGGACAGACCGATGGGAAGAACAGTAAAGGGTGGGGGGGCAGGGCGGACTGGCAGCAGCCTTAGAGTGGACTCAAATCCTGCCCCCACTGACCTACAGAGCTGCCACGTGCATGAATAATTCCTATCCAACGTGTACAGGGCTAAGTGATGAAGACAGACTAAGGTCCTTCTAAGCATGGGGGCCAGGAAGATTCTGTGAAGGAGCGAGTTTGAACTAGGCTTTGATACATGGGTGGGGTGTGGACTGGTAGCATGCAGAAATGGGCAGACATGGCATTAGCAAATGCCAGGAGGCAGGGGATCCAAAACATCTGGGAAACTGAGAAGGTGGTTAATATCCAACCAGAGGAACCCATGGGATAATGCGGAACAGGATTTGAATTCAGAAGCATTAAACAAATATATATATATATATATGTCACAGATTAAAGGCTGGGGAGAATTGGAAATGAACACTATTGCTGCAGATGCCAAGATGGAGATTAATGTGTAGGACATCGATTAGGGAGCCTCCTGGAAGCAGCAACCATGGAAGTGAAGAGGCGGTCACAGCATCAGGCCTGGCAGAAGCTGGGAGGTGCAGAGGTCTCACCAGAAGTCTCGGGTGGCCTCCCAGGGAGCTGGGAACCCGCAGTGCCCCGCAGAGCGGCTTCCCTTGCAGGGGGATCTAGAGAGTTGAAGAGTGGCCACAAAAAAGTTCATGTCTGAGTCCTAACTCTCTGGACCTGTGACTTAATTTGCAAATGCAATCAGGGGTCTTGCTTAAAGACCATCCTGCATTTAGAGTGAGCTCTACATCCAATGATCAGTGTCCTCATAAGAGAAGAGAGGGCGAGATTCAGTACTCAGAAACACAGGGGAGAAGGCCATGTGAAGACACAGGCGGAGACTGGAGTGATGCACTTACAAGACAAGGGACAAGGAAGGCAGAAGTTTGCCTGCAGCCACCAGAAGCTGGGAGCGAAGCCTGTAATGGACTCCCTCAGAGCCTCCAGCAGGAACCAACCTGCTGACACCTTGATTTCAGGCTTCCTGCCTCCAGAACTGTAAGAGAATACACGTCTGCAGTTTCAAGCCACCCAGTTTGCAGCAATTTGTTGCAGCAGCCCTAGGAGACTCGTACAGGAGGCCCGTGCTCTTCTCCACCTATGACCGGCCACTGGATGTGGGCAGCCCCTGGAAGGAAGACTGGCCTTGGGCGAGCCGGCTTTCTGCAACAGGGGCAGTCCCCTTAGAAGGCTGACAGTGTGGGGCCGTTGTCCGAAAGCACTCCCAGCAGCCTAGAGAATGCGTTCTTCCTTCCTGAAGAGGATCTGGACAAGCCACTATAGCAGCCCGTTCTCTGTCCCTCAGTCTTTCCATCTACATAATGGGATTAACAGTGAGACCTATCTCATAAGGTTGCTAGTGTACAAAGTTAGATGGTAGTACTAGTAGCTAACGTTTATTGAGCACTTACTCTGTACACACTAGGCACCCCTGTGCGTGAATTGATACTTGTATGTTGCATATTGTAAGCACCCAGGAGACAGTACATATTATTGTATGGCGTGTATCCAAGGCCACACAGCTGCCAGTTTAGAACCCAGAACACCCCTCTGTCTCAAATAGGTCCATTCTCTGTAGGTGCTTAATCTGGTCTCCCTTTCATGACACTGGTAGTATTTTTATGCGGTGAAACAAAATCTGTGCTTCACAGAAGAAATGTTGTACTTTGCCTTGTCATCTGAAGGGAAGAGCTTGGAGTTGTCTGAAATTCATTCACACTCTCAAAGGCAGAGTCCGTGTGACCAAAGACATTAATTTGCGAGATAGGCCGGGGCAGGAGAGGCAGCCCGGCTGGGCATGGGTCCCCTCCGCCTACAGCTAATTGGCTAAGCGGGCCCCACTCCCAGCATCTGCTGACAAGGCATTCCTGAGAGGGCTGCCAGGCCAGACACTATCGTTTTAAAGAGGACAGAGTGAAGGACAGAGAGATTAGCCGATCTGCCCTCTTAATTATGTGGTGAGCTAGAGACGGAGCCAAGAATTGGATCCAGATTTCTCAAGTCCCAGATGCGCTTTTTCAACAGAGGGTCCTGCCACATTCCTTTCCAAGGAACTGCCCCCTCTCTGCATCTCAGAAACACATACCTGGGTTGAGTTCAGGGTGTGTGTGTCTGTATGTTGCTGTTCCCTTTGCGTTATACTGACATTTAAAAAGAAACCATTCTTACCCTTAATAATTGTCCTTTCATTGAGAATAGCATAGATGATACAGAGATTGCTTAAATGCTCTAAGCCCACATCTATTTTTCAAGAATTTTGGCTTGGCATGTTCAGCACCTGAATGCAAGTGCTCCTCAAATTGGACCCAAGCTTCCCCCCCCCTCAGAAGAACTTGCTTACAGAAACATCGTGCAAGTTATTCATGTTAAAAGGAGTTTTCTTCTCCACTCAAAAATCTGAGGTAGGGAGTCCCCGCTGTGGCACAGTGGGTTAAGGATCCCACTGCAGTGGTCCCTGTTGCTGCGGAGGTGCAGGTTCCATCCCCAGCGTGGCACAGTGGGTTAAATGGTCTAGCGTTGCCACATCTGTGGTGTAGTCTGCAGCTGTGGCTTGGATTTGATCCCTGGCCTGGGAACTTCCATATGCCGTGGATGCGGCAGAAAAAGAAGGAGGAGAAAAAATATCTGAGGTATAATTCACATGGACACAATCTGGGCCTAGGACAGTGGCCATCCAGAAATTTCCACAAGCAAGCCCTCCCCACTCAGAGGCGCCTTAAATAAGAACAATGCTGTGGAATTCCACCACTAGAGGGCTAGACCTGAATTAGGCACTGAACAATGTCCCAAGTACAGTCTTACTCATTTCCACATTTTCAGGCCAAGTTAACATTGCAACAAGGTAACCTGCCACAGATTACTGGTACTGTTCACCTACATTAAACATATTTCCCTGGTATGTACCGCCTTCTTCCAACTTGATTCTACACATTTACTTATTTATTTTTTGCTTTTTAGGGCTCTACCCTCGGCCTATGGAAATTCCCAGGCTAGAGGCCGAATTAGAGCTACAGCTGCCGGCCTATGCCAGAGCCACAGCAACACAGGATCCTTAACCTGCTGAGGAAGGCCAGGGTTGGAACCCGCATCCTCATGAATCCTAGTCGGGCTCATTAACTGCTGAGCCACAAACGGAACTCCCTAATTCCATACTTTAAAACTATGGACAACACATCCACAAAACTAGTTTGCTAACTTTGATCTAAGTGGTTACTAACCACACTGTTTTGGTGACCTTCTGTCACCGAGGTAAATGTCATCATCGCACGAGGCCCCTTGGGGACCATCCTGCCTGGTCTCCTCTGTCAGCCTCTCTGGTCCTGCCTGATCTTCTTGGAAACAGTTTTCGTGCCTTCCGATGCTAGTGGACAGGAGGGGGTTTAGCCATCTTTCCTTCTAAAAGCTAAGGCATTCTTTAAGACAACAGCTAGTAGGTTTTTTCCACTGGTCATTTATTCAGTTGATGTTCCCTAACACCTATTACCCACCGAGCACTGACAGACTGGAGGGCTAATTCCTTGAGTTCCTGCAATTAACAGTCTAGTGGGGAATGCTAGTTACCTCTGTGGGAAGTGTGATGGAAAGGTGCTACAGAAGCTTGAATTCTACTCACCCTCTCTTTAATAAAAGGGTTAACTGCTCCCTTACGCTTGTCCACTCAAAGGAGACCATTCTTGCTAAATGACTGCAGCGTGTTCCTAGGAATGCTGCATTACCTCAACTATGGGTTTAAAAGGGTGTTCTCTTGGGGCTCCACTTGAAAAATAAATATATTAGCAAGAGAGCAATAAAAGTGCTCTGAGGAAGAGTCGGAGGCTCTTGTACCAAGATATATTGGTGGCTGCGAGAGAGAAGAAGGAGCTGAAAGTGGGAGGGTACAGTTTCTGCTTTGCTATTATTAATAAACTGAGTGCTTGGCCAAGTCACTTAACTGCAGGGAATCTGAACTGTCCAGTTTCTAAAACTGTCCAGTTTTAAAGCCAGGTAAAGGCTTTAAAAAACGTGTCTCTTAAAACGGAAGTCCTGAAAAAAAGGGAATTCGGAGGTCAGATGAGTTTGGGAAATGCAGCATAATGCCTCCTCCCTTCGCCCACTATCCCATGGGAATTCAGAATCACCTTAGTATATTAAAGCTTGTGATAGGTCCTAGAGCGAAAAGCCTGGTTAACTTTATTTAACTCAGCGTTTCCCAAATGTATTTGCCTGGAGATCCAATTTTATGTAATACCTATTAATACAGAAATGTTAGACTAGATGTTCATTGAAAAGCCAATAAACATTTATTGAGCGCCTACTTTGTGCTAGGAAGTTACCTCTCGGGCTGTGTTACAAGAGTTTATGAATCTCATGATTTCATCAATTAAACAGTGTCGATGGAGATTTTTCCACAGATAAGACCTTCTAATTAATCGGTCTGCAGTTCCCAGGGGTGATTTCCTAGCTTCCAGAGGGCACTATTTAGTATCATTAATGGTTTTTCCCATCAGTGCCAAATTTTTTCTCCACATTGTACTGGAGTTCAAATCAGACTGAATTCTTTTAAAAGAATATAGTGAACAACAGTGGGTCAGCAGTGTTAACTTCATGCTAGTCTTAACTGCACACTAGATCCTACCAGAGGCTTGACCATGGCTTCAGATGAACCAGAGTTTTTTCGAATTTTCACATAAACTTCATCTACCCATGCCTCCTTTCTTCGTGTCCTAGGTGCTTTAACAATTTGGGTAAAATTCAGTTAGTTTTGGGAAGGAGGAAATTTCAGAACATGTTTCTTTTATACAGCTGATTAAAAAGCAAAAAAACCCATCTGATCAGTTCTAAGATAGACTCATTTAGCCTCTTGCCACTTTCACATGAAAGGAAAGGACACCCCAGGTGCTTTTTCTGTACAAACTGTAGGAAGTGAGTTTTGACAGAGAGCCTGCTTTCCTATATTTTAAAGTCATCTGACTTCAGGTTTTCAAAAGAAGACAGCGTATGAGAGATCGAAGGAAGGCACATGGGTTCATGGGGAGAAATCCCATTGCTTGTCCTAATTATGTCTATTAAACATTAGGAAAAAGAATACTCAGGAAGTTTGAATCTGTAAGTTAGGCATTCTGAAATCTGGATTCCGTATTCTTTTTGATTCTGTAATTTTGATTATGCTGCTGACTCTAATGCTCAAATGATAGCTGCTGATAAATATTATCTTTGTGGAGACTTGGGGCATCATCATATGTCAAGTCTGCAGACTAATTTTTAATGCAAGCCCAGCAGATTTCTGTGGCTATGGGCCAGGAATTTTAATGAAAGAAAACATCAAAGATGCAGAAGAAATGAGAATATTAGTCAAGGAAGATACACAGCGATGCTCTCTGATAACCCCTGTTATTGACATTAGAACTCTGTGGGAGCAACTTAAATAAACATCTGGACACTGAGTTTAGACATTTTCAGTGACAAACCCCAGACAGATCTTTTCGACTTGCAATAATAAATATTTCAGAGGCTATATGAATCAACTGAAAATCCTGTTTTCAATTATTCTAGTTTTATAAATAGAGCATAGTTAATTATTCAAGTATAGAATTTCTTTTGAAGATTAGGTGAATTTTATATTTCCTTTGTCCATGTTATACTTCAGTTTTATTATTCACATCAAATTTATGTCTGTGTGTTCAAAAATAATACAGTTAGCTTGCCAGATACTATTAAATCAGAATCCAGCTGAGCTTGATCTTTTTATTATTTTATTTTCAGGAAAGACTCTTTTATGGCCCTCAGCACTGCTGTTCTGTGAACTTGTGCAGCATGGTCCCCAGTGAAGACACCAGTGGTGGTAAAAGGGGGAAGAGGGACTTCCTAGGTCTCTTTACCAAACTTCTTCGATTGTTTGGAGTTGTTTGGCCCTAAGTTAGTCAGGAAGGGAACGAGAAGGACAGCCTACTGGTGATGCTTCCACAGAGCCAAACTGCATGAAAAAAATGGAAGTAAAAATAGCGAAGAGATGCATGACCAAAGCTACTCAAAGAATCCTGTTGACTGCTGGGGTACATATACAAATTATAATACGAATACAACCTTTCCCCGAGAAGTTGTAAATAAAAAAGAGAAATGTAATGAAGTGTGTATACTACCCCCAGAGAGCCTAAACTCTCACACATTAAAATTTAGCATCTGTAGCAGACAGCCCTCAATATTTATGACCCACACAGGCATGAAGAGTATGACACAGAGAGAGCCCGCTTAGTTAGTGGCTGGCTTAATGACCATCAGAAGCTTGTTATGTGGCACTTAGCAGAGTATGTTTGTGGAGTAATGATGTACACACTTGTTCCCTCCCAGCCTGACCGGTCTGCAAACTAAGACTAGGACTAGCTCATCCCTGCGTCTGGCAAGAGGATGCCCTTGAAAAACACTCTGAGGAGTTCCTGTCATGGCTCAGCAGAAACAGATCTGACCAGTATCCATGAGGATGCAGGTTCGCTCCCCAGCCTTGCTCAGTGGGTTAAGGATTCAGCATTGCCATGAGCTGTGGTAAAGGTCACAGATAAGGCTCAGACCTGGCGTGGCTGTAGCGTAGGCTTTGATTCAACTCCTAGCTTGGAAGCTTCCATATGGCATGAGTGTGGCCCTAAAAAGCAAAGAACAACAACAACAATAACAGCAACAAACACCTGCTCTAAGTAAGAGGTCCTAGGCCTGCTTCTAGTTATTTTGGGAGGAGGGAGTTTTAGGCAAGGCACAGTATCTCCACTGTCCAATTTTAAACCTAGGATGTGGTAATGGTGGCCAACATTCACTGAGCTCTTATTCAATACAAAGCACTGTATCAGGAGCTACATTAAAGAAATACATGTGTATAACATAAAAAGTCAAATAGAACTGGAAGGTTTATGGTGAAAAACAGTAACCCTTTTCCCTACCTCATTCCTAAAGCCACTACTTGATTTGCTTCTCAATTATTTCTCTCTGGATTTCTCAATAACATGTTTCTAATGCTACTGTTTAACTTTTAAAATAAACACTGTCTATACCCAAAGAATGTGGTTTAGCTCCTATACCCATCCACCCTTTCACATTTCTGCTCCTCTAATCTCACAATTTTTGATTAAATATTCAGTGTTTAGGTTTTAATAAATATAAACAATATTTTCTATTTACAATACTTTCCAAGTATTCAAGGACTCCATGTATTTTTTCACGACTTGAATTTGCTTTGGAATTTTTAATTACTTTGTTTGCTTGATTTTCTATGTGTGTAGAAAACGGAGTCTCAGAACTTTCCAGCAGAAGCATTAAGTTCTTCCCCATATTGTCTAACAAATCCAATAAACCTCAGTTTGCAATCATTTGGAGCCTTCACTGCTAGAGTCCCCTGCCCTGCTCCACTCTGGACTGGGCTCTTGGTCTGCCACTTGCTGTCACCCTGAGCCTTCCCTTCCTCCTTCTCATCCTGGAATTCCCTTTGTTTCACTCTTGTATGCGACCTGTTTTCTGGATCCCTGTCTTTGTCCTTCCTGTTTTTTCCTCAAGTTTTGGTAAAACACATATTCCATCCCATACGGAAGGAGCAAACAGCCAGCATTTGATACCTTGCGTGGCTAATAGTTTTATACTTCCCTTACTCTTGATTCACAGTTTGGCTGGGTATAGAATTCTAAGCAGGAAATCATTTTCCTTTAGGATTTCAAGACATTCATGACTCTACTGCATTTTAGTGTCATTATGATCCCACATTCTTTGTGTATTCTTTGTAATTCTTTCTATGACTTCTCTTTCTCTCTCTTTCCTCTCAGCATTTAGGTGTTTTTCTTTTTCTTTTCTTTTTTCTTTCTTTTTTTTTTTTTTTTTTGTCTTTTATCATTTTAGGGCTGCATCTGCAGCATATGGAGGTTCCCAGGCTAGGGGTCTAATATGAGCTGCAGCTGCCAGCCTATATACCACAGCTCATGGCAATGCTGGATCCTCAACCCACTGAGCAAGGCCAGGGATTGAACCCGCAACCTCACGGTTCCTAGTCAGATCCATTTCCTCTGCGCCACGACGGGAACTCCTAGGTGTTTTTCTTTTTAACCCCTAGGATATTGACATTTCATGATGATTTTTGATATCATCTCCCACCCCACTCCCCACCCTTTTTCTTTTTAATGTGCAAAAGGTTGCTACTGGTTGGATTTATTTAGTCTAGAAAAATATACCTTGATTTCTGGGGCATTTTCTTGTATTAGTTATTTGATAATTTATTCCCTTCCATTTTCTATCTTCTCATTCTAGAACTATTAGTCAGATACTGTGTTTCTTAGATGATGGTTATAGTCTTAGTCATATTCATTACAGCTTTTTTTTCAATTCTGATCCTTAAATTATCTGTTTTTTCAAGTGCTCTCTCCCCTCCCCGGCCTCCCCCTCAACTTGCTTTTGCTTTTCATCTATCATGTTAGTGACTCCCTTCTGATCTCTTCGCTCTTGGCTCTCTAGTGAGTTACTAAAAATTGAGGGGACGTCCTACCTGTGGGCCTAGAGTCATGAGGTCACCCAATCTTTCTTAAGTACCTGTCCATCTTTCTCTCACACTGGCTAGCCTCTTCAGAAAGTCTCCTGCCTTTGGGGTATGCCCCTGGATGGCAGTATTCAGGGGAGAGTACTAGCACTCTCACAATAGGCTGCCATCTTTCATTCTATCCTCCTATTTTTATTTACCTCCCCGCACTTTTACCGTGTACCTTGAGTCTCCTTCAGTGCCCACTAAGTGTCTTTGAGTCTGTCCTCTGGTCTCTCTGGAGGGGCAACCACTATGTGTGAGGGTTGGAGGAGGGGGTCTGGAGATCTGTCTACCCTGTATGCTCACCATTACGAATCTTCCAGCTTTTAGTCCAACTCTCAGACCAACTTGCTGAGAATCCTGCTCCTTCCTCTTCTGAACCTTTCTGGGGTTCAGTGATGTAAACTGGCTTCCTTTTCATTAATTTCTTTCTGCATACAGTCACAGATCAGCTTTCCCTATTCTAGTAGGTGGGTGGGTACGTGGGTTGGTATCATTTTTATTCTTCTACTCTCATTTCAGTAAGGCTTCAGAGCAGAATGGATTTAAACACATGCACTCAGTCTACAGTGTTTAACAGAAGTCTGAAGCAGTCTACATAATAACCTCATAATGTAGGAGCAATTGCTATCTCTGTCTTACACAGGGTGAAACAGGCATTGTTTAGGTCACAGCCAGGAAGTGATAGAGTTAGATATGAAACCCCACTCTGACTCTCTGCTTCAGAGGATAGGGCTTAGTGGTCTCCAAAGCAGTGGTTCTCAATCCATTAGAACCACCCAGGGAGCTTTTAAAAATGTTAATACATAGGCCACACTGGAACCAATTAAATCAGAGTCTCTGAGGATGGACTCAGGCACTGACGGTTTTTAAGAGCTCTCCTGGGACATTCTAATGTGCATCCTGGATTGAGAACCACTGTTCTCAATTCTCCAGTTCCGGGATTCCTTCTACCACTTTCCTTTGAGAGGAGAGAAATACCCTGCAGCGGGACAGTCCAGAAGTGCCTGCGAAGCTTCTCAGGCCCCTGCCTTAACTACCCTCCATCCTTTCCAACCTGCTCTATTCAGATAGGGCTGCCAGATTTAGCAAATGAAAAACTAAACGAAACAGGACAGCCAGTTAAATTTGGATTTCAGATAAAGACAATTTTTTTTAGCATCATACTGTTTGTGACATGCTTATACTAATAAACTATTTGTTGATTCTTTGACATTCAAATTTAATGAAGGGCCCTGCATAGCATCTGGCAACCCTATATTTAGAACTCCTGTTTGCACAACATTTGAGGTTGGTAGAACCTTCTGTCTGGAAGCAGCCAGCCTTCAAGCTTTCTGTGTCCCCCAGGCTCCTCTTGGCATTGCAAGCCCCCCTCCCCTGCTTCCCCACCAGTAGAATCCAGTGGCTGGGTAGAACCCGATGCTCCCATCTCATCTTCTTTCTCCTTTTATAAATACCATACTCATATTTCTCAATGACATCTTCCAGTATAGCATCCTCATTTTTTCTTCTGCATCCCCATAGCATTTTATTTGAGACTAATGAACAGATTAAAGTTATGTATTCATTCTACATGTTGTGAGATGGTGCACGTCTTATTTCCTAGATTTGCCTGAAAGCATCTCCGGGGCTGGAGAACTTGCCTTGTTCCTATTCTAGTCCCCTCAGCATCAGTGTCTCCCAGGTGTGGTAGTGGGGCCTGAAGGCACTATAGGAAGCTTAGGAAGTCCTTTCAGCCCCCTCCTCCCTGAGGCTTCCAGCTGGCCTTTGCTTTGGCAATTCTCCTCTGCCTGGCAGCCAGGCTCCAGGGCATTTAAGGAGGCACTCACTCTCAGGGTCCTGAAAGTATTCCTTCTGAACTGGCAGGACCCAGAGAGTGAGTGCCTCCTTAAAACTGCACATTGCAGTGCCCTGCTAGCCTCCTCCTAGTCTGGCCCAGACCCCTGGAGAAGGAAGGAGCACTTACTGCCTGGCCCCAAAGAAAACAGGCCTGGATCACCCAAGTCACAGCGTTTCCCAACCCCAGCTGCTTGGTGTGTGTCTCCCGTGCCTCATCCACAATGTAGGGATCCTGGGACTGTGCCTCCACTTGGGTCTGTGGGGCCACCAGCATGTTGTGAAACACACAGTCTGGGTATGAAGAAGAGCTCCCAAAATTTGAGGTCTACAAATATATAGGAAATAGGTTGTAAAAATGAGATTCAGTTCTGCTCCTCAAGGAGTTTATGGCGTGTAAGTATCTAAAGTTAAAATGATATACTTCTCTGTTAATAAAACAGATTCTTTCAAAAAGGGAAAGACAGTCACAAAACTTTCTGCACCATGTTTAGCAGAAATAAGGTCTTTGATGCTATTAACCGGCTGGGTTATTGTAGAAGTCACTTAACCTCGTGGACCTTTGTTTCTTTGTTTGTAAGGTGTTGGGGATCAGAGGAGACAATCCCAAGTCCCCTCTGAATTTTAAAACTTCCATGATTTCTCTTATCTTAACATTTCATTCCCTCCTAAACTGGCACTTATTTCCTGCCAAATGACAAAAACATTTCTATTTTGGAGCTTTCTTGATTTATCACTTATTTTAATCTAGTTCCATATCCTGGCACTACTTTGTCTAAAACCCGTATTATAATTTTTTAAATGCAATTTGTCCTTTCTAACTCTTTTTCATGTCCCATAAAAATGACGGATAGGGGAAGGTAGATAAAGCTACAGATCAATCTTAGATTCTGATAATCTAATAAATGCTTTGAGCACCAATCTTGCAGTTTATGACCTCTTGCCAATTGATTTACGGCCTTGTAGTAAATTTTCTCTCCCACTTATCCAATATTTATTGGAACATCTTGTTCTTAACAGACAAAGTACTGTATAAAACATCTGTCAAAACAAAAGGCAATTCAATTAAATATCTTTTACTTTCAAATCTACTTCTCTGATTCTTTCCAGCATCCAGATTGTAAAACGACAAGCCATGCTATGCACAACCCTTGAACAAGTTTTCAGGAACATTGAACGTACTTGAAAAATCATTAGAACAAAAGGTAATCTTCTGGAAAAGTCCTTCTTTACTCCACTTGGGAGGCTGGACCGTGCCCAGACTGACGCTGCTCACCCAGTGCCTCCCCATCTCTCCATCAGTAATGGCTCAGTTACTCACTTTCACCTCAGACACCCCATGATTTCAAAGATTTCCTTCAGAAACAAACTTGATTTACTTGGTGAGGCCTAGCTTAGTTACCAACCCAAAGACATTAACCACCAACTTCCCTACTTCACTCACAGAGTTGACATTAATTCCAGCCAAAAACAAAGAAAAAGAAATGTACGCATCATTTCTTTAGGCATTTTGAAAAGTCAAAATAAGAGTTTCTCCCTTTTACTGCCTTTGAAGGAACCACTCAGTAAATAGAGACTGATACGTTTTTTGCTCAGATTCTCATTTTCCTACTATCAAGCCCAATGGGGGTCAAAAGAGCCTAATTCTCTAAGAACTGCTGTAACGAGAGGGACTCTTGGTTTCTTTGCGGCAGAGAGACTTGACCTGTATTTCTTGAAGTGTTTCCTTCATGTATGGGTGAGAAGTGACCCAACTAGCGTCCTCCACCTTTCGTTTTGACCTGCAGACCCCAGGCTCTACTCAGAAGGTCAGTTTGTAGATGGCTGGTGTGTGTGGCTTAGTGAATTCCGAGTTGCACAGTTTCCACAGTTTACATTTCTCCAGAATTCAAGGTTCCAATTTTGTTGTTGTTGCTGCTAAATGCTCCCCAAATGTAACATGGTTCGATGACATATTGAAAGCATATGTATGTTTACCTCCATATTGATGTCATTTCCTATAACATTGGGAATTATATGTGAAGTGCAGGGAGGTGGGGCAGGAAGGGGTGAGAGGATCTGACAGGCAGAAACCAAGGCCAAATGTAGTTTAGGAGAGGACTCTAGTGTTTTTGATGTTCAAGTTGAAGGCTGAAATATATTCTCATCTTAAAGGGGAAAAAACAAACTGTAGGTGTAGATGGACGTCAAGTATACTTGAACCATTTTCTTTCCCATTTTAAATCATAGGGAATTTTGGAAATGGTTTTAACTGTATATTTTCATACTAATTGTCCGTGGGCTGGCTATTTTTCCTCTGGTCTTAACTTTTCAATTGTGATATTCCCATACTCACAGAGAAGAGAAAGAGAATAGATAAGTCTAGTCTATAAAATCTTAAACTTATTCCCCAGGTCTCTTACACATGTTGGGAACAGCCAAGGAGAAAGGAGATGCAGGTTAGAATAACACAGGATATGAGTTTTGCAGATTTTTGTCATTTCTGGTCTGGACAGAATGCATTTTAAGTTCCATCTTTAGAACTCTGCCACTGAAGTCCAAATATAGTTTTCTTCAAAACTTGAAAGTTATCCTTGGGCTTTTAACATTTAAATATTAGCTCTGAGTTTTTCCAAAACTGAGAAAAGCTCCAGTGAAAGAAGGTAGGCTGGCAAGATCCTCCATTTAACCCCCAGAGACCCCAAACCTGAGAGGTACCAACTTACAGAGCAGGTTTGGAGCAAAACTGAGGGAATGGTCTAGGCAGGGAGGCCCTGGGGCCGCTATTTACTGTGTCCCTGTGTCTCCATCTTCTCAGGTAAAGCACAGATGCGCCAAAGGCCACGCACACAGGGCCTGCCTCTCTGTCCCAGCAGTGCCCCTCCCTGACCTGCTTCCCATGGGCCCTGCCCCCAGAGGGCATTAGATCCGAAGTCCCGGCTGGGTATTGGCTGGCTGGCTGATCTTGGGCAAGTTAATCAGTCTTTCTGTATCTTGGTTATCTTACTTGTAAAACGGGTTTTGTGAAGATGAAATATATGATGCATACCAAGCACTTAGTGCAGTGATAAGTGCTTGGGACACAGTTGATATTGGCTCTTCTTATTAGTGTGATTAACAGCTTTAATTACAAGTATGACCCAGTGTGATTGTGCCTCAACACTTTCCCCTGCATTTCCACATCCAAATGCATTAGGCCCGAGTATGGAGACCCCTGGATCTGGACTTAATGCCACCCAGTAAGGCTGCTTGAGGATAGTGTGAGTGACCATGAAGGAGGCCTTAGGCGTCCTTGGCAGCAGGGCTGGAAAGTCTGTGAGATGGTGGTGAAACTCACTGAAGGGCTCTCCTGAAGGGTCCTGAGGCTGGGGACGCTGCAGGGAGCCAGCACAGCCGGTTCTGTCCTCAAGGAGCTTCCTCTTGGGCAGGAGAGAGAAGAGCTAACGAATCATGTGCAGAAGTTTCCCTTCCGTTCTAATGGCTACGTGCACTGCCCTTTCCAGATGCTCACTCCCCGCCTCGCTCCGCTCTGCGCCCACCTGCTGGAGGTTCGGCCATTCCTCCCTGTTCCTAGTGGTGCTTCTCTGCCACGTTCCCACTACACTCAGGCTAGGGCCCTTGAGTGCACACACCCACTTGGCCAAGTGGACCAGCTCAGCTGCAGGGTACAAAGGGCAAAGAGAGAATCTTTTTTTTTTTTTTTTTTCCTGGCAGATTTTTTTTTTTGGCTGAGCCCAAAGCATGCTGAAGTTTCCAGGCCAGGGATTTAACCTTCGCCATAACAGTAACCAGAGCCACAGCAGTGACAACTCTGGATCCTAAACCCACTGAGCCACCATGGAACTCCATACTTTTAATATGATCTATCAGTCTGTAATTTTCAGGTAGGGCCCAAGGCGTGCAGTTCATCTACTTAATAAACAGGTGGTTTCAGTCACTCAGGTAAACAGATAGAAATTCTGTACGTGAGAAGCCCTGTGCTAATAAGCACTTGAGAGCCTTCTCTCACTCACTCCTCTTATCAACCTTTGAAGTTGGCACTATACGCATCCTGATTTTATTGGTGAGGAATCCGAAGCTTACCAAGGCTAAAGAGCATACCCAGACACCAGAGTTTGTCAGTGGCAGAGCTGGGGCTGAACTCTGTTTCGTACTCTCGTTCCTGTTCCATGCTGCTTCTGCTGGGGGCCAGGCACCTCTGGCCATTTCTGGTCCTTAAGTTCCCTTCCACCTAAAGCTTTATCTCTGCTCTTCAAGGCCTTCCACAGTCAAGGGACCAGTCAGTCCCCTGTAGTCACCTGTTTTTTCCCCCCAATCACCCCAGACTGTGCTCTACCTGCAGCTGGAGGCCCTTCTCCCTCTACCAAAGATCCCTGCAGCCGCCTGTACCTGACTTCAATGGTGCCAGCTGTGCCACCATTTCCAGGACATTACCTGCCTGACTCTAGCATTTCAGAGGTCTCACCTCTCCATCTGAAGGTTCAGCTCTGCAAGCACTTGTCCAACAATTTATCCTATGACTCCTAACTACTGAGCAGTACACACTCAGGGCACTGGGGGTGTGTGTGCAATCTTGCCCCCCGCCAAGTCCACTGCCCCATGCCATAGACTGGCAAAAACGCTTAACAACATGTAGGCTGTTGATCTTGTACTTTGAATTGATACTGCTAATTTGCTTGAGTTCACTGTTGACTGGACAGTCAATAAATAAACAATAAGAAAGGGCTGGAAAATCATGCCACGATGGTACTTTAGAAAAATGATGAAATGGGCAACATTTATCTGCTCTGTGGCTTATCCTGCTTTTTGCATTGTGCCTTCATGAGCCCAGTGACCTATCACTTGCCCTTGGCCATGGTACCAACATTTACTTGCAGAGACTTCATTCGCCTCCAGGCATAAACAATTCAAAGTGCTCATCCTGGGAGGTGCCACCTGTTTGAACTGTAACTGGAGCCTTGTAGTCAGGGATCAATGGAAGGACTGCAGGCATCCTCAGGCAAGGGGGAACTTGCTTAGCCCCCTGAAATCACTCTGAGCTATTAGGCTCATCCTTGTGTGGATATTTTTGTTATTCCCTAATGGATGATTTTTTTTGCAGAAAGATCCAGGGTGGGAAGCTCGGAGCCCCGCTGGCTGAAAGAGTTCCTGTGCCAGCTGATAAGGGTGTCTGTCAGTTTGCAAAGAGAAGGGTGCTCCATAACCTGACCTCACTCTTCTCCTCTTACCTCCGGGGCTGCTCCCTTCTGGGGCGCCTCTCTTTCCCCTCCAACAATGGCTGCTTTCAGCCCTGCCCTCCTCTTCACCATGCCTGTCTTTATGGCTCGTCCATTCTCATGCTTTCATTAGCACCTCTTAGCAGATGATGTGCAAATCAAGCTTTGCAGCCATGACCCTTTCCTGTGCCCCAGACTGCATTTCCAACCGTTGACAGGACATCTCCACTCACACCCTGAAGCCCCCCAGCCTCACTGCGCCTGAAGCGCCCTCTCCACCTGCTCACTCCTTTCAAGACATGCAGGTGCCTCAGCCACACGTCCATGTCCATTAGGGTTGCTGCCAGGCTTTCCAGAATTCTTGGTTAGAAACTTTGGAGTCAGCTATCAAAAGTCTATTGAATGCCTGCTGTGTGTCAGGCAGCACGCTTAGGCTTGGGATAGAGAGATGAATGCAAGTCACTGAGAGAACTTAAGTCACCCAGTCTAGGGAAGGAAGAGATATAACCACGTGGAGTCACTAGAGAGAGGTGTGCAGGGTGCTGAGCTTTCAATGCAACAGCATTCAAAGGCTGATTCTTGAGGAAAATCCCAGTCTTGGCTGGCCTTGACTTTCCTCCCCATCTCCACTGCTGTCGTCTTTGTTCAATCCCACATCACTCATGCCTAGATTACTGTTGACTCTCCTCTCCGTCTCCCCTGACTGTGAATTTTTCTCCATTACAGGCTAATTTTCCCAAATTTCTACCATCAACAGTTTACTCCAATTCTCAAAAAGAAGAAAAAAAAATCCACCCCGGTGCCCCATCCATTCCCTGTAGCCTTATTTCAGCCCAGTGGTTTAGTGTGTGGGCTCTGGGGTCAGGCTCACTGGGCTGGAATTTTAGCTCTGCTGCGGAATTGGCTGTGGATCCCTGGTACTTTACCTTCCAGTGACCGTTTCCTCATCTGTCAAATGGGGATAATAATAATGCCTACCTTATAGAGTTATAAGGACAGAATGAGTTTATATAGGCAAAACGTACAGTAAGCACTAAATGGTAGCTTAGTATTACTCCTTTCCACTGTTCCAGGTTAAGGGCCCCTTGCTCTGCAGAGGCCTCCAAATGGGCCTGGGGGATTTCAGTCTCTGTCTCCCAAGATGACACCCGTATCTGAGACACCAGGCTTTTCTGGTGATGCTGCTCCTGCCCATGTACCAGACCCAGCTCAGTTCCCTGAAGCTGAAGGTCATGTCGTCAGCTTCCTCAGCTCCCAGTGATCTCTGTCACCTGGGCTTGGATCACAAATAGAATAGAGGCCCTTAAATACAGTTCTTTGTAGACTTCCCCTAAATATACTACCCTTCCTTCCAGCAAGCAGAAGGTTAAAACAGGCAGCATTTAACATGAAAAACAGGGTTACCTCCTGGGTAGATCATGGGAACAACCTTCTAGCTGCCATTTGTACCCTCTCTGCTTGGAGGTTGGCAGTGTTTTTCTGTACAGGGCAGATACCAGCTATGTTAGACTTTGAGGGCCACGTGCCGACAACTTGACACTCAAATCCTGTACTCTGCTGGTGTCCTGAAAAAGCAGCCAGAGCTGATTGGTGATTGTGTTCAGATACATCTTTTTCTATAAAAGCAGGGTGTGAGCCTGACTCGGCCCCGGGCTATAGTTTGCCAACGCTCTCCTCCAGCAGAGAGTCAGTCTGCTAGCAAACCCTGCGGCCCAGCAGGCCTCCCTGGACTTTCTTCCCAGGACCAGATGATTATTTGGTCTCTAGTCAGCCTTGGGGGTGCTAGAGCAACCCCGCTCCTTCTGACAGCTTTGTTCCTGAGATGAGCCTGAGCGGGGAGGATTGGAGCTGGGGGGTGGGGGAGGGTGTGGGATGGGGGGAGGGGTTTGGGGTGGTACAGACATTTCAGCAAGAGGGAACCAGGGCCTCTTCTTATCTCCTTTTCCCTCCCTAACCCTCGGTCCGTGGTCCATTCATGCTGTCCTCAGCCCTGGGCACAGAGGTCGATAAATACACATTCTATAACTACCTCAGATTTTTATTACTAAAAAAGGAAATTAAAAGTCTCTTCTGTTGTAGATAATATGGAGTCCACTACACAAACTGACAATAGCCAGGAAATTGGAAACTTAGGGCTCCAAGCTCCCCCACCGAAGTGTCTTTGGCCTGTCACCTCTCCAGGCTGGGCTGGCTTCTGAGCATGGTGGTGTGCCCTTGACTCTGCCGGCAGTGGTCCCAGAGCTTCTCTGTGGGCCAAGCTGCTTTGCCCAGTACTGATTTGCCATTTGTGAGGACCCCTGTGCCCTGGACCCCTTCTCCCCCTTGCCTTCCTAGAGACTTCGTGGGGAAGGCATTGACTCCCCAAAGAAAGTCCCAGCCGCTAAGCCCTGGTCACTCTCTTTTAATGGAATCTTCCTTAAGGGAGATAGAAACAGCCCCCGGGGGACTGCCCTGCTTACATTCTCCACCACCCCTTGGGTTGTCATCAGGGGATTAATTATAATTTAAATTGATGGGTACTTGAGAGAAGGTGAACTGTTTGCCCTCCCCTAGCACTTGACATTTCGAACATTGGACAAGGAAAGGTGACTCTGTTTATTTATTGTGCTATTATGGCCTAATGCTAAAAGGGGTTCCTGACAAACACTTAAAAAAAAACCCCTCCTTTGGGGGATTAAATCTTTAAGCACAAATTGCGTTGTTACTGGTCAGTATTTGAGAAAAAAACTCATGGAAAGCTATATTCATTTGCTATTGCCTACATTTTTCTCTATCTCACTGGGTATGCGGAAAGTAAGCGCCTTCTCCAGTATTTCCGACATCTGGTCTTAATATTCGCAAGTCTTTGTTTCATGTACTTTTGATAGACAACATTTTTTTTTGTGTGTAGAGCATTTTGTTATTAGACTCTATGAGATGTTGATATTAATCTGAGCTGCCCTGATCTTCATGGAACACAGGCCAGTCTGGAACTTTCTTTGGGTGCATCTTGGGAGAGTATTTTGGGGATTATGCAATATATTCTGACATGCTTCCAAGGGCATCTAACTTTGTTTTGAGGAAACGTTGTGTGTGCTTTTAACCCAGAGGCCCCATGACAGATTTGCTGCTCACTTCAAATTCCCACAACCAGAATTTTGGGTGCTGTTACACAGGAACATTGGCAGGTTAAAGGTCAGAGGCCAGGATTTGCCTCTGCCACTTAGTATTCCGGAACCAAAGGAATAGAAGGACTTTGTGTATTTGTGTACAGAGTGGGGACTTGTATTTTGAGGGGGACTTTAACACTTTCTGATCTGAATGGACTTAAAAACTGAGGCCTCTTTCCTGAGAGTCCATTTTCCAGCAGGCCAAGCTCAGAAGATGAGCTGTTCTCTGGACTTGGCCAGAGGCCCGTTTGCGAATGGGCGAAAACAAGCCAGTTGTCTGTTGAGTGACGCCCACTGTCGCTGTCAGCAGCTTTAAGGAACAAAAATGCTCTCATGAAAGTAAAATCTAGGTTGTTGAATACGTAGGGTGGTGGTGCCATTTCTGTGGAAGAGCTGGGGCTGAGGGCACGTGGTGAAGCTGAGGCAAGGTGACCTGGCAGTTGTTAGCATCCCAGACCTGGTCCTTCTGGGACTTGGCCACGGTCACAGCAAGTCAGTGTTAAGAGCAAGACAAAGTTATGGGACTGGGGCCGAGTGTCCCACACTGATGGTCACCTGGGGATGAACCAGACTCCTTTCCCTTGATTGGAAATGCTGATTTCCATTTATACATATTTCACACATTTTTCTTTTAAATGTAGGAAGCACCAGTAAAACTAACATGGCCTCTATAGACTAACGGAGAGGAACTAAAGCCGGGACATGAAGAACCTTAGGGATATAGTGAGGTGTGACCTTCTGCAGAGTGCCCCGTTCCCCCCACCTCCCATGCCTCCTTCTCAATCCTCTTTCCACAGCACCTGCTTCACTCCAGGAGAATGCCACGGGCTTTTAACAAAAATGTTAAAAAATCCTCTACAAGTCTGCTTTGAAGTGAACTTCATTACCGTGTGGTTGATTCACAGAAGCTCTCCTCCTAAGTTCACTGAAGAAGAAAATTAAATAGAAATGCACACTATACAGTAGACACTTACTGTCCTGTCTAATAAATGAAGGTAGGATTAGAAACCTTGGATGAGAAAAACCCCAGAGCATTCCAGCCAAAGGTGAGCAGGGCCTCAAAAGAGAAAATGATCTTTTAATTCCCAGGAAGAACATTCATTTTGGCAACCAAGTACAAAGACTTATAAGGTTACCCGCTGCTCTGAGTCATGGAGGCAGCTTGTTTAGAGTCTACTTATTGATAGAAGGATCTCCAGGATGCACTGTTCAGAGAAAAGAGCAAGGTGGAAAATGGTGTACACAGTACGCTATAGATGGTTTAAAAAATGAAGAATATCTGTATCTGTATGTATAGATTATATCTAGAAGGATATACAAAAGCTGGCAAGATTGCATTCAGCAAAGTAAGGCCCAGAGCAGGACTTGCTCTTCACTGTAGAACCTTCTGTATCTTTTGAAATATAGATTATGTATATGCGTTACCTATTACCCTCAAAATAATTCATTAATACCAATTAATGAAAAAAAACCCAACTACTTACTGAGCCCTCTTTCTCCTCTGCATAGTCTTTTGGAACCCAACTTTACAAAGGAAAATAAAATTTACCAACCCAACTTATGGAAACAAGTTTTCTTACCCCAGGCACTTTCCATCCCCTTGGCAGGCCAACCAACAGAATCCCCTAATACTGTGATTTATAATAAAGAAGTAAAATCTTTCAACCCTTCACCTCTGTGCGCTTTTATTTTACCAATCATGCCACACACAGAAAACTGAACAGGATGCTAGACATCAAAAACAGTTTTGCATTTAGGCCGATGACCTCTAATGTTTACAAACAGATGCCTCTCCATGTGGAAAGGAGAAGTGCTCGACTGCTTGGGTTCCCCTGCAGAAGGATAAGCTTATTTCCAAAGACTGTACTCAGAGGTAAGGGAAAGGTGTCTATATAGTTAGTGATAAAACAAATAAAATCGACTTTCTACAAATGTCACACCGGAGAAGGAAAATGAGAATAAGGGAGAAACAAGTACCCACAACCCGTTAACTGGAGTATGTATGTCATCTGACTCAGATCTTCTCAAAGGCCATAATGTCTAGGTCCTTTTTTAGTGGCATATCTTTGTCATTAACAAAATAATAACTTTGGAGGGAAAATCCACAATGATTTCATCACAGAATTTAAGTTGCTTGGTGATTGTCTCTCTTTCTTCCACAGATCCATAGAGCCCTCCAGGGAATGAAGCGGAACAAGCATATTTCCTAAGGTTGGGGATTTTGGGGTCTGGTTTGGATCTATAGAGTCATGAGGGTCAGGAAGTAGGGACCGGAGGATGTGGATGGCCCCAGTGTCCATTCCCGTCCTGCCATTTGGTAGCCGTGTAGTTTTAGACAAGCCTCACGATGTTCCTGAATTTTAGTTTTCACATCTGTAACAACCTGGAAGGGCTGTTATGAAGGCTGACTGCGAAGTGTTCAGCAGTGAGAAAGGTGGGTGCTTTTCCCTTTGCAAAGACCCCTGAGATGGGAACCACTCCTCCCACAAGGGCGCAGCCCCATTCTCGTTTTACAAACTGCCTGGCTAAGTGTCCCGGGATTCTGACCTGTGGAAATCGAGGAGTGCTTGTTTGGAGGTCCCTGATGCGCTACAGACGGCATTACCTGTTAGAGACGGAGCCTTCTCAAGAGAAACCTGAATTTCCTTTACTTCAAGAAATGCTATCTCACAGTCCCTCAGTAGATGTCAGCAGTACAGCAAACATCCCTGTGCCACAGCAGAAGCGGGTTGGCTTTTTAAACAACTTTTCCGATTAAAAAATAAAAAAAAACCCCGAACGCTCCCCTTTGCAACTCCTTTCAGAAGTCCCGGAACCAAAAAGGTGAGATCTACTGGCCTTAAAGAAGATTCCTGAGAGGTTTACGAAGGGCACATTTACATTTGAAAGACAGCCTTTTATTCTCAGTAATGAAAACATTGTCTCAGAGATGGGTAGGGATTAGAGCAACCTTTTTAGAATTTTCTGCAAGTTTATCTTGCATTTACCCTCCAGGCAAGAGTGAAATAATAGAAGATGTCCAATATTTTGCTTCTTCCTGTGAAGTAAATCAAAACCGTGGGAATGTTTTCCCCTAATTTAATTTAGGGCTGTCTCCTCGAATCTATCTTTCATTGTATTCAATTAACCCTCTGATTGCGACCACAGACAACTACAATGAGGTCAAAGAATAAGACAGAGTTTTCAGGAAAAAAAAAGGGATGATTGGAGTTTGTGGCCAAATAATATCTGGATGTGGATATTGACCCAGGGTTTTGCTTATGATATTTAATCTATAAGCTGACTCTCGTTCTCAATCCCTTCTGCATTCTTGCCCACCCCACCCCCAGGTATGGCCTGAGCCAGATCAGTACCGCAAGGATGTGGGAATGTCTCTATTCCATACTTTTTGCCCCTCGCAGTCTGTAATTTTGCTTCCAAACTTGGCTTCACATGAGCTCGGTTCTTGGATTTTATGTTTCCCTTGCTGCTGCTCCTCACAGCTTTCCACTGAGGCTTTAAGCCTACAGTGGTTTCCTGCCATTCCTACCTGCGTTTTGGTTTGTGGGAATAGATCTTGCCCAAGGTCTAAAAATTTACAGCTATGGTCTTTAGGTAATGAGCTCTTTGCCATGAGGAGTATTTATTCAGAGGTTCTCAATCATCCAGCACATGGAGATCATCTGAGAAGGAAATGACTAGGGTGACCAATCATCCCAGTTTTCCAGAGACAGTCCCAAGTCTAGCACCCAAAGGTCTTAACCCCCAGGGAACCCTTTTGTTCAGGGCAAATCCAGATGCTTGGTCATCTGACTGATGCTAGGTTCCACTCTCAGAGATTCTGATTTAAATGAGCCTTAGGATTTAAACAAACAAACAAACAAATAAGCAAACAAAACCTTCCCAATTGAGTCTACTGTGAAGCCAAGGCTTAAATCCATTGACCATGAGGCCAAATGATCACGTTCGGAAATGCTGTAGAGGGGGCTCCTAGGTAAGCTGTACAGAGAAGTGGCTTTGCAGGTTTTCTGTGATGGACAAAGCTTTGACTTGGGCATATGGCCTGGTTTCCAAAGCAAGGCATGTTTCTCATGTATAGGAAGGCCTGGGGCTGGGCTTAGGCTGAAGTGAGTGGGGCATTTGCCTTGTGTACGAGATTTAGGGGGACACCTCACCTCAAACCACAGTCATCAGCCTAACTACTATTTTAATATTTTTAAAAGTTAATGCAAACAATTCATGCTGAACTATTAAACCTTTTATTAAAGACAAGATCAGTATCAGCGCCATGAGGAACCATATTGGAGCCAGAGGTAAAAGGAAAATCAGGAATCCCCATCTTGTTTTTACTTACAAATTTGATGTTTTACTCCTCATGGATTTTTTTCATTAATTTGGATTTTTTGATGTTGCATTGAACTATTACGTGTCTTGATGACTGACTGTGTTTTGGTGCCCCCTTCAATTTTGTCAGAGGAGGGTGCCTCACTCACGTTACCCTAGCCCTGGCCCCAGAAAGGACACAATTCCAGATTCATCCAAGCCAGAGAGGGCCCCTGGGGATCCTCGGAGGCCCACTGGTTCCCAAATGGGCAGTGTTTTCCCCTGCACTGTCTTCAGAAGGGAGTAGCCTTCCTAGAAGAAGGAGCGGGGAGATGGGTGGGTCTGAGTGGGACAGACAAAGGCCTTGGAAGGAAGCTGGACATGGGGGCCCTCAGCACTGGAACCATGGCAGGACACAGTGGACGGGATGTTTGGAATACCCATTGGAGGAGCTGCTGAGTTACTTACAGGCTTCAGCTGACTTAGACTCTTACAGCCTTTTTGGGTAGAAACCAAGAGCAAGCTATGTTCCTTCATTTCCAGTATTAAAATTAAGCAAAACCAGACTCCCTTCCTCCTTTATTTTTTTGTTAAGCAGGATGGAGAATAGACAGTGCAAAAACTGTCTTAGGCAGGCTTTGGGGGAAGTAGGAGACAGAGGGCTAATCCTGTCCAGAGCTGGACAATTACCCAGATGGCATGCTCCTGGGCCCAGGGCCCGGACTGGCAGTGCCACTGGCAGGAAAGAAAGGCTTCATCGGCCCATGGTGCTGGGGCCTCTTTTGACTAAGTGACTCTACTGTGAGGATCACCTCCTTCCCTTCAGCTTTTCAACTAGCTTGGATCAGGAACCTCAAAATGTAGAATAGATCTTTTCTTACTAAAAAGGTAGGAGTGGACAAAATGTTGTGACTTGTGCAACATGGTTTAATGACATAGGGTGAGGCTGAATTTAGAAGACCTGATTCCCATCCCAATCCTACCCTGGCCAGTTGGGGGACCTCGAACAAGTCACTGAGCCCCTTTGGAAATTATTCCCAGCCTGTAAATTAGAGAGACTGGAATTTACTCTGCTGGCCCTAAAGATATTCATGAGACTTGCCTGACTTAATATTGGTCAAAGTGCTGTAAAGGTATGAGTCTCCAGAAACAGAAAGCATGATTATAGTTGTGGTTGTTATATTATTTATTCCCTTCTCAGAGTCTGTATCCTCTTACTATTAAGCTTGCTCACCTAATTAATTAATTAATTCAATATGTATCTTGGAGACTGCCATGTGCAAGGCTCTGTGCTGTGAAGCAGATAAAGCATTTGCCCACCAAGGGCCTGGTAGAAGACAAAACGAATATATAGAAAACTATGAGAAGGGCCGCTAATATGAGAGAGGCAAGAGGGAGGATTCATGTGTAGGTAATGTTGGGATGAGGAATAAGGAAGTTTGGACTTTCGGGAAATTCCCCAGTAGGTAGTCCAGTGGTTAGGACTTGGTGCTCTCATCACTGTGGCCCTCAGTCCTTGTTCTGGGAACCGAGATCCCACATCAAGACACTGCATGCCATGGCCAAATAAACAAATAAATAAATGTAACGAAAAATTGGACTTTTGCGGAGTGAGCTGGAGGGATGGGCAGGCATTCCAGCGGGAGGTTTGGAGCCTGGCAACTTGTTGGTACATGGGAAAAATGGAGGTATTTCTTTAGCTGGACTGTGGAATGTGAAGGCAAGAGTGGGCAAAGGTTAGAAAGATGTGTAGGGGCCAGACTGGTGGGGGTGGGGAAGGAGGACGTACATTGGGGAAGTTTGTCCCCTTGCAGGGAAGCAGCACGATCAGATGTACAGGTAAAATCGGCTGTGGGCAGAACACAGGCCCTTGGCTGTCTTGTCTAAGCCCCAGGTATCCCTGTTTCCCTTCCTTTTCCTTATAGCACTCACTGGTGGATGCTGACAGGCAGGGGCGCTTCCAGGGAAGGCAGCCGA
Organism: Catagonus wagneri; assembly: GCA_004024745.2. NCBI lineage: Eukaryota > Metazoa > Chordata > Mammalia > Artiodactyla > Tayassuidae > Catagonus > Catagonus wagneri. The sequence goes on from PVHT020000003.1 coordinate 281,863, forward strand.
CCAACCTCAGGGAAGAAGACCTTTCATCATGCCTCCCCAGGGCCTTGGGAAGTCAGAAATTGAACACATCAGTAAGTTTATGTTGAGCACCCTTTCTATTCCAGGTCCTGGGCCGGGCTCGAGATTCAACTACGAATGAGATTTAGTTCCTGACCCCACGTCCAGTGGGAGAAAGAGTTGAGTGCAGTACAGCGTGGTTACTGCCACCAGTGTGGGAGCAGGGCTGGTCCCTAACCAGAGCTGGGGGAAAAGCCCAGGAAGGACTTGGAAGGAGGGATGACCCAGCTGAGAGCTAGTAGATGAGTAGGCTTGTCCAGGTGAGGTAGTGGGGGAGGAAAGGACAGGCTGAGGGGGGACCAGCAGTGTCATCCAGGTGGTGAGAGGGCAGGCTGTGACAGAACCTGCAAGACACAGAGTAGAGCTGGAGGCCAGCCTCCAGGAACCAGTGCCAAGCCCTGTAATCAGGCCAAGAAGATAACTTTCTCCTGAGGGCACGGGGCCCGCTGGTGGGTTTGAGCCTGGGAGAGACCTGGTCAGATTGGCCTTTTGGAAAGGGTGCTCTAGGCAGGGTGAGGAGAGTCTGGCTTTCGGAAAGTGGCTGAAGCCAGCAGGGTTTCCAGGCCAGCATTGCTGGAGCTCGATTCCAGGTACGACCAACAGGACTGTGTTTAAGGTTGGGAGTGAGGCCGAGGGAAAAGTCAGAGACTGACACCTCAGTTTAATCTTAGACCCGAGCTAAAATGTTTTCTTTGAGGATTTTAGATCAGCTTTAAAAAAGGCCATTGTTCTAAACCTACTAAGTCTTCAGATACACCCACCCGACATGACTGTCCTCCCCCACCACATACATTGGGATTGTGCTACTTGCCGGCTCTGGTGTTGGACCCAATCACACTGCCATGTTAATGCTGTGACAGGGACACCTCAGAGTAGTTCCCGCCCACCTCCTTGTGCTGATGGAATAGCTGAATTCCTTCCAGTACAAGAGGTGCATTTAAAGTCACAGACCTCAAAGGCAGGCGAAACTGAGTGGTTGGGGCTGGATGTGTTCACTTGCTGAGGCGTGGGGGCACCTGATCTGCCCCTGGCCTGCTGCCCAACCACCCTGTCCCAAGAGGTGTCTCTTTGTATCAGAAGTAATTTCAGACATTCTTCACAGAACTAGAACAAACAATCCAAAATTTTATATGGAACCACAAGAGACCCAGAATCACCAAAGCAATTCTAAAGAACAAAAACCAAGCAGGAGGCATAACTCTCCCAGATTTCAGGCAATATCACAGGGCCACAGTAATCAAGACAGTGTGGAACTGGTACCAAAACAGACATACGGACCAATGGAACAGAATAGAGAACCCAGAAATAAACCCAGATGCCTACGGTCAACTGATTTTTGACAAAGAAGGCAAGAACATAAAATGGGAAAAAGACGGTCTTTTCAGTAAGCATTGCTGGTAAACCTGGACAGCTGCATGCAAATCAGTGAAACTAGAACACACTCTTACACCATGCACAAAAATAAACTCTAAATGGCTTAAAGACTTAAATATAAGGCAAGATACCATTAAACTCCTGGAAGAAAACATAGGTAAAACATTCTCTGACATCAGCCTTACAAATGTTTTCTCAGGTCAGTCTCCCAAAGCAACAGAAATAAAAGCAAACATCAACCAATGGGACCTAATCAAGCTGACAAGCTTTTGCACAGCAAAGGAAACCAAAAAGAAAACTAAAAGGCAACTTACAGAATGGGAGAAAATAGTGTCAAATGATGCAACTGACAAGGGCCTAATCTCAAAAATATATAAGCAACTAATGCAGCTCAACAGCAAAAAAAAAAAAAAAAAAAAAAAAAAAAAAAACC
>PVHT020000004.1:0-19484 GCA_004024745.2 Catagonus wagneri
CATTTTTACAATATTAATTTTTCCGGCCCATGAGCATGGAATATCTTTCCATTTCTTTGTATCTTCTTTGATCTCCTTGATTAATGTTTTGTAGTTCTCTGCATAGAAGTCTTTCACCTCCTTGGTCAGGTTTATTCCCAGGTATTTGATTTTTTGGGGTGCTGTTTTAAAAGGTAAAATATTTTGGTATTCTTTTTCTTTTTCTAATATTTCATCATTAGTATATAGAAATGCGATTGATTTCTGAAGATTAACCTTATATCCTGCTACTTTGCTGAATTTGTTGATCAGTTCAAGTAATTCTGGAGTTGAGTCTTTGGGGTTTTCTATATATAGTATCATGTCATCTGCATACAGTGACAGTTTTACCTCTTCTTTTCCTATTTGGATGCCTTTGATTTCTTCTGTTTGTCTGATTGCTGTAGCTAGGACCTCTAATACTATGTTGAATAACAGTGGCGAGAGTGGACATCCTTGTCTTGTTTCCGACTTTAGTGGGAAGGCTTTCAGCTTTTCTCCATTGAGTATTATGCTTGCCGTGGGTTTTTCATATATGGCCTTTATTATGTTAAGGAATGTTCCCTGTATTCCCACTTTGGTAAGAGTTTTGATCGTGAATGGATGTTGGACTTTGTCAAATGCTTTTTCTGCATCTATTGAGATAATCATGTGGTTTTTAACTTTTCTTTTGTTTATGTGGTTTATGACGTTGATTGATTTGCGTACATTGAACCATCCTTGTGCACCTGGGATGAATCCCACCTGATCATGGTTTATGATTTTTTTGATATGCTGTTGGATTCGGTTCGCTAAATTTTGTTGAGAATTTTTGCATCTATATTCATCAAAGATATTGGCCTATAGTACTCTTTTTTTGTGGTGCCTTTGTCTGTTTTTGGAATTAAGGTGATGTTGGCATCATAGAATGTCTTTGGGAGTGTTCCTTCTTCTTCAACTGTTTGGAAGAGCTTAAGAAGGATGGGTATGAGTTCCTCTTTGTATGTTTGGTAGAATTCACCTGTGAAGCCATCTGGTCCTGGACTTTTATTTGATGACATACTCAATTTCATTTCTAGTGATTGGTCTGTTCAGTTGATTTATTTCTTCTTGATTCAGTTTTGGGAGGGTGTAGGTCTCTAAAAATTTGTCCATTTCTTCTAGATTATCAAATGTGTTGGAATATAATTGTTTATAATATTCTGTCATGGTTTTTTGTATTTCTGTAATATCTGTTGTAATATCCCCTTTTTCATTTCTTATTTTATTTGGGTTTTTTCTCTCCTCTTCTTGATGAGTCTTGCCAGAGGTTTGTCAATCTTGTTTACCTTTTCAAAGAACCAGCTCTTGGATTTATTAATTTTTTTCTATTGTTTTTTGAATTTCTGTTTGATTGATTTCCTCTCTGACCTTAACGCTTTCCTTCCTTCTGCTGACTTTAGGGTGTTTTTGTTCTTCGTTTTCTAATTCATTTAAGTGATGGGTTAGGTTATCGATTTGAGATTTTTCTTCTTTTTTGAGGAAGGGACCATGGTACTTTTTTTAATAGCTGCAGCCATCACAATACGGAAGTTCCTGGGCCATGGACTGAAACTGAGCCACAGGTGCAACCCACTGCACCTGGCCAGGTATCAAACCTGCACCTCCACAGTGACCCCATCTGCTGAAGTTTACATTCTTACCTTACTGCACCATGGCAGGAACTCCAACCAAAGGCTTTTGAATACATACTTCAGAGTATATACCTTACTTTGGAGAAATGTATAGGGTATCTGATATCCATAATCATGAGTATCTTCTCTCTGATGTTTGCCATACTTTTGTTTGATCTTCAATATTTCTAGAAGTCTTGAAATCTAGGTTGTGTTTTCAAATGCTTTCTAGATATTTCTCAGGGAATAGCACTGCTTTTTCTATTTTGAAATCTGCTTATTGGTTTGGGCTAATTCCTTTCATCATTTACTCTCACTACATTTAAAAGGGAAGTCTGCTTTGATCTTAATTTATTTTCGCACGTATTCTGACATTTTTAAGATGGGAGAAGATGGGAGGGACAAAGTGCTAGGGGTCTGGGGGCATCTCAGCCAAAAGTAGGATAAAAGCATGGAGTGATGGAGGAAGTCAGTGAGTGAGAGGTGTGGCCTGGGGAGTGGGAAAATCATCACCCAGACACCTAGGAAATTACCATGGGGCTTTGAACACAGGTAGTTTAAAACATTCGTATTGAATAAGTACACTGAGTAGAATAAAACTTCCACTTCTGGGACATTTGCTTATAGAGGCTCATGGAGCCAGAAGCTGGAAACAATGGGACAGCTGTTACTGAATTAATTCTACTGGGCCTCGTGGAAACAGAAACACTGCAGCCTGTGGTCTTTGTACTCTTCCTCTTTGCCTACCTGCTCACGGTCGGGGGCAACCTCAGCATCCTGGCAGCCATCTTGGGGGAGCCCAAACTCCACACCCCCATGTACTTCTTCCTGGGGAACCTGTCAGTGCTGGACATTGGATGTATCACTGTCACTGTTCCTGCAATGTTGGTTCGTCTCCTGTCCCGTAAGCGTATAATTTCCTATGAAGCTTGCCTCTCCCAGCTCTTCTTCTTCTGCCTTCTAGCTGGGATGGACTGCTTCCTGTTGACAGCCATGGCCTATGACCGATTCTTGGCCATCTGCCGACCTCTTACCTACAGCACCCGCATGAGTCAGATGGTCCAATGGATACTGGTGGCTGTGTCCTGGGCTTTTGCCTTCACCAATGCACTGACCAACACTATTGCCCTAACTACTCTTAACTTCTGTGGTCCCAATGAGGTCAATCACTTCTACTGTGATCTTCCACAGCTCTTCCAGCTCTCCTGCTCCAGCACCCAACTCAATGAGCTGCTGCTTTTTGCTGGGGGTTTTATCATGGCAGGTGCACCTTTGGTTCTCATCATCACCTCCTACATCCATGTGTTAGCTGCAGTCCTACAGATCCGTTCAGCAGAGGGCAGGAAGAAGGCCTTCTCCACGTGTGGATCCCACCTCACTGTGGTTTGCCTCTTCTATGGAACTGGTATCTTCAACTACATGCGTCTAGGTTCAGAGGAAGCTTCGGACAAGGATAAAGGGGTTAGGGGTTGGAGTTTTCAACACAGTTATCAACCCCATGCTGAACCCTCTTACCTACAGCCTTAGAAACCCTGACGTTCAGGGTGCCCTGTGGCGGGTACTTGTGGGGAGGCGGTCACTGGCCTGAGAGATGGGAGGGTCCCTCCTTTCCTGCCTTTTCTGGGACAAATTTCCCATGATGGCAGTGACCTGGAAAAATGGTCCATAACCATTTTTCTATCTTCTGGTGCCTAAAGATTTGTGTGATATGCTTGTCCTGCAAAAAATCCCTATATCATTCTTTCATTTATTCATAAAATAGATATTTATTGAATTGCTCCTATGACCCAGACACTCTTCTAGGGCACTGGTAAACAAAACAGAGAGAAGTCTCTGCACTCATGCAGCTCACATTCTAATAAAAGGAGGCAAAAAATGAAGTAAACAAGCATCATATATGGTATATCACATAGTGATAAGTGCTGTAGAAAAAAAAGTAAGATGGGGGATATGGAGTTAGGGTCTGAGAGCACGATCCTAGGGCAAGTGACTACCTTGGTTTTGGCTGTGCTCAGTTTCCAGATAAAGTTGATGATTTAGAAATCTTGTAGGTCTGGATAGCAGTGTCCTACGGAGATGGGCTAGTTGGTTAATCACAGCCTAAGTAACCAAGAAGTTTTCCTCTCTTGGGGCCGTCAGAGTCCCTCTAGTTGAGAGTGCAGTGTTGACTTAAATCATGGGCCCAGTGACAAGGATTATTCTACTCTACTGTTCATCTTTGCCTCCAAGAAATTCACTTCCTTCCCTTCACTACCTGTCTGGATTTTTTCAATCTGTATCAGGCAAAACAGGCTAGGTTACATTGTGTAATGAAAAGCCCCTAAAATCCCAGCGGTTTACAAGAGCAAAGGTTAATTTCATATTCATGTGACCTCAATTATTTGACGGACCTAAGAAGAATTACTACGTTTTAGATTATCTTTTTTCTTACTGTGAGGATGAGAGTAACAACTTCCAAGCTCTCTATGTGTTGAAGTGGAAACCAGAAGTTTACATTTGATTTGATAATTACTTGTGATGGACATTTATGATCTTTTTTTTTTTTTACTATCAAAACAACTTATTATCAATTACACTAAAATAAAATCATTACATTTTATAAATATACTCTCATAGTAATCTGTATAATACTAAGTAACTCTATTCAAAACTTTTGCTATTCAATAAATTGAGGCCATATTGCAGTGTTAAAAATCAGGCTGGCGTTTCATATTTGGCCTTTCTATTAACTAAGTGACATTAGTTAAAGTACTTCTTTATATTATCATAATCATGTAAGGTAGACATGTTTTTATCACTTATATTACTTTATAGTTGGAGAAACTGAAGAATATGATCTTTCTGATAGACCTTTCTAACAAATGCCAGTTTCCATCTGGCATCCAGGTGGTTCCAGGGAGAGTGGTTCCACTTATGACTGCAGAGTGGAGGTACCAGCACGGCTCACTGGCCTGGCCCCAGCGATGGGTCTTCATGGGCACGTGACCCAAGTTAGTCTAACAAGAGTCCTTCTACCAGCACATCTCTGCTGCATTTCCATGACAGAATCCCACCCTACATAAAATGGTTTGAATGACTATCTTTGCAATTATCCCAAGGCTACATAGCTAGCAACATTCTAGGTTTACAGGTCAGAAGTTAATTCATTACAAAGAATGGATACTTTAGGTTACTAGAACTTAATTCCCTTTAGAAACCCTGAGACAGAAGGGCCACTCTAGACTTTTGCTTCAGGTTAAGCAAAGAAACATTCTTGCTCTCAGGAGTCTGAGAGACACTCAAGAGCTGCCTGGGGGGGCGAAAACCCAGGAGAGAAAGGAATCCCAAAGAGCATGTGTTGGCAATTGCACTGCTTTCCTCTACAAGGCATATGGTAATTCCAGCACAGGGACAGAGAGGCTGAGAGGGGAAGGTGCAGCCAAGAGGCTAAGAAGTGAGCAGAGATGTTAGCAGGCTTATGCAGCTGGAGACACAAAAACTGGAGTCAGGGTCCTGACAACGGGGAAAGGATGGTAAATACTCCAGGCTGTCAATGGGGACTCTTAACATGCTAAGTCCTAGAAGTAATGCATAACAAGAAATAGGCCAACCCTCACAAGCAGTGAAACTCTGCTTTGAATCAGTTCAACCCTAGACTGAATGAAAGTGATCTTCACCTATCCTTACTGCCTGCCAGAAGCAAAAATAAATCCTGTTTGGAGGAAGAAGGTATCATCTAAAGCAATGCCATGGTATAGAAACTTAACCTGAGACATATATATAATTTAAATTTTCCTAGTAGACACATTTTTTAAAAAACTGAAATTCATTTAAATGACGTACAAGAAGAACTTTTGTACAAGTTTTTCCTGAGTAGCAGGGACTGCGGGTCAGCACTGAGGCAGAGTGACTGTGCCCAGCAGAGCATCGGGACACGGGTGCCTCACTCCGGGCACCTGCAGTGGGGGTAGCACAAGTGTCTTCTCCAAATGTCTTACAGGCAGCGGGCCCCATAGAGAAGGCCAGAGCTCAAGACCATGAGTGGATGCATGCTAGAGAACATGAGAGACACTGCCCCCCTCCCCAGGCCACAACTGGGGAAGTCTGAGATGGTGGTACTGTGGTCCTATGGTCAGTTAAGTTGAAGGATTTGTTCCTACGAACCTCTACTATAACTATTAGTGGGACCTTATTTATTGCCAAGGCTGGTGGGGTTTGGTGGACATTGGGTTACACATATGTCTTTTTTTCATCATAGACATGAGCTCATTCTGAGCTGGCTCTATCCTATATCCCACTTGGATAATGCTTTGCACGTGGTGAAGGAAATTTGCAATCTCCACTTAAATGTACTTTCCAAAATTATCCTCATGTCAACCTCTGGAAGACTTTCCCCAAGAGGAGTCTTCCCAGAGCCCCATGCATGTCCTTGTTCCTCAGGCTGTAGATGAAAGGGTTCATCATGGGGGTCACCACCGCGTACATCACTGTGGCTACTGAGTCCTTCATGGAGTAGGTGTGGAGGGGCTGCAGGTATACCACGCAGAGAGTCCCATAGAAGAGGGAGACCACAGCCAAATGGGAGGCACAGGTGGAGAAGGCTTTGTACTTCCCAGAGGCTGAGGGTATTCGGAGGATGGCTCTGACAATCCGGACATAGGACATGACCATGAACCCTAAGGGGGTGAAGAAGATGAAGCAGCCTGTGGCAATAAGCACTGTGTGATTGACTTGAGTGTTGGAACAGGCCAGCCTCAGCAGAACGTACATCTCACAGAAGAGGTAGTGGATCTTTCGGGACCCACAGAAGGTCACCCTGGTCATGAGGAGCGTGTGGATGAGGCCATAGAGGACAGAGAGCGCCCAACACAAGATAAGGAGCGAAATACAGAGCCCAGGGCTCATGGCTGTGGTGTAGTGGAGGGGGCGGCAGATGGCCACATAGCGGTCATATGCCATTGTGGCCAGGATGAGGTTGTCCAGGGCCACCAAGGAGACCAGGAAGTAGAGCTGTGTCAGACAGCCTGCATATGAGATGGCTTTGTTCTGGGACTGAAGGTTCACCAGCATCTTGGGGATTGTGTTGGTGACAAAGAAGAGGTCAGTGAAGGAGAGGTTGGCCAGGAAGAAGTACATGGGAGTGTGCAGACGGGAGTCAGAGCTGACAGCCAGAATGATGAGCATGTTTCCCACCACCGTGACCAGGTACATGGACAAGAACATCCAAAACAGGACCCGCTGCTGCTCAGGATTCTCCGAGATCCCCAGGAGTAGCAACTCGGAGAGTCCACTCTGGTTGCCTCCATCCATTTCTCCAACTGCCTGCAACATCAGCACCAACAAACATTTGTTCCTAAGTTCCCCTCAATTAATCAAGGACATTCACATAAGCAAAATCAACTCTTTTCTTAGCATTTAAATATCTTGGACTAAAATTTTTTATAATATTTGTAATATAGATTAACAATAAAATAATAGGCACAAACACATAACATGGAAAAGTCTCTGCAATTTAATCATTCTAGCAACTTCTAATCTGACATATTCAATATTAGAGGAATAATGTCTATGTCATTTAAAATCCTACCATCTTACAATATCTTGAAGTGTTTTAATGATTAGTATATCATGATATTGAATAGATTTTTAAATTATATTTATAACAAGTGTATGCATTATAGGAAATGGCTATTGCACAACTGGACAAAAAAGAGTGGAGAGTAAATATATTGGAAAGGAGAAGGAAAATTAACATTATTTGTTGACAGGCTGCTCTATCTGGGAAATCTAAGACGATCAACTGAAATGCTATTCCAAATAAAAAGCAACCTCAGTAAAGTAGCAATCACACAATGGAATGACCCAAAACTAACAGTGCGTCCAGTAAGCCATATAGTGCAGCAATTAAGATTCAAGATGAAGATTTCAGATGCTGGAATTCATGTCTGAGCTCTGCCACTTGCTCTGAAACCTCAGACCAGTTTCCTGAGTTCTTTAAGACTTGCTTTCTTCTTGTAAAAAGTGAGTTGTAGCAAGGATAAAATTAAGCGATAGAGTGCTTAACACAAAGTGCTGGCATGTAGTGGGGCATTCAATAAATATTGCCTATTCCTGTTATAAACATTACAACAGGTAAATAATAAATAGTCAGCAGGTATAAATACAACGTGAACAATCACATTATCAACAAAATAATGTAAGCATCAAGATGTTAACAAGAATTAGGCAGGACCTTCCAATTCTCCATTTAAATAGTAAATGAATAGACTTACTAATTTCTAGATAGAAAGATATTGCCCAGATGTACAGTCTCCTGAATTAATCTAAAATTTATTTAACCTATCCAAAGTTTTGTTTTGGGGAAATAAAGACTATTCTAAGTTTCATCTAGAAATAAATATGAAAATAAACCAGGACAATGTTGAAAAGCATGTTAGAAAGGGAACACTTTATTCTGCCAAGTATGAAGGACTCTAAAACAGTGTGGTACTGGAGCTGGAGTTGACACATCAATAGAGCTGGAAATAACTTTATAAATGGAGACAAGTACATGCGAGATTGAGTAGATTATTATGGCAATACTTTGAACTGGCAGTTAAGGGTTGCATTATTAAATGGTGCTGGGACAGCTGTCTATTTAGGAGAAAACATTAGATCAATATTTCATATCTGACTAAAAATATTTCAAAAGTATTAACAATTAAAATGATTTATTGTGCCTTTTTCATTTGAAGTCTAATGTAGATAAAAAATTAAAAATAAAAAAGAGAATATAAAGACGAGATTTAATTCCACCATGTACAGACAGATAACCACCTTCACATTCTGAAGTCTTTTATGTTGAGACATAAAGGATGAAAAACGTTAGTCTTATGGGAGTCCTGAGCAAGGAGACTTGCAAACGGAGAGATGTGTGTGCAAAGGTGGAGAAGGACTTGCTATGTTTAAGGAACTTGCTATGTTTAGGGAACTAAATACGGGCCAGTGTAGCTGGACTGAGGAGGACAGTGGTGAGATAGGAGGTTATGCAGACCAGCAGGGTCCAGATCATGCATCTTGTTAGAGTTTTAAAAAATAACAAGCCTTAAAGGATTTTAAGCAAAAGAGAGTGTATGTATGCATGTATGTGTTTAGATAGATAGATAGATAGATAGATAGATAGATAGATAGATAGATAGATGGATAGATAGGGCAACTCTCCTATTTGTATTTTATAATGATATTTTAATAATCAACACCCTTAAATATAAAAATTTTTAAATATTCCATGAATTTTTTTCAAATAAAAATGGTTTTTTACTTTATTACAATCTATTGATTATAAAAAATCATTACGGAAAATTCAAGCAATACAGAAAAATAACAAGAATGTAAATTCCATTCCAGATTCTGTTATCATTTTGGTGAAATTCTTCCAGTTTTGTTTTCTCATTAAATCATTTTTATTTACTCAACAGTGTGCTGGAGATCATTCTATAAGTCAATATTTTCACCATTTTAAAAAGCTGCATACTATGAAATTTTATGATTGTATTATATATATATATTTTTTAATTGACAATCTGATGGCTATTTAGATTTTTTCCTGTTTTCCCTATTACCGACAATACTGCAGTGACTATCTTTATACCTATGTTTTTAGATGTATTTCTAGATTCGGAAAAGCATATACACTTTTCTTTTTCATATGTATTGCCAGAGTGTCCTCTCAGGAGATGGTTTCATCTTGTGCTCCCCAAATTAATGTCATGGAAAGTGTCAGGCTCATTTGTCCTTGTCAATCAGATCTGTGAAACACATTTTAATTTTCACTATTTTTTTTTGTCTTTTTTTTAGGGCCGCACTCGTGGCATATGGATGTTCCCAGGCTAGGGGTCTAACAGGAGCTGTAGCTGCCGGCCTTCGCCACAGCCACAGCAACGCGGGATCCGAGCCGCGTCTGCAACCTACACCACAGCTCACGGCAACGCCGGATCCTTAACCCACTGAGCAAGGTCAGGGATCGAACCCGCAACCTCATGGTTCTTAGTCGGATTCGTTAACCACTGAGCCATGACGGGAACTCCTTCATTACTTTCTTATAAATCAAGATAAAGACGTTTTAAAATTAGTACCTCAAAGAAATAGCCAAATGGACTTTGGGGAGATATATCACCAATACAGAAAAATAACTCCCTCAGAGAAGCAAGGACAATAGTCACAAACCATACTGAGAGTTACTGAAGATGCCTGAGATCCAGAAACTTTGGCTTTTATGCTGGAAACTATTATGATACTGAACACTGAGGTGAATGCCAGACTGCTTATTCTTGCTCTTCCAGTTTTTTATAAATTTAACTTTATATTTCTTGAAGACCATAGAAATAGTCTATAAAATCCCTTTTCTCATACAGACACACGCACACACACACACCACACACTGTTAATTGTTTTTTACCAAGAACATATTTTTTCTTAAAGCATAATGATAACATTTTCTACACATTACTGAGTGTTTTTCCACACACACCAACAAAGAGAAAAGTGTACACTCAACAATGTCATTTTGTGACTTTGGAAATAAGTAAGGACAAGCTTTTGATTAAAAAAATTCTAGGGAGTTCCCTTCGTGGCGCAGCAGAAACGAATCCAACTAGGAACCATGAGGTTGCAGGTTCGATCCCTGACCTCACCTAGTGGGTTAAGGATCCGGCATTGCCATGAGCTGTGGTGTAGGCTTCAGATGCGGCTCAGATCCTGTGTTGCTGTGGCTGCGGCGAAGGCCGGCGCCTACAGCTCCAATTCGACCCCTAGCCTGGGAACCTCCATATGCCGCAGGTGCAGCCCTACAAAGCAAAAAAAATTCTAGTTCTAGAAATTTATCTTGTAATATAATTGTAAATACATATATATATTGTTTATCAGAGCCCTGTTAATAATAGCAAAAATGGAGCAACAATATTAACACTCAGCTTTAGAGTCTGTTTAAAAAATTACGGAACAGGTGAATCCATAGAGACAGAAAGTAGACTTGTGGTTTCCAGCAGCTGTGGGAGGGGAGAAAGAAGAGTGACTGAAGAGTTACGGGTTTTCTTTTAGGAGTGATGAAAATGTTCTAAAATTAGATTGTGGTGATAACTGCCCAATTCTGTTATCATTTTGGTGAAATAAAATAAAACCACTGAATTGTATGCTTTAAATGGGTGAATTTATGTTATTTACGTTTTACTGAACTATAGTTAATTACTAAGGCTGTGATAATTTCTGCTGTACAACAAAGTGACCCAGACATACGTACTATACACACATCCACTCTCAGATTCTTTTCCCACATAGATCACTGCAGAATGCTGGGCAGATCTCTCTGTGCTATACAACAGGTCTGAGTGGGTGAATTTTAATGGTACTGATTTATATCTTGATAAACCTGTTTTTTAAAGTTATATAATCCATTAAATCAGTGGAGTACTCTGAATCTATCATAAATGACGATGTTAATTTTTTTCATTTATATCTGGAAAGTTTGTAATAACTGTTAAAAATCCAATTTAACCCTACACAATAAAATAGAAAACTTGAAGTTTACCCCTACCTGACGCTAGTGATACCTGCCCTGAGGTGTGACTGTGAGGAGGAAGGACGAGAAAATACATGTAAAGTGCTCGGGACTGGCTGGGCCCCCTCCCCAACCAGCCGGGTGCCTGGAGTTCAGTGCCCTCTGAGATGCCTCCTGACAGAAGTGTGAAGGGAGGCAGGTAACGGGGCTGGGGGAAGCTAGAGGACACGCAAGGACATTGGCCCATCTACTTTCTTGGCCTCAAGAAAGTGTCCCCCACACTTTGGTTTGCATCAGAATCACCTGCAATGGTCATTTTAAAGGAGGTTCAGGTCCCCTTTCTTGAGATGATTCAGTAGGTCTGTTCTGAGAATGCACTCATTTTTAGCAATCACCCAGTGATTTTGATCCTACTTTTGGGAAGCACTGCTCTGCGTCCATAAGGGTCAGTGGGTCACTTAAGTGATCAGATGGTCTCAGAGACACAAACCCTCGCAGTGTGGCTCAGTGGAGCGAATGTAGGTATGGTTTAGCTAAGGGCTCCAAACACAGTGTTGGAAACTCAGTCGTTAGTACCTCTTGTGTTGCTCCCTAGCTGTGTGACCTGGAGGAGAGCACACAACCTCTCTGAGCCTCCCCAGCGCACTCATAAAGCCTTTCCTGCAGATTGAAGAGTCATATGCAACAGAGCATATGACAGCACTTCGAACACTGAGCATTAAAGAATGGAGGGACTGTTAAATACTTTTAAATATTGAAGAGATTTGAGTATATGAAGATTTTCCAAAGCCTGTGGGTATATGTGAGAAAGATTTTAAAAAGAGAGACACGGAGGGAGGGAGCGAGGGAGGGAGGGAAAGAGAGAGACAGAAAGACAGAAAGAAAGACAGAGGGAATGAGTGAGGCTAGGAGGTCCAGACCTTATTTGCTGCTCTGTGCTGGTTCTGTTGCCTTCACTTTCCTCCTCCATTCAATGAAAATTCCAATTCAGGACATAGAGGATATTAGGTAAGACTATAGGACTCAGGGCTGGAACAGGGTACATATGAAAAGCAGGGGAACTGGTACCTGGATCTTTGGTCCCCTAACAGAGGAGACAGAACATAAGGTTGCTCCAGTGAAGATGGGGGACCTGAGTACTGATGCCTGAACCTCAAGTTCAGAAAGGAAGGGTCTGAGTCAGGCTGTGACAGGCCTATTTATCAGTTCTGGGGAACCCTCAGGGAAGGAATCCCAAGACAACTTCTCCAGATGAACAAGAGTAACGAGCAAGGGTCTTGGGAAATGAGTCTTGTTTACCAGGAATAAGCCAGACTCTTTCTCTCTCTTCCCTCACTTTGTGCCTCCCTCATTTTCCTCCCCTTCTCTCTCCCCATTTTAGGTGAACAAGCTGAGTGTGGGTGTCCCAAACTATAGATTCCCTCAGCCTGTCCTCCCTCTGACCAAGCTCTTAGACCACCGACTCCGAGCCTGTCTACCCCCTCCACAGAGGAACTGTATTTTTAGCATCTCTTGTCAACACCTTGTCTTGTCTTTGTATCTCCTCTTTGATGGGGAGCTCACTACCTCCAAACAGATTTCTAGCAAAATGTCTCTAGTCTCACAATTGACAGCTAAAAAACACCATCTCGCTTTGGAGGCCTCATTTAGCACAGAGTTATTCCACAGATACTCTGCTGGAGGAGAATATGAATTCTTTCAGGCATGTGCCTGGTTCCACTACTGGATGGGCCATGATTAATTTATTGAATTGTTGTAGGCCATAAGTTCCTTTGCTTTTCAAATATAACACCAAAGGAATCAGTTTGTAGAGCTGGTCTCTGTCCGACTGCCATGGGCAAGTCCTTGTACTTGGTTACAACGTGAACCCCTTTTTTGGGAATGGCCCAAACTCCCAACACCTCTCAACCAAAAAACCTCAGTTATGTTGCTTCTTGGGCAAGTTATGATTGTTCCTTTTTTCTTCCATTTTATTTTACTTATTTTTTATTTTATATCAGTTTTACTTTTTAGGGCTGCACCTGTGGCATATGGCAGTTCCCCGGCTAGGGGTCAAATCGGAGCTGCAGCTGCCAGTCTACGCCACAGCAACACCAGATCTGAGCCACATCTTCAAGCTACAGCACAACTTGTGGCAATGCCAGATCCTTAACTCACTGAGTGAGGCAGGGATCGAACCCTCATCCTCATGGATACTGGTCAGGCTCTCAGCCTGGCTTATCTCGGAGCTCACAGACAGGACCTGGCTCCTTGAAGCCCCCAGAGAAATGAGGAGTTAGGTTGAAACGCTGCATCAGGACCGTCCTACCAGAACCAGTCATCATGCTGCCTGGCTGCTCCCGACTGTTCCCTGACTAACGAGGCTCCAGGGAGGTTCTGCTTCCCCTCAACTCAGGGTCCCTGACTCAGCTCCTGAATTAATTACCAGGGAAAGTCTCTGCAACCCCAGTTAAGACCACTTAGTGAGTGAAAGTCTGCCTTATTTTGAATGTCTCTCAGAGACCCTGGTCCTGGAGGCCCTCCGAGTAGCAAGTTTTTCTTTTCTGAAGCAAAGCAGGGCCCCATCTCTGCATTTTCCCCCTCCCAGATATGGGTCTCCATGAGGAGAGTGAAAATAAGGACTGGGGAAGTGACACATAACTCCATCTTCCTGAATATATTTTCCTTTTTCTTTTTTGTGTGTGTGTGTGTGTGTGTGTGTGTGTGTGTGTCTTTTTTGGGCTGCACCTGCGGCATATGGAAATTCCCAGGCTAGGGGTCAGATCAGAGCTGCAGCCACTGGCCCACACCACAGACACAGCAACACCAGATCCAAGCCGCGTCTACAACCTAACAGCACGGTTCATGGCAGTGCCGGATCCTTAACCCACTGAGTGAGGCCAGGGATTGAACCTGCGTCCTCATGAATGCTAGTCAGATTTGTTTCTACTGAGCCACGACAGGAACTCCTATTTTCTTTCTTGTCTGAGTACTTTGTTCAAGAGCATTTAAGGTGTGTCTCTGAAGAATTTCTATATTTTTTATATATTTATATACATTTGTATAATTAAAGTAATTTCACTGTGCCAAGTTTAAGTGACTATTTGGCCGGATATTAATTTACATACTTAAAGTTATTTTCTTTGATACCTTATAAATATTAAATATTATACTATATAATATTATTCAATTATCTTTTTACATCTGACATGTTAAGAAATCTGAAATCAATCTTTTCATTGTTTCTTTGTATGTAATCTTCTCTTTCCTTATGGGAGAAATTTTTTCTTTGCGGTATTCTTAAATTTCACCACAGTGTGTTTAGAGATTTTTTATTATTACATTTGTTTAGAATTTCATGGGCTCTTTAATTCTTTTAATATTTTAAATTTAATTTTATGTTTATTATAGCATAGTTGGTTTACAGTGTGTGTCAATTTCTGCAGTACAGCACAGTGACCCAGTCACACACACATATATACATCTTTTTTCTCATGCTATCTTCCATCGTGTTCTATTCCAGGACATTGGATATAGTTCTCTGTGCTGTACAGTGGGACCTCATTGCTAATCCATTCTAAATGTAACAGTTTGCATAACCAGTCCCAAACTCCCCTCCACCCCACTCCCTCTTGGCAACACCAGTCTGTTCTCTATGTCTGTGAGTCTGTTTCTTTCTTAATTTTTTCATATATTTCTGGAAAAATCTATGGCCATTACTCATTGGAGACATTTCCTTCCCTCTGCGTTCTCCATCTTTTTATGAGACTCTTATTTCTAGATGCTAGCACTTTTATTTATACCTTCTGTCTCTCTTACCACCCCACTCCATTTTCTGTATTTTCATCCTTTACTGCTTGCTGCCTCTAAGAGAGTAACACTATCGATATTCTGGGTCACTAATTCATTCTTTACCTGTATCTCATCTGCTGAATTATTTACTTAAACTATCATATTGTCATAACTAATATTTATACTTTGTTCTTTTTATGCTTTATATTCTTCGTATCTTCCCTAATATCCTTAAGTATATTCTTGAGGCTTATTTTAAATTCTCTTTTCAATAATTTAGCTTCATGTGGTACAGACTGTTAGCTTGTTTTTTCATTCTGACTGTTCTCTCAGATGCAGGCTTATTTGACATGTGTACTTGTGTTCCCAGAGATACTGCTCTCGTGTCTGGTAACTGGGATTCTGAAGAGCCAAAGGTCAGGCCCCAGCTTCTGTCCCTCCAGCTATTCAGCTGGAGGAGGGGCTGGGGGCAGGATGATTCCCAGAGGAGAATGTCTCAGGCACCACACAATTATCAGTGATTCCCATTTATTGCCGTTAATTCTCCACGGGGAACCCTCTATGACCCGGAGGAAGAAGACCTCTTCTAAGCCTGTATTCCAAAAGCCTTACGAACTTAGAGGGTGGCCAAGAGAGTGCCCGTGAGCTCGCCTATCAGCTCTTCACGTTAGCAAGGCTTTTAACTGCCATCGTGGCCCCCTTTGTAGCAGGATGGCCGGTTTTCCCCTGATAGAAGGTTATTGCTTCTTCCTTACTAGTATAATATTGCCTGGGCTTTTGCACACCAAGTATAATTTTCCCAGGATCAACCGCATCTAGATGAGGCTAAGTGACCAAGTTCTGGCCAATAAGATATAAGTGAAAGCGTACAACTTATCCTAGATTTTGCCCTTAGTGGGCAAAGTTCCGTCCTCATTTGACTTTTCCTCTTTCTTACTGGTTAAAATCAAGACTTACTGGCAGAAGTTTAACAGTCACCTTGGACCACAATATGGAACCATTCTTTGAGGTCGACAGAGAACCAAGAGAGAGGTAGCCTGTATCCTTGATGATTATGTATTAGTATATTATGAGACTGCTGATCTGTACGTGAAAGAAAAATAAACTCTCGACTTTTAAAGCTATAATTAGAATTTGTCTATTAGAATAGCCCAACTGTCATCATTTTCCCCACAAAATCCTTGTTAAGTAGGCAGGACAAATATCAATAATTTCATTTCATAGAAGACAAGACTAGACTCATACAAAATGAGTGGAGGCACTTTAGGTTAAGATCCAGGACTCCTGGGCAGTAATTCAGGACTCTTTCCTCATGAAATCATCTTTAATTTAGTCTTGGTTGAAACTAGAGGGCACACATTTCAACAGAAAGAGCACGACTGAGAAAATACAAGATTGTCTTACTGTAAATGTGAAAATCAGCATTCACTATCAGCCATGATTTAAATAGGTGAGGAAGAAGGTTAAAAAATAGCTACATACAAGTTACCGTAATTTCTACCTTAAGTTCATTTATTATCTTCTCATTATAAACTATTCATAAATCTGTTCACTCAAATAACATAGGATCATTCCTGCAATGTTGAGAACTCTGTCTTAATGGTTGCAATATTTCAGATTCATAACCTTTCATGTAATGTACTTATGGGATTTCCTCCTTTTATAGGAAGAACATACTTGTTCCCTTAAAGCTGTAAACACTTTGTCATCCAATATTGACCTTATTTGCTAATAATTTAATTATTAACCTACTTTCCATGACCTCACTGATCAAGTTTTAATTATTAGCATAAAAGGCTGCACAGACTTTTAGCATAGTGAACATTGCAGAAGATACTTTTCCTTATGAAAAGTTATAAGTAAAGTACGTGAATAAATAAACAACTCAACAAATTAAAGAAAGGTGACAAATCTTGATTTTCCTCAAGAATACCAAACTTACGGTGGAGAGTCAGGGGGAGGGAAGTGGCAATTAGGTACAGGCAGGATTCGGAAATGAGACAATTGAGGTAGAAATTTTTGTGGTATTCCTCACTGAAGGGATGGAGGATACCCGCAGCTTCTCTGCAAAGTCACTGTCCCCGCTAGAAGGAGACTTTGCCCCTCAGAAGTCTCCCCAGGGCTCCCTGCATGTCCCTGTTTCGCAAGCTGTAAATGAAGGGGTTTAGCAGGGGAGTCACCACCGTATACATGACAGCAGCCGCTGTATCCTCTTCTATTGACTTGGAGGAAGAGGATGGGGGGCACAGATAAGCCCTGATCACAGTCCCAAAGAACAAGGCAACAACAGCAAGGTGGGATCCACAGGTAGAGAAGGCCTTGTACCTTCCTTGGGCAGCGGGGACCCCGAAGATGGCTGAAACAATATGGATGTAAGAGACCAGGATGAGCACCAAGGGGATTAAAATGACCGCTCCCCCCAAGAAGAGCAGCACAAGCTCATTGACCCGAGTGTTAGAGCAAGACAACTTCATCAGGGGGCCCAGATCACAGAAGAAATCTGCAATGACCTTCTTAGAGCAGAATGAAAGTCGGAATATGAGCAAAGTGTGGGTGACAGCAACAAGACTCCTAAGGGTCCAGCAGGCAGTAACCAGGACGATGCAGCGCTGGCGGCTCATGACCACAGTGTAGTGGAGAGGGTGGCAGATGGCCACGTAGCGGTCATAGGCCATTGCAGCCAGGAGAAATATGTCCATGTCCCCAAAAGTCAAGAAGAAGTAGAGCTGAACCAGACACCCCGCATAGGAAATGGACCTGCTCTGGGTCTGGATGTTCACCAGGGCCTTGGGCATGGTGGTGGAGGTGAAAAGGATGTCTGCACAGGACAGGCTGGCAAGAAAGAAGTACATGGGCATGTGGAGATGCGTGTCGGTAACAATGGCCAGGATAATGAGCAGATTCCCAGCCACAGTGGCCACATACATCCACAGGAACAGCAGAAAGAGCATGTGCTGCTGCTCTGGCTGTTTGGAGAGACCCCAGAGGAGGAACTCAAAAAGGCTGCTCTGGTTCCCTCCTGCCATGTGCAGGGAAGTCAGAGAAAGAGATTCCAATGAGACCCATTAACATTCTCTAAACATATTTCACTCCAGATGATGGATGAGTGTGCCAGGTACTTAACTCTAGAAAAGGAAAAGAATGGTCTTAATTTATTTGTGTGCATACTATGTGCACTGTATTTATTGAAACCTACTAGGTACAATCTACTAGGAAGTGTGGGAGATAAAATTCAAGGAGTTAAGATTTCTTGGTTTATGTCTCCACATTCCTTTCTGTCCCCAATTTATCAGTTGTAGTTTCCTTTTCTTGTTTTTTTTTTTTTTTGCCTTTTGTCATTTAGGGCCACACCCATGGCATATGGAGGTCCCCAGGCTAGGAGTCTAACAGGAGCTGTAGCTGCCGGCCTTCGCCACAGCCACAGCCACGCCAGATCCGAGCCGCGTCTGCAGCCTACACCACAGCTCATGGCAACGCCGGATCCTTAACCCACTGAGCAAGGCCAGGGATCGAACCCACAACCTCATGGTTCTTAGTCGGAAGGGAACTCCTAGTTTCCTTTTCTTTAGCTATACTCTCAGAAAAGTTTAGAAGCTTTTATTCCTTCCCACCTTCATTCATTCCACAGATATTAGGTACCAACTCTCAACCTGGCAGAGGGCTAAGTAAATAATACAGTGATAATCTGTAACCTCAGAAGAATTTCAGTCTAATGGGACAGACATATTAGATTATTAGAATCCTGTAAAATTTTGATTCAGGGTTCTCCACCATTCACCTGCCTTCAAATCACTATCAGACCCCAGACTTTACGTGTCCTGATCTATTGCGCTCCAAAGTCAATATTCTGAAGACACAGTTTCATATTACCTATTTTGCCAGGAACCCATTTAATAACAAAAGAGCTACTGAGTAAAGATATGTAAAACAGTTCGAGTTATCGCTAATGACAGAAAAGAAATTGTAAACTCTAACCTCAAAACCTGGCTGAATGCGCACACACACACACACACACACACTTCTGATACAAAGCAGACTGAGGCAGGAAAGGAAGGCTTTCCAGGCCATGAATATAGTTCAGGATCTTACCGGATGAACATGGGCAGCACACTGAGGCAAACTCTTGAACAAAGTTACAGCAGTAAGAAGTCCTGGTCTGGCTCAGAGTTGGGGAACGGAACCTTTGAGTGGAGGAGGGATTGCAGGCTGAGATAATACTGGGAAAGGGACCTGAGGGTCAAACTTGGGAGTATCTGGAAAGGAAAGGGAAGGATCGTATCTGGACATTTATTCTGTGTCTTATAAAAAGCCACTAAAGCTACTTGAGCAGGAAGTGACATTACTGCTTGGGTAGGTCCAATATTTGAAAATCCTGTTCCTTTTGCACGTGTGAAACCAATCAGTTAGACATGGAGTCGGTCAGTCAGATTGAGGGAGAAAAATTACCACGGTTAACTTTTGAAAAAGAATGGGTTGGATGGAGTTGCCGTTGTGGCTCAGTGGTTAACAAATCCGACTAGGAACCATGAGGTTGTGGGTTTGATCCCTGG